>CM053596.1:154436755-154448267 GCA_028646575.1 Pseudocheirus occidentalis
TGGCCCTGGAATCGGGAGGACCTGAGTTCAAATCCAGCCTCAGACACTTAACATGTACTAGCCGTGTGGCCTTGGCAAGTCACTTTACCCCAATTGCCCTGCCCTCCCCCCTCCAAAAAGAAAAAAAAATGATGAGTAGACAGATTCCAGAAAAACCTGGACTTACATGAAGTGATACTGAGTGAAGTGAGTAGAAGCCGGAGAACATTGTACACAGTAACAGCAACATTGTGCAAGAACCATCTTTGATAGACTTAGCTCTTCTCAGCAATACAATGATCCAAGACAATTCCAAAAGACTCATTATGGAAAATTATATTCACATCCAGAGAAAGAGCTACGGAATCTGAATGTAGATCAAAGCAGGCTATTTTCTCTCTTAATTTTTTTCTTTTTTGTGGTTTTTTTTTCCCCTTTCAGACTGACTTTCCTTTCACAACATGTCTAATGTGGAAATATATTTAATACGATTGTACATGTACAGTCTATATCAGATTGCATGATGTCTTGGAAAGGGGAGACGAAAGGGAGAAAGAAAAAAATTTAGAACTCAAAACCTTATTATAAAAGTGAATTTTGAAAACTGTCTTTACATGTAATCAGAAAAAATAAAATACTCGAAAGTGGGGGAAAAAAACAAAAGAAAGATGATTCTCCCTCCTTTGTTTGCAACAGCGGAAGACTATAGGCCCTGAATGCTACGTGGGTTTCCCCATAGGGCCGAGGTGCTGCTCAGTTCTGCTGAGCTGCGTTTCCCCTCTTTATTCTAAAATCTTTATTACAAAGAATGTCACACTCCATCAGGGAGTGGAAGGAATACATTAGGAAATGAAGGTGACGAAAAGACAAAACATATGGATGAAAATAAGTTTAAAAATGAAAAGGAAGATGTAACTTTTTAGAAATGACACAAAGGGCTTGGACGAACTCTCAGGCCCCTTTGGCTACCGTAGCATTTTTATCACAGAGTAGTCGTAGGAGCGGTTAACTCACGAAAGAAGTGAATAAGTGAATCAATCAAGGAACAAAAAAGCCTTTTTAAGTTCTGCACTGCACCATGCCGCTGGAGACACAAATTTAGTTTATCTTCCCCCAAAGAATTTACATTTTAATAGTGGGAGACAACAGATTTAGGACAGGCCAGGAAAGAATAATGACAATTTTAGCAAAATAGCTGCATTTTTCTAATTCATTAAGGTTTGCTTTACAAATATGATCTCATGTGATCTTTACAACTACCCTGGGAGACAGATGCTATCTATTATCATTCCTGTTTTACAGTTGACAAAACTGAGGCACGCAGTGATTCAATAATTTGTCCAGGATCAAGCAACTAGTAAATGTCTGAGGCCAGATTCGAACTCAGGTCCAGCACTCAGTCCACTATGCCACCCCCCTATCTTTCTAATATTTTGTTCTGGAAAGTCACAGGAATAGTAAGTAGAACCATAAGGCACTTGATTGGCACGACCTTTCCAGAAGCAATAGCAGCGAATCTGACTATAGCCCCCAGAGCAGGGGGAGGTGCAAAGGGAAGATGAGGCCTACAGAGCTTTCTTTCCTTGTTCTGTGGTAGGTGCCTGTTTACTCATCTCAGTCCTGCTGGATTTCAGTTCATTATTATAGCTGTGGTTATGTTGGTCTGAAACAGCAGCATAAATGTTCCTGATCCTTAAAGAACAGTCTACGAGCAAAACTGGAGGTATGACAGCAGCTGGTGTGTGTGTCTCTCCAAATGGGCCTGAAACCTCAGTGCATCATCAAGATGTCAGTGAATGACATCAGATTACTGCTGCGTCTTGTACCCTGAGTCAGTAAGGGAGACCACATCCAAATAAACTCCAAGCAGTTGTTAGATTATACAAGTAAACATTCCTGAAACATTTATAACCACCCTTCCTGTGGGCTGGAACTGCCTCCAGGCACTAATAATTAATGCATTGGGTTCTTTGCAAATATGTATTTAAATGCTTCAGCTGTAGGACTCTAAGCAAGGTCTGGCCCCCTCTCCACTACCACCTCCCACCCCTCTGCCCAATTCCTGAGATATTTGCTTCTTTGATTATTTATGATTCTGAACAAGGAATTACTCTGATAAAGGAGTGTTTCAGAACATTTAGAGAAAGTGGTTAATCATCCAGGGAAGAACTGAGCAGTTTTGACTCATTAAGCCACTGGGTTGACTCACCCAGTGATGTTCATTCAGCACTTACATAGTTCTTGATATTCTGAAATCATGCATTATCATTAGTTTACCAAACAGCAGTTTACAGAAACCACATATCCTTTGTGCCATTTTAGAAAGCTCAGAGCCTTTTCATGGACAAGAAGCAATTAGTTCAAGGTGTCAGTATGAGTCAGAAACACAATCAGGCCGGAAATTAAAATTCTCAGGTTTCCCAGTCAGCCTCAGGAAGATTAAATATTGGACCTTCTCCTTGTTCTGCCTCCTACACAAGGTCTGTCTGGATCCCTGCTCCCACACAGCCTCCTCCACCCCTAGAAAGTACATTGCACTTATTTTCTCTATTTTGCATTTACTTATCTGAATACTATGGAAGCTCCTCTGTTCCAGCAGAGACCATTTTTTTAGAGGGAGGAGCTGGTCCTTGTATCCCTAGCTCCTCGATCAATTCCTGGAATGTGTTATTTTTCATTTGTTTTTGGTCTTGTCTAACTCTCTGTTACCCCATTTGGGGTTTTCTTGACAGAGATATTGGAATGGTCTTACCATTTCCTTCTCCAGCATATTTTACAAATGAGGAAACTGAGGTAAACAGGGTTTAATGACTTGCCCGGGGTCATACAGCTAGTTAGTGTCTTAAGTCACATTTGAACTCAAGACCCTTTCCACTACAGCACCTAATTGCCCTTCCTGGTGTATAATGCATACCAAAGAAGTTTGTTAAATTGAAAAGAACTGAACTGCTATCATTGTTGCACTAAAGCAGGATTGTGGAGGAAAAATAATGGCTGTGGATTCTGAGTCATAGAGTTTGGGTTCCCCATGCTGCTTATTTTCTATGTGACCTTGAATGATTAATAAAGTCTCATTCACTTGAATCTGTAAAATGAAAGGGCTCAACTCTCTAGCTGAACCTCCAAGTTATTCTTCTGGCCCTAAATCTCTGCTCCTGTGCACGAACGCTTTAACATTTTTATTATTTATTTATTTTAGCAAATTTTTAAAATTTTGAGTTCCAAATTCTCTCCCTCCCTCCCATCCATTGAGAAGGCAAGCAACATGACATCAATTATATACATGAAATTACACAAATTATACTTCCATATTAGCCGTATCTCCAAAAGAAAATGAGAAAATTATGCTTCGATTTGTACTCAGAATTCATCAGTTTTCTCTCTGGAGATGGGAGAACTTTTTTTGTCCTAAGTCCTTTGGAAATGCCTTGAATCATTGTATTGATCAGAATAGCCAAATCTTTCATAGCTGATCATCATTACAACATTGCTGCTATCAGCCACAATTATCTCCTGGATTGGGGCGGCTAGGTGGTGCGGTGAACAGAGCACTGGCCCTGGAGTTACAAGGACCAGAGTTCAAATTTGACCTCAGATACTTTAATACTTACTAGCCCTGTGACCTTGGACAAATCACTTAACCCTAATTGCCCTGCCCTCCCCCCTCCAAAAAGCAAAAAAAATCAATCAATAAGCTCCAAGTTCTCCCTTCACTTTGCATCAGTTCATGTAAATTTTGCATGGCTTTTTTTTTTTTAACATCCCCACCCTTGTCATTTCCCATAGCACAATAGTACACCATCCCATGCCACAACTTGTTCAACCATCCCTCTATTGATGAGCATCCCCCTGGTTTCCAGCAAGCTACCACAAGTTTGCACCAGGCTGGCAGCAATCTCAGAGGAGAAAAGGGGGTATACAGGAAGGTAAAATGGACAGGATCCGTTAACAGACTGGGTACAGCAACAAGAGAATGGGTTAAGGATGGGACACACAGGTTGTGAGTCTGGTGACTGGGAGGATCACAGTGCCCTCTACAGCCCCCTGTAGGGAAATAAGGAAGGGAGAAGGATCTGAGGGGAAATAATACCAGGCAGCCTTTTTATAGCACCTACTGGGAGCCAGACACTGCGCTAAGCACTTCACAAGTTTTATCTCATTTGGTCCTCACAACTCTGGGTAGTAGTACTATTATTATGCCTACTTTATAATTAAGGAAACTGAGGCAGACAGAGGTTAAGTGACTTGTCCAAGGCCACACAGCTGGTAAGCGTCTGTGGCTACATTTGAACTCGGATCTTCCTGACTCTGGGCCCAGCGCTCTATCTACTGTGACTGCACCACCTATCCGGCCCTATGAATTCAGTTACAGACTTGACTTTAAGGTGTCTGTGGATATCCAATTTGTGGTGTCTAACACAGCTGGAAATATGAGTCTGAAGGTTATGAGAGAGGTTAGGTTTGAGTAAACAGATCTGAGAATCATCATTAGAGAGATGAAATGTGAAACCCTGGGATCTGCTGAGATCACCGAGTGAAATGGCGTGAGAGGAGAGGTGCGGAGACAGAGTCCTTACTTTTAGCAAACATGTCCTGGAGAAAGAGCCCACAAAGAAGAGAGAGAAGGAGTTATCAGATGGGTAAGCAGAGAACCAGGGTAGTGCTGTGGAAACAGAGAGAAGAGTGTGAGAGACAGTGTAAAGGGCTATAGGGAGGTCAAGAGGGATACAGACTGAAAAAAGGCCATCCAGGCAGCTAGGTGGCACAGTGCATAGAGCACCAACCCTAGAATTAGGAGGACCTGAGTTCAAATTTGGCCTCAGACACTAAACACTTACTGGCTGTGTGATCTTGAGCGAGTCACTTACCCAATTGCCCTGCCTTCTCCACTCCAAAAAAAAAATGCCATCCAATTTGGCAATTAAGAGATAGTGGTTTTGGTTGAATGATGAGTTAGGAAGCCAGATTGTAGAGAATTTAAGAGAGAGTAAGAAGAAAGGAAGTGGAGGCTTTGAGTTTAAATGACCTTCACTAAGGAGGTTAGCCACAAAAGGAAGAAAAGACATGGGTTAAAGTGAATGGAGACGGACAGATCAAATGAGGTCTTTTGGAGACATAGCCTTGTTTGTAGACAGCAGGGAAGTAGCCAGCAGACAGGGAGAGATGGAGGATAGTGGACAAGAAAAGAGGGGACAATCTGCTAGAGGAGACAAGATGGAATGGGATCCCTTTAGCATGGAGAAGTACTGGCCTTGGCAAAGACAAGGGTCTCCTCTGCATGGGAGACATAGGGGAGATAAGGCCAGAAAACATCTGGGAAATGTGAACTGAGGAGGAAGGGAGAAAAGAGGGAGTTCTCAGTGAATGGCCTCCATTTTTTCAGTGATACATGGGGCAAGATTTTCAGCTGAGCAGGTAGGGAGTCAAAGATATGGCGAGCTGATCCGGAAGACAGTCAACCAATATGTCCTTTCCAAAAAACTTTGATCCTGAACAAGAGCTGGAAATATTTGTGTTGTAGGGCTGGGGGTGGAGTGAGGGGGTGGGGGACCTGAGAAGCTGGGAGGGGAAAGAACTTTAATAATGGTTCATATTTATAAAGGGACATATGGTTCCAAAGCACTTTATGTAAGGGGGAGTGGCAAGCCGAAGATGCTCATGGTTTTCCTGCTCTGCCTAGGCACCACAGAACAACAGAAAGACCTTGAGAGTTGAATTACCCAGTATTTCTAAGGCCTTGTCTTCCTCCATTAGGACAAGGGTTGTCTTCCCTCCTCTCCTCCCATATTCATATTCCCAGAGCTTAGCACAGTGCCTGGCACAGGGTAGGCGCTTAATAAATGTTTATTGACTGATGTTTAAAAACAAAGAGTTGTTTACTTTATGAATACAGCACCACCTTACCCAAGAAGTTGGAATGTAGCTAAGATGGATCCCTGCAAAGAAACCCTCAGTATATTCAGATTCAAGGACCGTATATGCCAGACCTGTACAACTTGGCAGTAGGTAGGGGCCAAAATTAAAATAGGCTACACTTTCTTGGGCCACAGTTGGTTAGAGCTGAGACAGATTAACGATGGTTGGCTGCCTTGGGTCACATGACAAACAGGAGCGTGAGCACTGACAACTTTACATTTTTTGAAGGTAACCAGAAATCCTTTGGCAGATAAGTAGACCTAATATAAGCTATTGAAAAGGTTACCTAAAGAGGGTTAGGGCTTCCTGAGACCCCAAAATACCAACATGCCAGATCCTGCCAAAATAATTCTAAAGTCTTCTCAGACAAAGGAAAACAGTTTACTGAAAGTTCAAGTTGGCCATATGGAGTAGACTCTTAAGGAGCCAATCTATGCTAGGTCGTTCTATGGGGCTCTCACACAGTAAGTCTGTGCTAAGCTATCCCACGCGCTCTCACACCACATGGAAGGGAGATGGGGTTCTATATACAGAAAGGCTGTGGGAGGGATCTCGGGGTGGTCTAGAGGAGGAGTTAATGAGGTCAGACTCCAGTAGGGTGGGCCTTCAGGAGTCAAGGTGAGATCAGACTCTAGTAATGAGTGATTAAGGGTGGGAAGTTGCTGGAGACTACCTGGAGACCATAGACAATGGTAGGCCAGGCCAGTTCTAGGGTGGGAACAGGAACATTAAGGGTGGGAAACTATTGGAACAAAAGAGGGCTAAAGACTTGGGCAGAGCTGCAACTTAAGGCCCATGACCTCAGACAAATGCTCTCCCTGAGAAGACCTACCCTCTCCCCCCCCCCAGCCTGCACCTCAAAGATTCAAGGAGCTCAAGGGGTGGTCTCAGAGCCTACACCTTATCATTATGACTGTGTCTAAAAAGAGTTTCTTCCTTCTCTCATCTAAGAAAGAGCAGAAAGCTCAACAAGAAACAGATAAGCAGGCGCACTATAAAAAGGATGTGAGCATCTTCTGAAACTTGACTGAATGAAAAAAGAAGAGGACCGGAAATTGGTCATTCTGGGAGGGTCCTCAGCCTACAAGTAGTCTGTAAACATTTACTAAGCACTTACTATATCCAGACATGGGGCTAAGCACTGTGCACACAAATACAAACAGAAAGTCTCTGCCTTCAAGAAGCTTATACTCTAATGGAGAGAAAAAAAACTCAAAAGAGGTAAATGAAAATGGAGGAGGGGGGGGAGAGGGGAGAGGAGAATACTCTCCAGGAGTGGCAAAGTCCAGAGAGTCAGTGGCACAACCAAGAGGAAGAGGAATGAAGCTTGTTGGCCTGGACTCATCCCCAAAATTGAGAACTGATGAAGGAACTCAGCTATGGGAGAAGGGAACTGGGAGGGTGGGGTTGTTCCAACATCCCTCCTGCTGCTACTTCTGTGGGCCTGATGAGGAGTGAGACTGAAAAAAGACTGTAGCTGTGATGAGGTGTAGGCTCTGGGATTTCCCCCCCCCCCCTTTTTGAGCTCTCCTTGATTCTTTGAGGTACAGGCTCTGGGAAAGTAAACCTTCCCAAGGAAGGTATTTGCCTGAGGTTATGAGCCTTAAGTTGTGGCTCTGCCCAAGTCTTTAGCCCCTTTTGTTCCACCTGCTTCCCACCCTTGAGCCTATCAAAATATTAATCCACTCTTGCAATGACCTCATTAACTCCTCCTGAAGACCCTCCCTGGGCTCCTCCTCTGAACCACTCCTAGATTCCTCTGTATATAAGACCCCATCTTCCTTTCACTTGGTGTGAAAGCACCTTGGAATAGCTTAGCACAGACTTACTCTGTGAGGGCGCCATAGAATTTTCTAGCACAGACTTGCTCTGTGTCCAATCAATAAACTTTACTTTTTCCTTGGCTGAGAAGACTTGAGTGGAATTCTTTCCGCAGGACCTGGCATGTTGGTATTTTAGGGTCTCAGGCAGCCCTAACCCTCTTTGGGCACCCTCTTCCGCTGAACCACACAGAAGCCACAAAAGGCTGGTTTTGTTGCTCTCTTGCTGAGAACAAAACTAGTAACCTCCATACTTCCCCATTCATTATGTCTCCAGCTCTTAGACTGTCCATTTGCCATCTTCATTTCTTTAAGACTTGGTTTGCTTTCTGTATTTGGCAAGCACTTTCAAAGGAAACCAGTTTTTCCAAGATATTCATTATATGTGCTTACATGAGCCCATTGATAGGAGATTAAAGTCAGATAGGAAAAGATTCTCTACTTAATCCCTGGAGCTGCCAGACAGGAACTTGAACTGAGCAGGAGATTTCTGCTATTGTTACAAGGCCGTTCAGTTGGGTTCAACTCTTCACGACCTTGTGGGACATTCTGGCAAAGATAATAGAGAGGTTTGCCATTTCCTTCTCCAGCTCATTTTACAGATGAGGAAACAGAGGCAAACAGGGGTAGGTAACTAGCTCAGGATCCTCTGGACTCTTTTCAACTTATAAATGTTCTTAATAATAATAATAGCTAATATTTATGTAGTGAATAAGTATCTGAGGTTGGATTTGAACTCAGATCTGACTCCAGGCCCAGTATCCTATCTACTACACCTTAAATTGTGGTTCTGTCCAAGTCTTTAGCCCTCCTTTGTTCCAATAGTTTCCCACCCTTAATTACTGGAGTCTTGACCTCATTGACTCCTCCTGAAGACCCTTCCCAAACTCCTCCTCTAGAGCACCCCTAGATTCCTCTGTACATAAGACCCCATCTTCCCTCCATGTGGGGTGAGAGGGTGAGAGGATCATAGCATAACCTAGCACTGACTTACTCTTTGTCAGACTTAACCCTGGCCTGCTTGCCCTATGCAAGCATCACAGATACCTAGGCTCCCTAAGAGTCCACCCCATATGGTGAATTTTTAATGAACTTTCAATAAACTTTGCTTTCCTTTGGCTGAGAGAAGACTTGAGTTGAATTGTTTCAGCAGGACCCAGCCTGTTGGTATTTCGGAGTCTCCAGAGCAACTCTAACCCTTGCAGGGAAGGAACCACATCAGGATGAAACAAGTTTTAAAAAAACAAAAATCTGTGAGTTTTATTTTTTTAATTAAAAGTTTAGCCACCTCAACATCTGGGAAGAGACAAGGGAAATATGAAATCAATCATAAGATCATGGATTCCAAATGTGGAAACACTCCAGAAAAAGATTCTGCAATTGAACCTTCCTGAGTCTCAGTTTCATCACCTGTTGATAGATGGGATTGGATGATGTTATCTCTAAAATCCCTTTCAGCCTTGGAACTATAATCCTATGTAATAGTTTCCATTAATAATTAATAGCTCATTAAAATTTTTATAGTTTACAAAGAGCTTTATATATGTACTCATCTGAGCCTCATCACAACCTTGTAAATTAGCTAGGGAAAGGATTCCCCATTTGGGGGAAAGGGGAGGGGGAAATGGAAGTAATATACCCATTTTTCAGATGAGGAAATTGAGGGTCTGGGGAGCAAACTGACTTGCCCAAAGTCTTTTAGCTAGTGAGTTGCAGAGCCAAGATATCAACCTATGCTCTCTGATCTCATAGCTAGTGTCCCACTGTACCACATTGCCTTATTTCTATTTTGTTTTGTTCTTAGAAAGGAATGCCTTAAAAATGATTCGTGGGATCATAAATCAGAGACCTACACCTGGATGAGAGGTTAAAGATTATCTTTTCATTTCCCCTCATTTCACTAGAGACTCAGAGAGGAGGAGGAGTGACTTGCCTCACATCAGGTTCCTGAACTACCATCTGTGTGAACTGATATCTTTTCCAGTAGAAATTATTCTGCTTTCCCTTTTTTCCTCTAGAAACACACTCACTTTCTTAACTAATTGAATTCACAAATATTTATTAAGCAAGGGGTGGGAATAAGGAATGAGGCAGGTTTAGACTACGTACTTTAAAATCTTTTCCAGTATCTTACTCTATCATCCTGCCCCCAGTCCCAGTTTTAATTTTGACCAATTTTCTCTCTCTGGCCTAGATGAAAAGTTTATGGCACAGAAGAGCAAATGGACTTTTAGAATTGAGAAATCAAGGGGCCTGAGACTTTGGGAGCCCTGGAAATTTGTTAGGAGAGCAGCTTATAGAGGGGTGAAGGCTAGAAGTTCCTCGAGGGCAGGGAATATCTTCTGCTACTTTTTGTATCCTCAACTTTTAGCACAATGCCTGACAGAAAGTAGGTGCCTAATAAATGTTTAATGTTTCATAAGAAACAAACTGGGAGGCATAGGAATGCCCATCCTAACCTAACGTGAGGTTTCTGGAAGATAAACCTAAATTCCAGTGATCAGGAAGTAGAGTTCAAAAGATAGAACAGATTCTAACTGTTATAGGTAAGAGTGATCTGCCCCATGCAGAGTCCTTGAGAAACTGGAGCAAAGAATCCACCACCAAGACAAGGTGTTCCCCACTCCCACTTGGTTGACAACCCATGACTGAGTATAAAAGCTATTGCTTTCTAAAAGAGCACCCTAAACTATTAACATAATTGATTATAACAATAAGAAAAGTATCCCCAAAATCACATGATTATATCAATAGATGCAGAAAACACCTTCAACAAAATACAATATTCATTCCTGTTAAAAACACTTGAAAGCAGAGTTATAAATGGATTTTTCCTTAAAATGATAGGAAGCATCTACCTACAACCATCAGCAAGCATTATTTGTACCAGGGGTAAGCTAAAGCCTTCCTGATAAAATCACGAGTGAAGCAAGGATGCCCATTATCAGCAGCATTATTCAATACTGTAGTAGAAATGCTAGCTATAGCAATGAGAAGAAACAGAAATTGAAGAAATCAGAATGGGCAATGAGGTAATAAAACTATCTCTTTTTGTAGATGATATGATAGT
Source organism: Pseudocheirus occidentalis (assembly GCA_028646575.1). Taxonomy (NCBI): domain Eukaryota; kingdom Metazoa; phylum Chordata; class Mammalia; order Diprotodontia; family Pseudocheiridae; genus Pseudocheirus; species Pseudocheirus occidentalis. The sequence continues at coordinate 154,447,541 of CM053596.1, forward strand.
ATACTTGGAAAATCCTAAAAATTCAACTAAGAAGTTAATTGAAATACTAATTTTAGCAAAGCAGCATAAACCTACATAAATCATCAGCATTTCTATGTATTACCAACAAAGCCCTGCAGAAAGAGTTAGTAAGACATAGTTCATTTAAAATAACTGTGGGGAAAAAAAATAAATAATAAAATAAAATAACTACAGACAATATAAAATACCTGGGAGTATACCTGCCAAGACAAATGCTGGAACTAAATGAACATTATTATAAAACACTTTTTATACAAATAAAGTCAGATTTAAATAATTGAAGAAATATTCATTGCCTGTGGGTGGGCAGAGGCAATTTAATAAAAATGACAATTCTACCTAAATGAATCTTATTCAGATTAATTAAATTACCAAAAATATTTTATTGAGCTAGAAAAGATAATAACAAAATTCACTTGGAAGTACAAGAGGTCAAGAATATCAAAGAAACTAATGGGAAAAAATGTAAAGGAAGGAAGTTTAGTAGTACCTAATCCTAAACTGTATTAATAAAGTAGCAATTATCAGAACTGTCTGATAATGGTTAAGAAATAGAATAATGGGGGCGGCTAGGTGGCGCAGTGAGTAGAGCACCGGCCCTGGAGTCAGGAGTACCTGAGTTCAAATCCGGCCTCAGACACTTAACACAAAAACTAGCCGTGTGACCTTGGGCAAGTCGCTTAACCCCAAAATTGCCCTCCAAAAA
>CM053596.1:154448367-154473223 GCA_028646575.1 Pseudocheirus occidentalis
ACCCTCCCCCAGAGACAGCTCAGCAGAAGATCCCAGTCCTTTGTCTCAAAGATTCCCAGCTTGGGTCATGGGTCAGCCCCCCCCCCTGGCCAATGAGAGTGAAGGCCAGTTGGGGGTTAGATTTACTATAAAAATTGTGGGCTGGCTCCTACCTGTTGCTTTCCCCCTGCTGCCATGTGGGCAATGGGGGAAGAGTCCTTTCTCATGAGAAAGAATAAAGACTTTCTCTGACCTTAGATTCAGACTCTGAACTTTTTCATCTCACACATACAGTAGTAAGTGATTATATTAACCTTGTGTTTGATAAATGCAAAGATTTAAGTTTTGAGGATGAGAATTCACTGTTTGGTAAAAATTATTGGGAGAATTGGAAAGCAGTCTGACAGAAATTGGGCATCGACCAATATCTTACACCATTTATCATGACATGGTCAAAATGGATGCATGACCTAGACATAAAGGGAGATATCATAAGTAAATTAGAAGAAGATGGAACATATTACCTATCAGATTTATGGAGAGGAGATGAATTTATAAATAAGTGAGTTAGCATGGTGAGATGTAAAATGAATAATTTTCAATGCAGTAAACTTTTTAAAAAATTTATGCAAATAAAACCAATGTAGTCAAGATTAGAAGGAAAGCAGAAAATAGGGGAGAGGGGAATTTTATAGACAATTTCTCAGGTAAAGGACTTACATCTCAAATATGATGGAAAAAGGCTCTAAATCATTATTAGAGAAATGCAAATTAAAACAACTTTGAGATGTTATCTCACACCTACCAGATTGACAAATGTTGGAAGGGATGTGGAAGAATTAGGACACTAATACACTGCTGGTGGAACTGTGAACTGCTCCAATTATTTTGAAGAGCAACCTGAAATTACACCCAAAAGTTATAAAACTGTGTGCCTCTCAAGGTGATCAGGAAAAAAAGAAAAGAAACTATTATATTTATAACAGCTCTCTTTGGCAGCAAAGAAATGGAAACTGAAGGGATGTCCATCAATTGAGGAACCACTAAATCTGTTGGGCTATATAATTGTGATGGAATATTACTGTATTACATGAAATGATGAACAGGTTGGTTTTAGGAAAACATGGAAAGACTTGCATGAAATAATGAAGAGTGAAATAAGTAGAACCAAGAGAACAGTGTATATAGTAGCAGCAATACTATTCAAAAAGCAAATGTGAGTGACTAAGCCATTCAGAGTTATATGAATATTCAAATCAACTGCAAAGGACCTATGAAGAAAGATACTATCCACCTCCAGAGAAAGAATTAATATATGAAACTACGTATCGTATGGTTTCACAAATATGTCTGTGTCAAATGTTGGCCTTCTCTGATGCAAGGTTGGGAGGAAGGGAGGGAGGAAAACAGTGTGGAACTCAAATGTAACCCAAAAATGACTATTATTTTTTTTAGAAAGGGATGTTGTATCACCCCAGTAACATTTTAGCTCTTTCAGGAAAAAAAAAAGAGCACCCTAGCATAAGAGCAGAACCCATCTTCTCATGAAAGGAGAGGAAATTAGCAAAGGAATCCAGTTGAAGTCAAAAGCTGGAAACAGAGAGAAAAGCCCCATTACCATGTGCCCTGTGGAGCCATGCTTGGCAAAAAGTCAGTAGTGACCATGGGTCAAGCAGGGCACTGTCCAGCACTGTGTTCAACAAAGACTGCATATCCAATAGAAACTACACATTCAGCACAGACAAAAGCACAGGCCTGTTGTTCTATAACGCTGCAGCACCTTGCTTCCCTGATAAAATGCTAGCTATTGTGATAACTTGCTGTGTCTCTCCCTCTAAGATAGAACTGCCTGGCTGTGAACCATGGAACAAGTCACCAAGAGAAGTTACAAAGTTCATTTGAATAAGGGTCTTTTTGACCTTATCAAAGAAGAAAAAGTGGAAAAATGAACAATTACTCAATTAAACAAAACAAAACAAAAAATCTTTCATATACACCAAAGTTAAGTAAGTAAACAGATAAAATGGTACAGGCTGAAATTATAAATCGGCTCAAGAAAGGTTTGGATTAATTCATCAACGATGGATCAAGGATAACTTACTGAAGAAGGCTCATGATTAGCCTGCAAAACCTCCCACATTCAGCTTGTGTCCTGAAGGCTGAAATTGCAGATGTTGCACATTGTAGCAACCTCCCTGAACCCTCCCTTTTCAGGAATCAGTAAATGGGTTAATTTTTAGTTTTGACTTTGGACTACTATTCTGAGATTCAAGTAAGGCCCAGCACCCAAGATGTCTGATCAGAGAGCTATGAAGTAAGAATGATTGTTTTTTGTTGTTTTTAAAAAAAGATTTCTAGAACATTCACTTGCTGAGTGCTAAGCATTCATTCATTCCAAAAACTTTATGTAGGAATAGGAATAAAATACCTACTAAGTGCAAGATACTATGTCAGGCCCAGGAAAGTTCTTAAGATAGATGAAGCATTGCCTTTGCCCCCACAGAAGACAAAGGTTCAAATCTTGGTTTTGCTGCTTACTCCATGTAAATTTGGGCAAGTCACATCATCTCTCTAGACCCCAATGTCTTCTTCTGTAAAATGAAGCAGATAGACCAGATAATCTCTAAGACCTAATTTTTATTATCCTATGACCTAGCATTCATTCCTAGGAGGTCTGACCATTAATATATAAGCTGGATTTTATCAAGAAATTGGAGACATCTGTGGACTACAAAAATAAAAACTAAAGATACCATCCTTTGTTTGAAGAAAGGAAATGGGTAACACCATTAGACTAAATATCTTACAAAACCTCACCTAAATCTGTGTAATATGAACAAGATTTTAAAAAGTATATTAATCAATTAATTAAAATATATATATATTTCCCCCAGGATCTAGTACAGCACATTGTATATATTGCTGACATTTTGAGGTTTGCAAAATATTTTACATATATAATTTCACTGGATCATTGAAACAGCCCTGAGAGGTGAGTGTTATTATTATTCCCATTTTATAGATGAAGAAACTGAGGCTGAAAGAGGTTAAGAAAGCAGCATGAAATGATACAGTTGAAAGAGCCCTGCCTCTAGTCACAGGAATTGAGTCCAATGCTGACTTCAGATGTTTGCTACCTATGTGACCTTGGGCAAGTCAGTCAATCAATAAGCATTTATTAAGAGCCTGTCCTGTGGGAAGAACAATGCCAAATGGCGCAAAGGCCAAGAAAAGCCAAAGTTGATGGTCCCTGCCTTCAAGGAGTTAACAATCTAATGGGGAGACAAAACACAAATAATTCTGTACACATAAGACGCAGAAGAATAAATTAAAAATAATTAAGAGAGGGAAGGTACTTGTTTAACTTCCCCGGGACTCAGTTTCCTCTTCTGTAAAATAAGAGAGTTGAACTACATGGCCCCTGAGGTCTAGATCTAGGCTGCTATAAGTGCCTTTTCCAGGGTTTTGAAGCTAGTCAGCATCAGAGGCAGCAGAATTCAAACCCAGGTTTCCCTCACTCCAAGTCCAAAGCTTTTTTCACAGTGCTTTTCATTATGAAGAAACAATTGCTAGTAGCAACAGATAGATGATAGACAATAGCATAATGCCTGGCACATAGTAGGCCCTTAAGAAATGCTCATTGATTTGACAGGTAGGTTAGTATATTTGAATCTCAGTTCTAGGTAAAAAGTCAAATAACAGGGTAAAAGGAAGGAGTTTTTCGCAAGAAAAAAAAATTGAGCACAGATTAAAATGGCAAAGCAACAATCATTCTGTGCTTGGGAGTGAATGGAAAATTACTCAAGAGGGGCTTTTACAAGCTGGATGGCATGAGGCCTCTAAGTAGCAGCTACTCTCAATCTCCTGCCACACACAGAGATAGGAAACAGGGTGTGTTCTGAATATTGGAAAAGTAAATAAGGTTGTTCCAGTGGCTGAGATGGAGAAAAGACAGCCAGCTGCCATCTAGAGAAGCAGAGTGGGGCACTTTGACACTGAATGAGGGAAAAATAATTTTCCCCTAAAATCCAGGATAGTATGATAAGGACAAGCTGTATATTAGTGAGAAAGATACTGGGCTGAACCTTGGATATTTATTTCTTTTAATAGTTGCTTTAAAATATCATTTTAAAAAATAAGGGGTAATCAATGTTAAGTTTAAGTACGTTTTGGAATTTCCAAATACATTTTGGAATAAGGTATAGAAAATTTATGATTATAAATCTGTGAAGGCTTCGATTCAACAAAAAAGTGTTGAACGTATGCAGAGTGTCACATTAGACACTAGGAAAGAGTCAAAGTTTAAATAAGACAATCCCTGTTCACATAGACTTTATAGTCTAGAAGAAGGATAGGTCAAAAACAAGATGTTTATACTTAATAAGATGCCTATATGGATCAATAATTTCGTTGGTGTTGATACTCTCTCAAAAATTCTAACTCCTCTATACTTTTTCATATTGTACAGTTTTTGTCCTTGTCTTTCTGTTAAATCTTCCATCTCTCATACAAGGTATCCATTTCCTGGCTCCATGACTTTGCACCAGCCATTCCCCATGCCTGAAATTCACTACTCACCTCTGCCTCATGGAATCTTCTTGCAAGATACAGCTAAACCATAGGAAGCTTCTCCTGATACCCTAACTGTTCATTCCTTCCTTCCCTAACTACCTTATAGCTTGTTGTGTTTGTTCAGTTCTTGCAGTGGTATCTGGCCCTTCATGACCCCATTTGGAGTTTTCTTGGCAAAAGTACTAGAGTGGTTCTCCATTTCCTTCTCCAGCTTATTTTACAGATGAGGAAACTAAGGCAAACAGGGTTCAGTGACTTGCTCAGGGTCACACAGCTAGTAAGTATCTGAGGCCAGATTAGAACTCAGGAAGATGAGTCTTCCTGATACCAGGCCTGGCACTCTATTCACTTTACGATCTAGCTGCCCCTGACCTATATTTAGTTTGTTCTATATATATTTTTCATGTAGCAGGGTCTATTGGGCTGATCAGTCAACTACACATACCTGTAGGCAACCACTCAGCCTGACTCTTGACATTTGACTTATTACTCTATTTTAGTTTGCCATCCCAGGCTCTAAAGCATTCTAAGAATGTTGGGTATCACCTTCCTTATTAATAAAAATCACAATCTCTTTTTCATTAATTAATGAATGAGAGAACATTTATTTCCCAACTTCTTAATCATTCTTATTTTCTATATAGTAAATATATGGTATAAGTACTAAATATTTAGTTTATTAAATGAAATCAAGTTTTCTATATATTATATATACATATATTCTGTGTATGTTTAAGCATGTACATATAAGAGAGTACCAGTGTACTACTTGATTTGTTACTATGTTTATCATCACAGTTCCTAAAGCAATATAGTACTATGTTTGATTTTCTTTCTCATTAATAAATTAATGCTCATTAATTAATGAACTGAAGAAAATTTCCCACTACTAATTACTCATTTTCTAGATAGTAAATAAATATTATAATCACAAAATATCCCATTTATTAACAAATGAAATAAATAATAAAGACATAGGTACTATTTATGATATTTTGACTATGAGGAAGAACAGTTTGTCACCTCAAATTCTTACTATAACAGTAGATGACTGCTCTTTATCTGTAAAAACAATATTGCCACATTCAATTCACTCTTGTAAAAACTCAATATTACTCCATTCAGCTCACTCTAGTTACTGATTACAGTCTTTATATTTCTACTCAAGATAAGAGATAAATTCAATCTCTAATGAAATGGGATAGCTTAGTCTTATTTCTTCATTATCCCCTCCTTAGTCATCATAGGAAACAGTCTTTCTTAATACGCTACCATTCCTTCATAGACTTCTATCTATAATATTTCTTTATAATACCACAGTTAAAATATATCTGCCAAGGAAGAAATTAATTCTCATCTTCTTCCCATCTGTCTTTTCCCCAGATTCTTTATAGAGTCTCATGAATATACCATATCTGACTCTATAGAGAGGAGCACTTCATAGAAAACCATTTTTTCAACTTCCAGCTACCAGCACAAACGGATTTTTTCAACATTCCATTTGGTCCTTAAAGATACAGCAAGAGTACCTATGCTACAGATACTATATTATTACTAATTATACTATATTATCAATTATACTATATTAATTATACTTTATTATTACTACCCCTAACCCTAAATGTTATAGTATATATTATAGTCTCTGAAGGAGAGCCAATTAAAACAAGCGTGTTTCATGTATGTTTTCTCCCCTAACAGGGGAGTATAAGCACTCTAGGGCTTTTTTGTTGTTGTTGTTTTCTTTTTGGAGGAGGGAAGGCAGGGCAATTGGGGTTAAGTGACTTGCCCAAGATCACATAGCTAGTAAGTACTAAGTGTCTGAGGCTGGATTTGAACTCAGGTTCTCCTAACTCCAGGGCTGGTGCTCTATTCACTGCACCACCTAGATGCCCCAGACTGTAAGCACTCTGAAAGCAGTGATCATTTCTTTTTTTTTTTTTTCATTTGTACCCCCCTAGAGCCCAGCCAAATAACTGGCACACAGTGAATATTTAACATAAGCTTATTGATTGATTGGATCATTGAAATATAAGAGCTGCCAGGTTGTGAAGGTCCTAGAATGCCAAGAATTCCCCTGTCTTTCCAGCTTTTTCTCATATTTCTCCCCTGCATGTGCTCTGTTACACTCCAGCCAAATTGTAGATTAGATCATTGGTGACATTTGAGAGAGCCATTTTAGTAAAGTGGTAGAGACAAAAGAAGCAAGAAATTAAAGAAATAACAAATGATTGAGGAAGTAGAAGTATCAAGAATAGGCTTTTATTTTTTTGAGAAGTTTGACCATGAAGAAGAAGATTAAACAGGTGCTGGAATGAAAGGGTTAAGGAAAGATTATTTTTAGGATTGGAGACACCTTGATGCTGGTAAATAGAAGGAAAGTTGCTAATGAGAGATGAATGAAAAAGCAGGGAGGATCCCTGCAAGAAGCAAAAGAAGAAAGGATTAAAGACCCAAGGGGAAAGATTAGCTTTAACAAGGATGAAAGATACAGATAGAGGGATTAGCCTCTTGCTCTAAAATAGAAGCGAATGAGGTAATGAGACTCAGTTTTGATGAGTGGAGGAGGGGAATTGAGGGAGTTTCCCTCTGTTAGCTTCAATCTTCTCAGCAAAATAGACTAAATTAATAACTAGAAGTATAAACCTGGGGGCGGGGGAGCAGAAAAGGTGACTGAGTGCTTCTGACTGAGTGCTTCGGGAAAGAGGACAAGGTTCAGAACCAGAGTAGCAATGGAATTTCACTGTGTGTGTGTGTGTGTGTGTGTGTGTGTGTGTGTTCCATCCGATCTGGAAGCCCTGGGTAGCTCTGCTCAGGGCACTGAGAGGTTAGACACAGTGTTTCAGGTGTAGGACTTGAATCCAGGTCTCCCTGACTCCAAGGCACCTGGCTCTCTCTCCAGTACTTGCCTAATTTAATAACTTTCCAGAGTGAAGAATAAAGGGATCAGATAATGAAAGTTACCATCGGTCAGGAGTAATGGGAGATCTACAATAGAGAAGATTTTAAGGTAATTTTCATACAGCAGGTCATTTAAGTTAGAGACCATTAGCTGAATGTGACGTATTCACATGAACTATGCTCCATGATTGTTCCTTATCTCCTTCAATGGCTCTGCTCAGTTTAGACTCTGCTTCTTCAGCTTGGTCTTACTGATCTCTCTTGCTAATGATAGTGTTTGGTCCTTCCTCAAGATTTTTGCAAAGTATTTTATTGGCATCATTTTTATTATTCCCACTTTACAGAAGAGAAAACCAAGGCAGTGGTTTAGTGACTTGCCCACTCATACAGCTAGCTAATAAGTGTGTAAGGCCACCCACATTTGAACTCAGGTCTTCCTGACTACAAGTACAACACTCTATTCCCTGTGCTACCTTATTTCTTTTGAATCCCCATCACTCTTTACTTTATATCTGTGGTTCTCAACATTCCTAATGCCGAGATGCTTTAAAACTCATATGTGGAGGGGGCGGCTAGGTGGCGCAGTGAATAGAGCACCGGCCCTGGAGTCAGGAGTACCTGAGTTCAAATCCGGCCTCAGACACTTAATACAAAAAACTAGCCGTGTGACCTTGGGCAAGTCACCTAGCCCCAACTGCCCTCCAAAAACAAAAACAAAAACTCATATGTGGGCCGGATCTGCCTAGAGATGGATAATGGTGTCTTGGTTCCTAAGACCATCGAAAATATGTATTTTCCCATGGTCTTAGGCGACCCTGTTTGACCCCCCAAAGGAGTCACAACCCACAGGTTGAGAACCACTGCTTTATATTATCTGTGTACCTATCATATTGCACCACCACCATGACTATGCCTAGTAGAATGTAAGCTCCCTGAGGGTATACTTGTTTCTTATATATATCTACAGCCCTATAGGAGTGAATTCCTTAGTAAATATTGGTTGAATTAAATTGCATTGACTTGAAATAGGAATGCATATCAGGACCTTAAGTCACAATAGGCATAAAGAATATGTTTAGTATTAGTAAAGGAGTAGTCAAGGCACAGAATTTTACAATTTGGGCTCTTGGAGGGAATAAAGTCCTATGAGGTAATGAGGCCTAAGGGATGAATTTGTTGAGAATGAGCATGACATAATGGGCAGGGCATTGGACTTGGAGTTAGGAATACTTGGATTTCAAATTCTGTCTTGGACGTTCACCAGCTGTGTGACTCTGGGCAAGTCACACGTCCTCTCTATGCCTGTGAAATTACAGGACTGGACCTTCTAATGTCGTTTCAAGTGCTAAATATATGATCCTATTTGGAGAATTAGAGGAGGGGGCTGAAGTATAGGATGGAGATCATTAGAGCTAAAGAAATTGAAGAATTATATGGTTAGGTTATTAGAGGGATTATTAACATGAGTATTAAAATCCCCAAGGATGATGGCAAGAGAGAGAGGAAAGGTACCCTTTTGAATAAGGAAGTTGCTGCTGATCTGGAGGTTAGTAGCAGACAGCCACAGGGACACTGATGGGAGTAGACATTAATTATATGAATGTCAAAGGAAAAATAAAATTTGAAGGATAGTGGTAGAAGAAATCCCTGTCTAAATCTTAGGAAAAGCATACATCTTTTTCCTTAGTGATCTAGGGATACTGGGAACCCTGAAATGCAAGAGTACAGGACAAGGGTCTGCCTCAAAAGAATTCGACCACTGAAGCCTTCTTTCAGTCCAAATAGCAAGTTTATTGTAACACCCGTAGAAGTGGGCCAAACTCCTAGTGAGTCTGCCAGTATTTGTGATACCAATACAAGCAGGCCAGATTTTTAAAATCTGTGCAATTGATGAGGATAAAATTGATATTTTATATAGAAAGACTGTGGGGATTAAGGAGTGGTAAGTAGCCTGGGGTGGACCAGGTATGACAATTGAGGGAGTTAAGTGGCTTGGAGAGCCACAGTGAAAGGGCCATTAAAAGGATTACTGATTGGAATGTGCCAGATGCCACTGCAGAATGCCAAGGATCTGGATTCAGGGGTTGGAAATTAGTGGTAAAATTCAGGACCTTTTAGTGGTCCATCATTAGTGCCCCATCAGTGCTATGGGACAGAAGCATTACATTTACAGCTTAAGTTACTAAAACTCAAAAGAGAGTTCTGTTAAGTTCTCAGTTAAATTCAAAAGTTAAGTTCTCAGAAAAACTTAAAAGTGTGTAATGCTTTTGTGTGATTTTAAACTATATTCATGTGTGTGTACATCCAACTATATATATACATACACAAATGTACATATTATTTATATAACATGTTATTCATCCTTCATACTCAAATAGGACCAAAGACGTCATGATGTTGGGGTGTAGGTACGGAGTGTTCAACTGTGGCTGATCAGTCCAATACAAGCTGGGAAGGCTGTACCACAGATCGAGCACTAATAGTTCCTTTGAACATTTGGGATGGAAATGTCTCTGGATCTCTGCATCTCATGTTTCCTTTGTGCTCTTGTCCACAGAACACAGCACCTTCTTTAAAATGAGCACACCATGCTAGGTGATCCTGTGCCAGCAACTCCCGTGTGTCACAACTAATGCTAAAGTTCTTCAGAGACCTTAAGAGTGTCTTTTTATTGCTTCTTCTGACCTCCATGTGAACCCTTCCCTTGTGTGTTCTCCATGAAATAGTCTTTTAGGTAAATGTATGTTTGGCATTTAGGCTATACACATATGCAATTAAACATAGTAGATTCTACCAAATGAATTATTCATAATGAAATCCAAATTCCTACAAAAGGAAATCTTGAAAGTATATCTAATAATCTGAGGATAATGTAACCTTCCCTTCTCTGATTTCACTCTAATCTCTGTTATTTGTCTTTTTTACAATTCATTCACTGAATAGACCAAACTTCATTGAAATTGCTAACATCTATCATTCTTCCTACATAAATATATTTCCTCTAGTCTGCATCCCCAGTCATAAATAACTGGAGACAAATTCTGCTCTGTGCTGACACATCAAAAAGTTATTACAGAGTCTAAGAATGAAGCCTTAAGCTTTTTTAAAGTGAACATTAAGTATCCATGGTGTTCGTGTTAGTCTTGACCTTGGGCCACAATGACATCCACCCACTCAGCTCTCTGTTCATCTTCCCATAAATTGTTCAGCCTCCACCTCCGTTTCCATCTTGACTAGAGTACTCCTTGTTAGTCAGCTTTCTCCTGCCAAGAGCGTATATCCCTTGTTCACCGTGGCCAAAGTCAAAGTAGTACACATTTTGCCTTTTATTGAATAACAGGATGACCCTTCAAAACTTCATTCTGATCCTGTAACAAATTTCTTTCACACAAAAATTCTATCACAAAGTTACCTTAAATGAAAGTGAGGGGATACTAATTTGTCTCTATGCATTATTCTATAAACTCTCTCCTGGAAAAGGAAAAACCCACTCATTTTTCTCCATAATCATTGGTTCTTTTACATGGTCACTGCTTTGGATTGTTTCTGAGATTATTCTTTAAACAATTTCTCCTCGGGGGGGCAGAGTCAAGATGGTGGCATAGAAGCAGGAGAACTTGGTGAGTTCCCCCCATAACCACCTCAAATCCCTATAAAATATGACTCTCTAAACAAATTTTCTAGCTCCAGCACCCACAAAATGCGCGAGAAACAAAGCTCTTGCTGAAGGCAGCCCAGCAGGCAGACGGGAAGGGCTTGTTGGAGAGTGCTGGGAGTTGAGTCCACCCAGCCTGAAACCAGTTAGCCCTAGGGCAGCCAGGACAAGCCACAGCTGGAGCCCTCCAGAGAGTGGATCACCAGCAGCTGTGGCAGTTTTCCAAAATTATCAACCTATAAGACCCAAGGACAAAGTGAAAGGTCAGTGGAACTCAGCTAAATTTGGGGGAAAGGAGTGGGTCTGGCCATCTGTCCCCACGGCAAGAAAGCAACAGAACTGGCAGCCCTGCAGCCGCCTCCATATGGCTGCTTCAGAGCTCCTGGCCTGCAGATTGTGGGGGGCCAAGTGACCATTCAGAGGCTAAGTGCTCTTGCCTTAACCTGCATGGATAAGGATCACAGTCTTAGGTGGTGGTCCTGAGGTGCATGACCAGTGAGCCAAAGCTGGAGGGGGCTGCAGAGATGGCAGCCTCCTAATACCTCCTGCAGCTGCAAAAACCCCAGCAATTTGGGACAAAGCTCTCCCCTCTGAAAGCATAGTTCTACAAAGCTCAAAAGTCAAGTAATTGACTGGCAACATGAGCAGGGAAAGGAAGCAAAGTGAGCACAGCAATCCAACTTTAGATTCCTTTTTTGGGGACAAAAAGGATCAAAGCATGGAATGGCAGGAAGACAACACAGACAGAACTCCTGTATCTAAAGCTTCCAAGAAAAAGGTAAATTGGTTACGAGCCGTAGAGGAGCTTAAGAAGGATTTTGAAAACCAAATAAGAGAAGTAGAAGAATAATTGGGAAGAGAAATGAGAATGATGCAAGAAAATCATGAAAAGAGAGTCAACAACCTGACTGAAGAAAATAACACCTTAAAAAACAGATGAACTCAAAAGGCAAAAGAGGCCCAAAAAACCAATGAGGAGAAGAATGCCTTAAAAAGCCAAGTTTGCCAGATGGAAAAGCAATCTCAAAAGCTCACCAAAGATAATAATTCCTTCAGAATTAGAGTGGAGCAAATGACTTCATGGAATGGAAGCAAATGACTTTATGAGAAATCAAGACACTATTAAACAGATCCAAACAAATGAAAAAAGCAACAATTCCTCCTTGTGTGTTTCTTTGCCCTGTATATGAACCCTTGTGTAAAGGTGAGGGCCATGTTTTCCAACTTAATTTGTATAGTGTGCAGAACAGAATTATAAATACATGAGAACTGAATCAACATTGCTTAGTGGGGAGAAAGAAAAGAAAGAAGGCAGGCATCTACTTCTGGCTCTACTGCTAATTGGCTTGACTGACCTTTGTGAAATCGTTCTTCCTCTCCCATCTTTAGTTTCATCATTTGTAAAATGAGGGGTTCTGGACTAGATAGTCTCTAAATTCCCTTCCCTTCTGACATGCTAGGACTCTTTAGTAGGCCCCAGTCCTGTCTGCAGAAAGCAAACAAGATGGGCTAATGAGTTTCCAACTCTGGAGACCTAGATTCACAAAGTTTGAGGTGATAGAAAGTAGGATCGTATTGGATTCCAAGGCTACAACAATAAATATATCCAAGAAATTAATCCCAACAAATCCAGGCAGTTTGGAGCTAGGATCTTCCCCTCCTCTACCCCAGGCCTTACTGCCCAGTTTTTACAGGTACTGGTTACTCTCCCCTATTCCCACCCCTGTAGGAGGTTACCCATCTACTCTCACCTTTAGGCTCTGTTTACAGTAATCATGACTCATACCAGCTTAATGAGCAGAGCTACCAACTACAATTCTTCCCATAAGATTGTGGACCAGTAGGCTTAATACCTGCCCTGCCTAGAGGACTTTCTAAGGTACACTGGGCCACCTGATATTCCATATACCAGAAGACTACTGGGCCTCACCATGTAGTGGCACCCTGATGACCCCTGGGGCTTTCTTATCTGTCTAGTAGCTAAATACTTCTATGTGTATTTCTTCCCTAAATAGAAAATAAACTCTTTAAGAGCAGAAACTATCTCATTTTTCTATTTGTAGCCCGAGCACTTGACACAGTTTGGGGCTCTTAGGAAGCACTGAGCAAATGCTTTTTTTCATCCATTTATAATTGAAATCCCCACCCAAATTAATACAGGCCCATCCATCCTGATCAAATCAAGCAATAAATCAAAACTAAACTAGATGTGAATAAGTCCTTAATCAATTTGAAAAGAGAATGGAGCTTTAGATTATTGGATGAAAGCAGCAAATATCTTATAATTGCTAAAAAAAAATCAGAAATACTTCTGGGCCTAGGTCTAAAAGAGAAAGACAATTTGACATTAGAGCAATGGATCACCCTAGTCGCTAACACAGAACCATTTCAGGATAAGAAGAGAGCTTTTACCTGTCCTTCTATCCCTCAGGGAACTGGAGATAGTAGCAGAGCAATAGTGACCAAAGATATAGGAAGTACCTACAGATAGCTGTGGAAAGACACTCAAAGATTTTTTTTTTTTTTTGACACTCAAAGATATTAATGTGAACAGCTTTGTGGGGTGAGATTCCTTGTGGCAGAGGAGTGCTGGCTGTGAACTCCACAAAGCAGTGACCTACAGGGTTCACTGGAGAGGAACTCTGAGGATGATTTAAAAGGAGAAAGAACTTTTAGTAAGTAGAAGCTATGAATTATGCCTTTGCTTTACTACTATTTTTTAATATGTTTGAGCCCACTCTCCCCAGGGGAGGGTGTCCCTTAGTTTGGAGATGGGGAAGTGATGTTTCTCTAACAACTGTCCCTGCTATACTTACTTGGTAAATAACCTTTATAAAAGTTAATTAAATCTGGCAGATAATTAATAAAAAGAACACTTGTGGGGGCTTATAAGAGATGGTAATAGAAAGTCCAGTCCCTTATGGTTACTCCTAAAACTCTGAGGGAAGTAATAGTCAGCCACCTTTGGTGACTTAGCCCACAAACGGGAGTTAGGGAACTGGCCCCATGAGGGGTACTAGTTATTCATTCAAGTTTTCAATAAATTCACTTTCCAGTATGTTCATAATTTGCTATAAGGTGAGAAAAAAGATATAATGGCAAATTTGTGCAGGAGAAAAGTGCCTGAGGCTTCTGACTGTGAGGAATGAGATTCAAGGCTCCAGGGACATCAAGAATTCAGCAAGCAGGACTAAAGAAGCAATTCTTGGAACAGTTCAGTTCACGGATTCCTAGGGTACAGAATGCAAGGCTGTGGAACAAATTTAACATTAGCTCCATGAGGATTCATCTGAATAAGAGAAGCCAAATTACACAGACCAAAAACCCAGTATCAATTAGCTTTGCCCAATTTGAGAGAGAATGCTAAAGCATAATTAAAATTAATTGACAGGATATTATTGTGGGTTTTTAAAAATCCATTGTTCCTTATCAGTGCACAAAACATTGAATAACTGGCATCAGAGGCTATAGCTCCCAAGTCTGGGAGCAGAAAGCCAGATCTGGGCCAAAGTTATGTTGGTGCTAGTTCTGTCTGGTTCAAGTTAAAAATTACCTAATGGTCAGCCCTGTCTGTTCGTGGCCTATTTACCAGGATGACCCTGCCTGTTAGGGTGTTTTTCTTAATTGCTTTTAATGCTCAAAATTTGCTGTGTCCTCTACATACTGAGCTGTTCAGACCAACTTAGTTTCTGAATTCTAACCTACTAAGCTCTTTGAGGGCTGGGGACTTTGCCCTATAGGTCTTTGTCTCCCCACAGGTGCTTGGACACTGGGGCACTGGATAAGTATTGAATAAAAGAATAAATGCTTACATTCTATCTCCTTTCAATCATCAGTTATTCGGTGATCAGTGACTTTTATGCCAGTTTGCATGGATATCTGGTATATGGTTAGGATAATACTTTGCCTCCCAATCAAAAAAGAATTTCTTTTTGCCTATGTAGAGTTGACCAGGAGAGTGTGGTCAATTGATGAGGTTAAAAGATAAAAACTTTTATTGAGATTTTTATTATGTCTCTTTGATAAGAAGGAACATGCCCATTGATAATGTTGGTGAGGCTAGGAAATATTATTGGCTTGGGTACTTGTTGACCCATTTACACATTACTAAAGATTTGTTGAGTGACAGAATTTATTACCGACTTAATTGAGTGGTACAATGGAAAGATCACTGGTTCTGGAGTCAGAGCATCTGGGTGGATTCTCACCTTTGACACTTACTACTTGTGTGACCTCAGGCAAAGTCACTTAACCTCCTTCATCTTTCTCAGTCTGTAAAAACGATAGAAGAGATGGCTTCTGAGGTCTCTTCCAACTTTAGATCTATGCCCTAAGATTCAGACTTTAAAAAGAGAGGGTTTTGATCTTCAAAGGAAATACCAGAACTGAACATAGGAAAAATGGGAGTGGACTACAGATTCCAGGACATCAGTAGAGTGCCTCAGGCAACCCCTCTAGGACCTACAGATGGCTGCTACAACTTCTTAACTAAAGAGCTTCTTGGCCCTAGAGAGGGCACTGGAAGACCCTCTCAGGAGTTCATGCATTGGGAACCATATGACTCCAGGAGCAGAGGAAACAACATGGTCCAAGAAATGGTGACAGCTGGAAGCAGAGCAGCAAAGGGCATAACCTTGATACAGAAAAATGAAATAGGATTTTGTCTTTGGTCTATTCAAGCTTGACTTTAAAAAATATTTCTCTCTCTAGAAATCTCAAATGCAAAACTTCCCTTTAATGAGCCCCAAAGCTACAGACTATGTAGTCTGCTAATACCTCCTAGAGGAGATAAGGGGATTCACAGAAATGATAGCAAAGTACTTCCAGGACAGTGTCAACCCTAGGGTGGCTCATCAATCTGGGAAGAGGCTGGAGGTCAGGGAAGGTGGAGTTTACTGAAGAGAAGATGAACACTGGTGGAAAGAGCAAGGAATTTCGAGTCAGAGGGTTTGGGTTCAGATCCTAGTTCTCCAATCTAGCATCAACTTAAACTTGGCAACTCATTTAAACTCTCTTGGTCTCAGTTTCCCTAATCTACAAAATTTGGGAATTAGATTTGACCTCTCAATTCCTACTTTTAGGACAGTTACCGTTAGCTTGAGTGCTTTCACAGGAATTGAAGCCTCTTTTACCTACATCTCCAAAGACCTAAACTCAAGCTATATATTCAGAGATTCTCAGGGATAGACTTGAGTGGGGACCTGAACCAAAGAGTGATTTTTGGGACTTGCCCAAGATTAAACTCAATCCAGGTAAACCCAGAGCCTTGGGGGGTCTAGATGACAATTTAATGATTATGGCCAGGGCCTTTACTTTTCAGTTTTGTTGTGCTATTACTTGTTTTGGGATCATGGGATTTGAAGCTTTAAGGAACTGGAAGGGTCATCTAAGATCTAACCCCCTTATTTCGCAGGTAAAGAAACAGGTAGAGAGGAGTGAAATAGCTTACCTCAGGTCACACAGATAACATGGAGCTGGAATTCAAGCTGAGGTTTTTGAACTACTAATCCAAAGCTCTTTTCATTATCCAAGACAGCAGGTCCTAGAGGCTAGGAGGACTAACTCGATGAGATTCTTGTCATTCAGTAAAGAAACATTTGATAAATTGTTTGAGGTCGATGAAAAGAGATAAAGGTATTAGGTATCATGACTGAGTTCATATGACAAGTGAATGACATACTCAGATCTCAAGAAAGACTCTGGTCTCAGAGAGAGACCCACAGGACTGCCAATGACTGAAGAGAAAGGTGGCTCTACAATACAAGGAATGAATACAAAGGCCATCAAAACAGGAAGATTCCAAAGCAGGGGGAAGAGGAGGATAGAACAGAAGAAAGTAATAAGCACAGAGGAAGAAGGAGGGAGGCAAAACCATGTCAGTGTGGCTGGTGAATGACAAGAAGAGATAAAAGACAAAGTGATCTGGAGGAAAATAATAGAGAATGAGGAAATTTGACCCCCTTAGGGGAATGTTTAATCAGAAAGCCTATATTTGAAATGAAAGATACAGTAGCAACTGGGGGACTCTGAAAAGCTAAGTGCCTTAGGTTCATAGAGTCTGGGCAAGAAAATATCACAGGCAAGAACAGGAAATAATGTGAGATGTATGTGTATGTACACATGTATGTAAGTCTATGTGTGCATATATACACATATGTACATCTGTGTATATATACACACATTTGTGTGTGCATGGACTACATGCATGCATATTATATGCATATATGTGTAAATATATAAATATATATGTATATATTCTTGCTGATGCTGCTTCAGCGGCTCTGTCAAAGCTACCTTCTGTAGGACATGCAAATCAATGAATAGAATGATTCATCTACTGGCTCCATGTTCTCTTGATTATCTCCCTCCAGAAAGGCATCCATCTTGCCCTGTATATTAGATTGTAAGCTCCTTGAGGGCAGGGATTGTCTATTGTGTATCCTCAGTGCTCAGCATAGTGTTCTCCCCCCCCCCCCCCACTCACTCACTCACTCACTTACACATAGTCCTCAGCTCAGTGTGTGGCACATTGTGGGTGCTGAAATTTGAGAATCCAGAGGATGGTGGGATTAGGCAACAATGTTTTCCCATACCCTATAATACTGATTTAAAAAAAAAAAAGAGGCTGTTGGGTTATTACACAGAAGTTGTTTTTAAAAGAAACCATATATTGAGAGAGCATTGCAAATGACGCCTTCCCTCATGTAAAGCAGAGATAGTGCTACTCTGCCCACTTACAATTTAAGTTTTCAACTTAAAAGTCAAGTGGATGTTATAAAACAGTCATGTCCAAATTTGTTCTCTGTTGGAAATGTGGGAGGCAGTTTACATTTCCTAGAAACCCCATATTAAGAATATATCTAGGGGCGGCTAGGTGGCGCAGTGAATACAGCACCGGCCCTGGAGTCAGGAGGACCTGAGTTCAAATCCGGCCTCAGACACTTAACACAAAAACTAACCGTGTGACCTTGGGCAAGTCACTTAACCCCAACTGCCCTCCAAAAAGCAAAAAAAAAAAAAAGGCGAAAAAAAAAGAATATATCTATAATACAGAGAACACTTCCCTTGAACCTTCCTCACTGTCCCCTCTCAATACTTCCCATTTAACCTCCCTGTCTTGTTGTTCAGTTGTGTCCAACTCTCTGTGACCCCATTTGGGGTTTTCTTGGCAGAGGATACTGGAGTGATTTGTCATTTCCTTCTCCAGCTCATTTTACAAATGAGGAAACTGAGGCAGACAGGGTTAAGTGATTTGCCGAGGGTCACACAACTGAAAAGTGTTTAAGGTCAGATTTGAACCCAGGAAGAGGAGTCTTCCTGCCTCCAGGCCCCACACTCTATGCACTCTAACCTCTCCTGGCTCCCTCCCTAGCCTACCATTTCCTTACTTTACCCTGAGGCTCACCTGAGTCTTCCATCCCTTCTCATACACTTCTCCAATATTCTTTCACTTAAACCCCTATTTGTTCCTTATCTGGAGAAGGAAATGGCAAACCACTCCAGTATTTTTTTTTTCATACATCAGACTTTTATTCTTATTGTGGGGTTTTATTTGGTCCTTTTTTTCCTGGACACCACATCCTCCACACCCTCATATGCTTCTGTCATTTCTTCACTTACTCATCCCCATCCAAATCCCTTGAATCCCCCAATTGTGCTCACAGAGCTTTAGATCAGAAAAAGAGTTTTTTAAATCATCTGAGCTAATTGGAAGGCAGCATGTTGGACTAGACTCAGGAGGAACTGGGTTCAGATCCTGTCTCTGACCCTTACTAGCTATGACAACATGCAGGTCACTTAACCTCTCTGTGCCTTAGTTTCCCTATCTGTAAAAAGGTGATAATAAAATCCATAGTGCCCACCTCACATGAAGGCTTGAATGATGCAACCCATGTAAGCGGTCTTTGCTTTGCAGACTTCAAAATGACATTATAGTCTCAGTGACTATACTTCAGTTGATTGCCTCCATTTTACAGATGAGGAAACTGAAAACGCCTCTGGGAACTTCCTCTTCCAACAACAAAAAACAGCAATAATAACTTGTATTTATATACCACTTTAAGATTTGCAATGGACTTTCTAACAACCCTATGAGTTAGGTAGTACAATATAAAGCTAGAAAAAAAGTCACTACAGTCATGCAGTCCATCCCCACCCCCCATCAATGGGCAACCATTTTGTCTCCAGATTTTTGTTCCCCAAAGAGAGCTGGCATGAATATTTTTATACAGATTGGGACTTTCTTTCTTTGGCCTCATTGGAGTTTTGCCCAATAGTGGGATTGCTAGGATCAAGGGCATGGTCAATTTAACTTGACCCCTGGTCTTACTGTGAAAGAATGCTTCTTTATTATAAATAATGCTAGCTCCAAGTTCTAAATAGATGTTTCCAAACATATTCAAGAAAGGCTCTTTTATTGTAACTATTTTTTCCTGTAACTATTGATATACTCATGATTTTATTATTAGTAAGATTAGTAAGATGAGTTATATTTATGATTTTTCATAATATAGAGTCATACTTTGGCTAATGGTATAACTCTAACCTGATTATAGTGACTAATTTTTGAATATATATTGCCTCTTTGTGATTGCATCAGTTCCCATGGGCTTAATTAAAAACTTTATGTAGTTGACTCCCAGATTTATACATCCAGCCCTAGTCTCCATCCTGAGTTCTGTCCCACATCACTAACCATAAATTTGAGCTTATTGGACATTTTAAACTGGATGGCTGGTGGACATATCAAATGCATGCTCAAAACAACTCAATATCTTTCCCCTAAAACCTACTCTTTTCCCCAATTTCTTTATTTCTCTCCAGGGTACCACTATTCTTCTAGGTACCCAGGATCACAACTTTTGAATTGACTTCATTTTCCACTCTCTCTCACTTTACATGCACAATCAGTTACCAAATCTTGCCTGTACTTCCTCAACATCTCTCAACTCTGTAATCACATGACTTCCCCCCCCCCCAATTCAAGCTCTCAGGACCTCATCAATGTCATCAGAGCCTAGATTGTTGAAATATCTTCCTAACTGACCTCCCAGCCTGAAGTCTCTCCTCACTCTAATCTGTCCTCCACACAGCTGCCAAAATGATTTTCCTAAAGCATTGGTCTAGTCATGCTATCCACCAAGTCTATAAATTCCAGCAGTTTCCTATTACTTCTAGGATCAAATACCAACTCCTCTGTTTGGCATTTAAAACCCTTTATAACCTGTTCAGGCTTATCACACTTTACTCCTTCAGCCAATTGTGTTCCAGCCAAGCTGGCCTTCCTGTTCCCTATTTAGGCAGTTAATTGGTGCAGTGGAGAGAATGCTGGGTTTGGAATCAGGAAGACCTGAATTTAAATCCAATCTGAAACACTTACTAGGTATGTGACTTTAGAAAAATCATTTAACCTCTACCTCAGTTTCCCCATATGTAAAACGGGGCTAATAACAGCACTTGGTCAGATAGCTGGCACTATGCGAATTCTTATTCCTTTCCTTCCCTTTGTCTCATTCATTATATTCTATCTCCAATCTCTGTGCTGGTGTAAAGGCTAAACCATGCCTAAAATGTTCCTCCTTCTCACCTCTATCTCTCAGTTTCCTTCAAAGCTCAGCTCAAATGCTACCTCCTATATGATGCCCTCAGCTACTACTTCCTTCCCAGCCTCAAAGTATCTTTTCTTTGCTTGGGGTGTGTGTGTGTGTGTGTGTGTGTGTGTGTGTGTGTGTGTGTGTGTATACACATATACAGACACATATACATACACGTGTGCATATGGTATGTATATCTATACACACACAAGATATTTTACATATACATTTATAAGTATAGATATTGTCTACCCTGATAGATTGTAAGCTCCTTGAATACAGGATAGGAATTGTTTCTTTTTTGTCTTTGTATTCTTAGAATTTAACGCTGTTATGCCTGTAACTGTATAACACTGTAATGCCATGCACCAGCAGATTCCCAAAAGAATGCTACTGTGAACAGCTTTTAAGGTTCAGATTACATAGTAATAGTGAACACTCTGTTTATTACATTGCAAATTAAGGCAAACATTCACAATATATCAATCTTCCACTCATGGGGCAACTATTGACTTAATCTTTTTCCATGTCAACAGGGGAGTTCATGCCTTCTCACATGGGACAGCGCTCACACCTTCCATACTTAGCCCTAAGTTACTAAGTGCTAAGTATCTGCTAAACTGATTGTTGTTGCTGGCACATATTAGGTACTTAATAAATGATAGTGAATTGTCTGGGATTCAAATGTGGTTATCCCTATGTTAGTACCATCAATTTTTTCTCTATTGACTCTCAGTAGTAACTCAAATTTATTTATCTTTACTATCCAAGAAGCACTTTCATGATAATGGTACAGTAGATCCTTTATTGTCATGGTGGTAATATTCCTAGAAAATGGCATGAAAATCAAAAACTCAAATGTTAATACATTGAACCTATGGGAAATAGGGGGTTAGGCTACCTTGACCACCAAAAACTGTAACCTTTTGCTAGAGATTTCTGGGGGAAAAAAACCCACTTTTCTGCATACAATTCTTTATAACAAAACTTTAATTCTAATAGTATGCACATTTTCTAACACAATAACCATGAAATAACTCATAAAATGAAATAAACAAAATAAAATTGGTAACATACAAAACATTTTTCTCACTAGTAATTACCTAGAATTCTGTGACCTTTTATGCTAACATACCGACAACAATACCATAAATATTGTACAGCAAGTAAAATTCTTAAAACAAAAACATTTCTTTTTGGACAGGGGAAGGCAGAGCAATTGGGATTAAGTGACTTGCCCAAGGGCGCACAGCCAACAAGTGTTAAGTGTCTTAGGCCAAATTTGAACTCAGGTCTTCCTGACTCCAGAGCTGGTGCTCTATTCACCGTGCCACCTAGCCATCCCAAATTAAAACATTTTTAACCTGAATCTTACCTTCTACTCTGTCAGATGTTGGTGTGAGGGTGTTACACTACATGCAATATTGCTTTAAACCTCTCCACCTTGACCTCCCTCTGAAAACCAAGAGAGAGGTTGTTGGGCCTTTAGTCACACTGTCAGAAGACAGCAAAATCTCAACATCAGCTATGATATTCTGTCCTTCACAACTGGTTAATGACTTTGGAGATGAGAAGGATGTACAAGCTTGAAATAATCAATCAGCAAAGTCTGCTTCCTGCACTGTTAGAGATACTTATGAGTCTCCTAGCCAAACCACAGTGGCTGCAGACATTCCCTAAGAAGTTTATCTAACACCTTTATTTCTCACTAAGCTACACTACTGACTTTGCACACTTGGATGCAACGGACTTGCTCTACACTTTGGGAACATAATTGTAACACAAAACTTGAGTTTTAAAGGAAAACAATAGAAATATAAACAAACTCACAAGGAGCTCTTTACTTCACAACAATAGGCTGAACAAGAGCACTGAAGCCCTGGCACAATATCCTCTGCTCCACAAACTTGTATGCACGAGGCCTCTCATGTTTGATCTATTGCACATATCTGAGAATGTGAGAGGTTGCCAACGGGAAAATGAAAATTAGGTCACTAACAAAAGCACAGGAATGCTTGAAGTGGTGAAAATTAAATTCATGTTTGTTGAGGATTGACTGTAATAATGATATTTTATATGACTTTGCATGGATCATCTAAACCAATCCCTCATAATGATCTCGTACAGTAATAATAAAACGATCATTTGTGTAGCGCTTTAAGGTTTACAAAGCAATATGCATACATGTGCATGTGTGTGTAGATCCTTGCTGAGAACTATTTGTTTATATTGTATTCATTTGATAAATGAGGAACTCCGATTGTGCAAGATTAAAGGAAACTGACCAGTCATACAGCTAGTATGCGCCACTAAAGCAGTAGTTGGTCTTCCATGTCTTCCCAACCCCAAGCCCACTGTTCCACTATACCACATTGTTGTTTTTGTTTGTCCTTCATCCTCAAAGAGGTCTATGACAGCAGGGAGGTGATACCATGACATGCAAGTGAATGGGATTTAAGTGAGGCAGTGCTGTGCAAAGTCACCGGCCTCACTATCTCCTCTGGAACTCTCTGGGTCCAATGGTAAGATGGTAAGACAACTGGAGATGGCCTTGGATACAGTGGGAGACCTTGGCCTTTTTAATCTAAGATCTTTAACAGGTCTCAGTTTGACTGAGGAAATGCCCATTCAGTTATTAAGGCTAGGTAAGAAATGAGGCAAAGAAAGACCTCTTTTCCTACTGAAAAAAAAAATCAGTCTGGAAGGGGAAGACCCTTAGGGTTTCTGGCCAAAACATAAACAATTGCTATTTACATTCACTCTGAGCCAATCAGGGATCAAAGTGAAGGTTCCCAAACTTATTTAGTTTACTGTCTCCCTCCCCACATTTTTAAGTTTAAAATTTTTTTTCTTATTATTAAATTAGAAGTAGAACATAATCTACTTGAAGGCAAAGACTGTCACAGTTTTTCTTCACATCCTAGTGCCTGACTCAATACTTGGTACCTAGTTGGTGCTTAATAAATGCTTCTACTGCCCCCTTAAAAAAAATTCCTCAGTGTTCCCTTGGAAATCTACTTTCTTTAACACTTCAACAGTTTTTTTGAAATTTGAGTCATTTTTTAAAAAAATAATTTTTTTTAAAAAAATGACCTATCTTAAATTTAGTAAGTTAATGTAAGTTTTGGGGGGTTTTCCTGCATTGAAATTTTGATGATGCAATATTACACCACGTAACCATATGTTACCATATTATAAACAAGTCATTACATGTACATATTTCTGTTGATGCATGCTGGGCTTCTGACAATGCAGTACATGCTTGCCAGCCAACACTTACTTGTTAGATCTATTGGTGTACTTGACCACTGATAGGTTATATTATTCCCAACTATAACTTGTTATAACCATTATAAATTGCATTGTGTGTATTTATTTGAAAAATACTGTAATCACTACTTTAACTCTGTTATGCAACAGATGAAAAATGTACAATTGGGTTTTCAAAATTTTCTTCTCCTCTTTCCTTATGCTTCCACCTCCTTATTTTATTCAACAAGTCTCTTTTTTTTTTGAAGGGGGGAAGGCAGGGCAATTGAGGTTAAGTGATTTGCCCAAGGTCACACAGCTAGTAAGTGTTAAGTGTTGCCACCTCTCAAGGACCCTGAATTGTACCTGAGGCTATATTATCCCCCTGGATTGTCCTAGACCCACCCCTTATAGGGGCCATATCACCCACTTTGAGAACCTCTGTTCCAAACAATGACCAAGTGAAGCAAGATGTGAGACCTATTATTGGCCAATCAATGAGAGCAAGAATGATTTGACTTTAAGGCACAGTCTTGAGGAGGAAAAAAGGTTTAGGGATCAAAATTTAGTGTATTATCCCTGTTTAACAAATAAGGAAAAGGCAATTTACAAAGGTAGAAATTAAAGATATCTTTAAGCATATGGAAAAATGCTCTAAATCACTATTGATTGGAGAAATGCAAATCAAAACAACTTTGAGGTACCACATCTCACCATTCAAATTGGCTAAGATGACAAAACAGGAAAATGACAAGTGTTGGAGAGGATGTGGAAAAATTGGAACTCTAATGCATTGTTGGTGGAGCTGTGAACTGATACAACCATTCTGGAGGACAATCTGGAATTATGCCCAAAGGGCTATAAGTAATTGCATACCCTTTGACCCAGTAATACCACTTTTGGGGTT
>CM053596.1:154473723-154510521 GCA_028646575.1 Pseudocheirus occidentalis
GGAGACTGAAGCAATGCATGCTATCATTCTTTTCGATGTTTGGCTTTTGTTTCTCTTTCGTCATTGTTCACTCCATTGACTACAACACCTATACAACCAGACTATTGTACAATGTGAAAGAGTTTGCAGATCCTATACATGATTGTATGCCACCATGGTTGGGTGGAGGTGGGGGTGGGGAGGAAGGGGAGAAAAACCTGATTCAAGTGATTCTGGAACTGAATCTTGAAAACTAAAAGTAAACAAACAAGCCAATAAAAAACAAACAAAAACAAATAAGGAAACTGAGGGTCAAAGAGGTTATACAACTTGCTACAAAACTAGTAAAACAGCAGAGTCAGGACTCTAACACAAAAATTTTAACAGCTCTGCCAGAGTTCTTTCTCTGGAAAGAGATACTATATTCTTACCCTGGCTGATTTGGGAACCTACATTTCCCGTAGAGATTCTTGCCCCTCTCCACCTCTCTATTTAAACTCATTTAGAGATCATAGTATTCAGAATCAGGTATTTCCAGGGGAATGTCTGATTGGGCATGACCACAGGAAGCTTTTGGAAGTAAATCTTTGTTTGTCTGGGGGTCATCTTGCTGCTCTGATTCCAGATCTGAGAGAAATTACTGCAACTTTGCATTAAATTCACACTGTGTTCCCTTTTCAAATTGGGAAGAACGATCCTGAGGAAGGCTCCTTAAGCTGTAATTTGTACATTCTGTTGCCAAAAAGAAATTGCATGAGGACAGCTTGCCTCCTACGCCTTTAGCTTACTTGCAAATAAAAGTTTATGCTCTGTGAGCAAATTGGTTTTTCTGCAGCAATGGTGAGAATCTGCTGAGGTAAATCTTACAAGTGAGAGAGGGCATCATGCTTCACTTGGCATCTCAAGTCAAACCTACTGAATTTTTTATGAGCACCACACATCAACAGAATGAGCAAACCTTCCTTTCAAGTCAATCCTTTTCTCTCCTCATTATGTTCAGTTTATCTCATCTTACACTTATACTAAAGCAACACGGTCCTTTACGCCTTTTTTATATCTCTGAATTTAGAACTGCCATCACCTAGCAACCCAGGCAACCAGAGAAACACTACCCTGGTGAATACAGCATGAGCTCTCTGCCCAGGACTCAGCTTCTGGCCAGTGGCTAAGGATCTCCTCTGACATCAGTCTGTCTGTGACTTAACCCCAGGTTACTATGTAATTTTAACTGCAACCCAATTAAAGATTTCCAATCTAACAACAAGGCTGTCTCTCTGGCTTGGTCTACTCTCCCTTTTCACTGCCATCTCTTAGAATATATATCTTCCTTTAAGACATAGTGCAAATGCTACCTTTCACAGGAAGCCTCATTCCCCCCAGCTGCTAGTACTTTTCCCTGAAAGGTTATCTTCCATGTATTCTTTATGCATTTTGTACAGTCAAAGGAAATGATACTTGTAAAATGCTTAGCATAGTACCTGGCATATAGTAGCCTCTTAAAAAATGATTATGCTTGGAGGAGGCACAAAGATGGCAGAGTAAAGACAGGGACTTGCCTGAGATCTCTTCTAAACCCCTCCAAATACTGTTAAAAAATTACTCTAAACAAATCCTATTTAGAGCAGCAGAATCCACAAAAAGACAGAGTGAAACAAATTTACAGTCCAAGGCAACTTGGAAAATCAGTAGGAAAGGTCTATTGCACCAGGGTGGGAGAGGAGTAGTCGACCAGGCCCCAGTACAAACCAAGCCCCAGAAAAGCTGGAGCAGTCCTGGAGCAACTGAATCACCAGGAGCAGTGACAGTTTACAGACCTCTCAGCCTACAGATGCCAAAGACAACTTAGAAGATCAGGAGGAAAGGTCTTCTTGCATCAGGTTGAGAATGGAGTGTAGTGCGTTGCAGGCCGAGCCAGTACAGCAAACCGAACTCCAGCAAAGCAGCAGTTGGCCTTGGGAGTGACTGCATCAGCAGCAACAGCAGTAACAACTGTTTCTAGAACTCTCAATCCATGAATGGTAAGGGGGCGAACAACTAGTCAGAAGGAGATTGCAGGAGTCTTTTTGCTGGCACTGAGGCAGGACTCTGTTGCTTTGCCCATATTTGGATCCAGGTCCTGGGTGGCAGCCCCAGGGTGAGGAGGAGCACCAGCACAGCAGAGCCTGCAGCCACAGAAGAGGAGGGACACTCCTCACAGTGCTGGGGCAGAAAAGAGTGCTTGTGGTCTCTCACTGACCAGGTTAGGGTTAGGCCACAGACCAGGAGAGTAGTAAAACACCTCTCCTTAGATCATACCACCTGGGAAGAAGTGAAAATTTACAGGTCCCTAGAAGTACCTCTGAAAACAGCTACACAAATGCCCTGAAACTTGGGACAGCATGCTCTCCACACTGGAAGCAGAGCCCTACTTTAACAAAGACTTAAAAATCAACTAATAAGCTGGGAAAATGAGCAAACAATAGAAAAAACTCTGACTATTGAAAGTGACTCTGGTGACAAGGAAGATCAAAACGCTCAGAAAACGACAACAAAGTCAAAGCTCCTACATCCAAAGCCTCCAAGAAAAATATTGGTCTGGACTTAGGCCATGGAAGGGCTCAAAACTGATTCTGAAAATCAAATAAGAGAGGTAGAGGAAAAATTAGGAAGAAAAATGAGAATGATGCAAGAAAATAATGAAAAAACGAGTCAACAGCTTGGTAAAGGAGACACAATACTAAAGAAAATCACACTTTAAAAAAACAAACTAAGTCAAATGGTAAAAGAGGTCCAAAAAGCCAATGAGGAGAAAACTGCCTTAAAAAGTAGAATTGGCCAAATGGAAAAGGAGGTCCAAAAGCTGATTGAAGAAAATAATTCCTTAAAAATTAGAATGGAGCAAATGGAAACTAATTACTTTTATAAGAAATCAAGAAAGTATAAAACAAAACCAAAAAAATGAAAAAAATAAAAGACAATGTGAAATATTTCAATGGAAAAACAACTGACCTGGAAAATAAAACCTGAAAAGATTTATGTGAACCGATGCTGAGTCAAGTGAGCACAACCAGGAGAACATTGTACATAGTAACAGTCACATTGTTCGATGACTGACTTAGCTCTTCTCTGCAATGCAATGACTTAAGACAACTCCAAAAGACTCATGATGAAGAATGCCATTCATTTATTATAATATTATTAGCATGTGCCTTAACAGAATGTTTGCCCATGGTCACTACTATTGCTTTCAGGCAGAAACAGCCTGTGTCTCTTTTCTCTGAGATGATATATTTACAATAGTACATTATTAAAGTTGGCAAGGTTATTGTTGTTGTTGTTGTTGTTGTTTATCCTTTGTTTTCAAAGAGAACCATTGTACCATGGAGTGATATCTTAATGAGCTCATGAATTGGGTTTAAGTGAAGCAGAGTTGCACTAAGTTGTCAGCTTTCCCAGAATGATCAAAGTCCAGTGGCTAGACAGAAGTCAAAATGGTTGGTAATGGCCTGGGATACAGTGGATGATTCTGGCATCTTCAGTGTATGACTAAACTCTAAGAGCTCTACAGCACCTGCTTCAACCACCTTCATAGCTGCTGGAACAAGTTCTCATCCACACATTCTGCCAGGGAAATCTTCACATGCTTGGGGTGGGCAGCCCCCTAACTTGTGGATGGGTTGGAGGCCTGTTGGTTACCTTCAACTGGTTTAGCCTGTCTGCCAAGAAGCTTTTACTGGGGGTGGCCTATGAGCATGCTACAGCTTTTTGGAGCCACCGGTGAGAATCAGGCGACAGGTAGACCCCAAAAGTGGATGAGGAGCCCTTAAAAGGGCTCTACAGGCCCTCAAACTAGAGGTACTAGTCCTCTCAGAACAACCTATATGTCCCAGAAAGATTATTACAAATATCATTGAGGGATTTTCTACAACTATCTTTGGACTTGAGCCAATCCCATCATAAAATGAGACCAGACCAGACCTTAACCTGTTTGACTTCTCAGTCACCGTGTCATATGTAGCCACGTATTTTAGCCGTGTGTTATTTAGTGATACTAATAACATATTCATATAGCACTTTACATATATTTTCTCAAGATTTCACAACCCAGGGAAGAAGTTTCTATTATTATCTCCATTTTGTAGATAAGAAAACAAAGACTTGCCCGTAATAACACAGCTAGTAAGAGTCTGAGACTGTGTTGGATAATAGGTTTCCTATTTTGCCAAATAATTTGAAAAATATTCATTCAGTTCTATAGTTAAAGAAACTGTAAAAATGGATGAACTTAAGTGGGCCATTGACTGTCCCACTTTAGCTATCAATTTTACTAGGTATGCTTCCCACTGCACACAGGTGGGACCCATGAGGACATTCTTTGAAAGAGAGAGTTTCCATTTAAATCTTCTGAGGGTCTGAAAATTCGATTTTTCTTACTTTCTTTGCTCCACATAATTATCTTGAGTGCAGGAAAAGGCAAATTTCCCTGATAAAAAAGTCAGAGCTAGTAGGGAAGGGAGCATTTCTACATTTTTTTTTTCTGAGGGACAAAGCTCAGTAGATTTTTTAAAATTTCTTTTGGTTTTCAAAAGCAGTGGCTATAGTAAGTGGTATCTAAGTATTGGGATGTGCACCCTGAGAGTCAGGATGGAAAGAGGTTATAAGAAGAACTTTTTTTCATCATTTTATTCAATAAAAGGAGAATAACAATCTTTTTTAAAAAATAAAATAAAGAGCCTAGGAAAGAAAACTCCAGAAGTCTCCATGCACCCTAGGATGAACTCAGCAATGTGGATCAGTCTGTTATTGAGAAGGAAACAAGAGTGGGTGGCAGAGAAACACCAGAACACACACAGAGACAGCAATAACCAGGGTTCTAATATCCCCATTTGTCAAAAGCCAAACAGCACGTCAAGGAGAAAGAAAAAGTGAAATAATATACAACAAAATGTATGCCCAAAGTAAAATGAGCCTGCTGGGAGTTGAAAGGCCACTGAGGAAAGAGAAAAGCCCTGAGTAAAACTGAAACCCAAACTCCAGGGGGAATGGTGACTAATCATGGGTCATCCTGTCTAGACCCAGTTGCTTCAGGATGGATTTGTAGTGGTGAAAGAGATATTCAAGCCTGTTCTCAAGACCACAAGGGTTGTTCAAAAAGCAAATTATAAGGGAAATTATATGGAAGATAGTTGTAACCTATTTGTGACTCAGTCTACCCTTGGTTAAAAATCCCTGCTTTCTCAACATGCCTCTAGATAAAAGGTATGACTCAATCTTTCAACATAAAAAGATATCTGCAGCAAAAATTCACCATCAACTTGACATTTGCAGAGGGAACGTTTTCAGTCAATAAAGCATATCATTGTAGCCCTGATTCTGTGTAAAGTAGACCCTATGTTTTACTTGACTAGCAAGTTTTTTAATCTGTTAGAAAATGAAATCCAAACTTCTCAATTTGACATTTCAGGTCCCTCACAAGGTGGCCCCAATCTATATTTCCAGCAATCTGGCTAGCTGTTCCATAATACCTACCATATACTCTCTACATTTCACAGACATACCCCCATGTTTTTACTGGTTATGTGCCATTGTGTCTATTTACCACTCCCCTTACACTGTATTTGTTGAAGTCCTACTCAAAGTAATGAAGAGGTACCCAAAGAGGGTTAGGGCTGCCCGAGACCCCAAAATACCAACATGCTGGGTCCTGAGGAAAGAATTCCACTCAAGTCTTCTCAGAAAAAGTAAAGTTTATTGAAAGTTCAAGTTCGCCATATGGGGTGCTAGGGCATTCTGTCGTGCTCTCACAGAGCAAATCTCTGCTAAGCTATTCTATGGCACTCTCACACAGAGCAAGTCTGTGCTAGGCCATTTCAGGGATTCTCACATAGATGGAGGGAAGATGGGGTCTTATATACAAAGGAATCTAGGGGTGGTTCAGAGGAGCAGCCTGGGGAGGGTCTTCAGGAGGAGCCAATGAGGTCTGACTCCAGTAATGAGTTTGGGGAGCTACTTCAGGTGGAGTTAATGAGGTCAATGCAACAGTGGATTGATATTTTGATAGGCTCCAGGGTGGGAAGCAGATGGACAATGGAGGGCCAGGCTAGTAACAGGTTTGGGCCCAGCCACAATGAAATACTTATGGCCTCTGCAAATGCCTTCTGAAGATTCAATCAGACTTCAAGAGGTTTCCCAGAGTACTACCTCAAAGATAAAAGGAGAGCTCAAAGGGGTGGGGGTGGGGGCGCGGTGGACCCAAAGCCTACACCTCATCACCCAGATTCTTTATAGAGTCTCATGAATATACAATATCTGACTCTATAGAGAGGAGCACTTCATAGAAAACCATTTTTTCATCTTCCAGCTACCAGCACAAACTGATTTTTCTCAACATTCCATTTGGTCCTTAAAGATACAGCAAGAGTACCTATGCTATAGATACTATATTATTACTAATTATACTATATTATAAATTATACCATGTACTATATTAATTATACTTTATTATTACTACCCGTAATAACTCTAATCCCTTGATAACCCTATTTGAAGTATTTGAAGAAAGCTATCTTCAAAGACAAGCAAGGAATGCAGCTAATTCTTCTCTTCTGCAAGCTAAACATTCCTACTTTCTTCAACTGATCCACTCATGGCATAATCTTGGGTCTCCTCACTGTCATGGTCTCATTTTCCTAGATAAATTTCAGGTTGTCAATATTTTTCCTAAAATATGGTACCCAGAACAAAACATAGTTCTTCATCTACAGCCCAATATTGAGACTATCACATTGCTTCCTCTGAAAGTATATATGTAGTAAGGAGTGGCTAGGTGGTGCAGTGAATAGAGCACTGGCCCTGGAGTCAGGAGTACCTGAGTTCAAATCTGGCCTCAGACATTTAACACAAAAAAACTAGCTGTGTGACCTTGGGCAAGTCACTTAACCCCAACAGCCCTCCAAAAAAAAAAAAAGTATATATGTAGTATGCTACCTAAGATCTTAAATTTTGTGGGTTTCCATGCAAAAAACAATGCCTTTAGTGGGGTATGATTTGTTTTTTTATATTTTATTTTTATTTTCAATTCCTTTCCTCTATACTCTTCCTCATCCATTGAGAAGGCAAGAAATATAATACCCCTTCTGGCAATCCCAGGATGGCTGCTAGCACAGAGTCTTATATCTGTTTTACTAGGAAAGATAGCTGTTTAAGGAATCAACAATCTTTTAAAAATTATATTCAGTAATTCAGGAGAAAAGTCCTGAACTTTAGAGAAAATACAAACAGAAAAAATACAAGCAGAAAAACAAAGACCAACAGAAAGGGCTCTGACTATGTGAACCAAAGCAATATTAAATCTGAGCAGTCAGGGAGCTCTGAACATATGGCTACTCAGAATCTTGACCAGGGAATCACAAGATCCTCCTAACCGCCAAAGCAAAATCAGAGTATATATATATATATATACTTCTCAGAGCCAGAAGGCTCACAACTTTTGTTACTCAATACCTAATTAGAAATTAGCAAAAGGTGTGAAAACCTTCCTATAAGCAAGCCTCCCCTAAGCAAGCTTCCCTTAATGGGTTCCATGAAAAGCCTATTAATGGGAAGGGAAGATTTTATATCCCATTATTATTATAGTTGTGCACAACATATTTCCATATTAGTCATGTTCCAGGAGGAAAAAAGCTAATAAAATAAAGGAAGAGAAAAATGTACGCTTCACTCTACTAAGTCCATCAATTCTCCATCTGGAAATGGGTAATATTTTTCATCATGAGTACTTTAGAATTGTGGTAGATCATTGTATTGATCAAAGTTATCAAGTCTCTCTCACAGTTCATTATCTTTAGAATATTGATATTACATTGTTCTGGTTCTGCTCATTTCACTTTGCATCAGTTTATGTCAGTCTTCCCAGGTTTTTCTGAAACTATCCCTTCATCATTTCTTACAGTACAATAGCATCCTATCACATTCATATATGATAACTTATTCAGTCCTTCCCCAATTGATAGGCCTTGTCTTCATTTTCAATTCTTTGCCACACGCACACACACACACACACACACACACACACACAGTTATATTCTTGTATATAATGGTAATTTTCCTTTTTCTTTGATCTCTTTAAGGTATAGACCTATTAGTGTTCTTGCCAGGTCAAAAGGTAAGTATATTTGCCTTGCTTTTTAATAAGGATTATTGTTGGACTTTTCCCATTCTCTACTTGTTCTATTTTTTAAAAAGTGATGTCTCCTCTATGAAACCTTTCTTATTCTATTAAGTCAAATGCAGTCCTTCTAATCCTCCAGTGGACTCTTAATGACATTTTTTTGCTTATATGCTCAATATTCTATTTTTTCTCATTTCTCTCACCACATCCCCAAAAGACTATCAATTCCTCGAGGGGAAAAATTGCTTTCGTTTATCTCTTTGCTCCTCCTAGCACCTGGTACAATTTCCTGTACGGGGTCGATTCATTGAATCAAATAACATAAAGGAGGAAAAGTAATCATCGCCATGTCATAATAAAAATTTCCTAAAAACAGTTTGTAAACTTCTCTTTCCAACAACCCTCCCAGTTGAAGGTCAGAGTTAATGTGGGTAGTGCTGACTAATGTCCAGAGAATGGATTGTCAGAAATATGGTAACATCATTTGATTAGATGCTTGCCATGAATCTCTGTATCTAAGAGGAACCAGACATTGAATGTTTATCCATACGCAGTAAAATGCTGACTTGAGGAATCAAGGGAAAGGACTCCTAGTCTATTTCTGGGAATACTCCCTGTTGTTCACAGTTTTTGTTACAAAAGTTTCAGCTAGTTAAGGTTTACAGAGCCCTTTACACATAGTGGAGGGCTGGGGAAGTGTATTCAGAATGGTGGTAACAAGTCTTCTGAACAACCTCAGTGCTAGGGTGCAGGGCTTTGATCCTCTGAAAGAATTGGTGTTCTGGAAGAGCACCAAGAGCACCAGAGACCTTCAAAACACTGATGGAACTGGAGTAGGAAGGCTTACAAAATTAAGGGGTGGGACCAAATGCTCTCTAAGGATCTTTCCAGCCCTGAATCTATGATCCTGATTTTTCTGAAGGTGAATCTGTTGTTGAGGTTACTGAGGTTATAATGTAGAGCCAGCCTTGTGCTAGCCTGTATAACAAAACAAAACATTAGCTCCACAAATAAGATTAGCTGCCTTTTATGTCACTAGTCTGACAGGCAAAAAGCCTTTGAATTGCTTTTCTAGCAGTGATGAGAGGTCTGTAGCTAACAATGCATACTCTTGTTGACTCATTCAGCCCCTCTCCTTCATGTAAAAAGAGTACTAACTTGTATTTTTAGGGTTTTACATTTTCTAAAGTACTTGTAGGGACAGCTAAGTGGTCCAGTGAAAAGAATGCTTGGGCCTAGAATCAGGAAGACTTGGGTTCAAATCTAGATTCAGATGTTTTCTAGCTGTGGGACCCTGGGCAAGTCATGTAACCCTATTTGTCTCAGTTCCTCACCTGTAAAACAAACTGGAGAAAGAAAGGGCAGACCACTCCAGTATCTTTGCCAAGAAAATCCCAGATGGGAGTATTGAAGAGTCAGACAAACCAAACAACAAAGAGTTTTCACATCCACAGTCTTAATTGGTTCTCCCAAAAATCTTGTGAGGTGGGGAGTACAAATGCCATTTTACAGATGAAAAAACTAAGCTTCCCAAAGGTGAACCACTTTGTCCCACCTCACAGAGCTAGTAAAACCCAGACCTGCTTACTCCAAGTCCTGGGTTCTAGACCAGAGGTGTCAAACATCTCACCTTCCAGGCAGCTACACACAAGCCATAACACTCCAGAGTGGGACCAAACCAGATTAAAATGCAACAGGGTAATATTTGACAAAATAATTTAAAAAACAATACATTTGTTGTTCAGTAGTTTCTGTCGTATATGACTCCTACCCCATTTGGGGTTTTCTTGGTAAAGACAGTAGAATGGTTTGCCATTTCCTTTTCCAGCTCATTTTACAGAAGAGGAAACTGAGGCAAACAGGGTCACACAGCTAGTAAGTGTT
This sequence comes from Pseudocheirus occidentalis, assembly GCA_028646575.1. Taxonomy (NCBI): domain Eukaryota; kingdom Metazoa; phylum Chordata; class Mammalia; order Diprotodontia; family Pseudocheiridae; genus Pseudocheirus; species Pseudocheirus occidentalis. The sequence goes on from CM053596.1 coordinate 154,483,736, forward strand.
AGGAAGATGAGTCTCCCTGACTCCTGGCTTGGTACTCTATCCACTGTGCCACCCACCTGTACAATACAATATAGATCATGCTAATTTTCTAATTTTTAGTCCAGCAAGGGATTCATTTCTATTTGAGTTAAACACAGCTACTCTAGGCACTACATAATTGATGGTTTAGACCAGGAGTATGTGTGTGAAGCAGACCAAACTTAACTGGACAATTAAGGGACCAGTGTTTTCCCAGCCTATGTCATCCTGACTCTAGCAGACATAGCTAAGTTGCCCCATGGATAAAGAGTTAAACCTAGAATCAAGAAGGAAAGGTACTTAACCTTACTTAACAGATCTAACATCAGACACTTACAGCCTCAATATGATCCTAGCAAGTCACTTAACCACTCTCTGCCTCAGTTTCCCCATCTGTAAAATAAGAACACTAATAGCAGTTACCCTACAAGGTTGTTGTGAGGATCACATTTGTAACCTTTTTCAGCCTCAAGTGATAATAATAGCACTTGACTGGGTTGTGGGAATCAGATGAGATAAACATGCAAAGCATTTTGCAAACCTTAAAGCACTATTGAATGCCAACCATTATCATCATCATGACCACATTCCATCTGGGAGACTGTGTGGCCTTGGGCAAATCTCAACCCTCCCTGGGTCAGTTTCCTTATCTGTAATGGGAAAGGCTTGGACCACCTGGCCTCTGAGGTCACTGCCAGCTCTAAATCTCTAATCCTATGCCCCTCACTCAAGCCATGAGCAACTCAAGAAGTAGCTGAGCCATTGGATAACTTGTTTGGATGCAGATATTAGAGAAGAGTCTATTTTTATAGTTCAGGTGATCACCTTAGAAAAACCAGATGAAATCATTCTTCTTGAAAAGACCACCTACCACTGGGTCCTTTAGTTCTTCTGGAATGTTATCAACACCAAAGATTCTGACTGACTTCTGGAAAGAGGACATGTGGTGTAATAGCTGAATATCTGCTCTGTATTCCTGCCTTCGTGTTCCTGTTTTTGTGAATCTGCTGTCACCGAAGAAATATTTCCTTGTGTTTTCTCCTAATAGCTCCCAAATTAGCCATTTCTCCCGATTTTGTATGATATGTTATTAAAGTAATCTCCTGAATGATTACAGAAATTATTCAGATAAAAGTGTGATAATGCTTGATGAGTGTGTTACTTAGCAACTAGAGAGTGTCAAAGCTCTTAAAAAATAAAAAGTCATAAAAGTAAAGGAAATTCACTTTTTGAAAAAAAATCAGTTTAAAAAGGTTCCCTTAGGGAATCATAAAATGTTTACGATCGATAATATAATGGTAGTAACAATAACTTTAGTTTTTTAGATATTATTCTATAATCTGTAGATAATAACTATAATCATTATTTATAATCCAAAATATCAACCAAAGCAAATAAACATTTACCTGGTATTTTATTTTTGAGGCAGCTAGATGGCACAGTAGAGTAAGTGCTGGACTTATAATCAGGAAGACCTGAGTTCAGATGTAGCCTTAGACACTTAACAGCTCAATTATGACCTTAGCAAGTCACTTAACCACCGTCTGCCTCAGTTTCCCCAACTGTAAAAAGAACATTAATAGCAGCTACCCTACAAGGTTGTTGGGAGGATCACATTTGTAAAGTAATTTCCAAGCCTTAACATGTCACATAAATGTTGGCTCTTATTATTACATAGCAACCCCTGTCCATAGAACCCTGCAACCATTGAACACTAGCTCTACTGAATTCCCTTAGCCTTCCAACCCCTTAGTCATCCAGCCAACATCTGTGCTTCCTCATCTTTGCCTCTTCCCACTTCCCTTTTAAATTCTTCCCATCATATGCACTGGTGGTGGCATTTAACTGTACTTTATATTGACTTTCAATGTGTTTCTAAAGCAGTTAGTTCAAAAGACAGTTGGCTATGGGAGCTGCCACCCAGAATAGCAGAGAATTAAAGCTCTTAATGGAAAGGGAAATTTTTCACTGACATGCAGAGAATGTGATATCTGGGTTTTGCCAGTGCCATGGACTGCTATATATGTGAATATAATCCCAAACTCAAAGTCCATTTGCATAATATTCTCCTCATTGGTGGAGATTGACTACTCAATGCTCCAGCCTTGCATAAGCAGCAAAGCAGTCAAGAGCTTAGGAGAAGAGATAGCCTGATCTTCCGGCTTCCAAATTTGAGAGAAGACACACAGCTCCAGATTCTCTTCAGGGAATGATCTCTGAAAAGAGAAAGATTCTGGGAAGCTGTTGATGTCTCTAAGCCCATCATACTACATGAGAGACTTTTGGAAATTCCCCATTGGGTAAGATATAAGACTCTCCTTTCTTCTTCTTTTTTTTTTAACCTTTTTTTTTTTTGGAGGGCAGTTGGGGTTAAGTGACTTGCCCAAGGTCACACGGCTAGTTTTTGTGTTAAGTGTCTGAGGCTGGATTTGAACTCAGGTCCTCCTGACTTAAGGGCTAGTGCTCTATTCACTGTGCCACCTAGCCGCCCTCTCCTTTCTTCTTTTTGCTCTTTTTCTCCTTCCTCCTTTTCTTCTTCTTCTCCTTCTCATCCTCCTTCTCCTTCTCCTCATCCTCCTTCTCCTTCTTCTCCTTCTCCTTCTCCTTCTCCTTCTTCTTCTCCTTCTTCTTCTTCTTCTTCTTCTTCTTCTTCTTCTTCTTCTTCTTCTTCTTCTTCTTCTCCTTAAGAGTCTACCCCATATCTTTCAATAAACTTTACTTTTTCTTTGGCTGAGAAGACTTGAGTGGAATTCTTTACGCAGGACTGGGCATGTTGGTATTTTGGGGTCTCAGGCAGTCCTAACCCTCTTTGGGTAAACCTCTTCATTCCCTCAAGGAGTTTATAATCTAATGGGGGAATGTAACACACAAAAAGAAACTTGAAAAACTGAGGCTATTAGTGGCATGGGGCATGCCTACAGTGAAGTCAAATCTAAGGAGTAAAGCTAGTGAAGAGATGACTGGGCTTCTGAGTCCTCTTTAAATGAAAGCTTTCTAGAGAAGTTTTTTGTTCCACTCTCCAGCCCTCCAAACAGAGGGAGAGAGGCTACCAAGGGCACTGATAAGGTAAAATACCAAAGCTGATGCAACCTCAGTGATGACAAGTTTGGGATAGAGGGGAACGATGCTGGTAGAGTTGAGTCCAAGGAGTGCAATTGGTGGGAAATGAAGCCATCACCGTGTACAAATGAGTTTGTTACTGGCTAGGAGTGGTCTTTGTGTAACTGGCATTTGGTGGCAAGAGAATCAGTCTTTAGAGATATACTTTTGGGGGTGCTCCTTCCCCATTAAGAGATAGCAATCAGGAGCTAAACTTGAACCTAAAATTATTTCCCCTACACTAGCAATATTTAGTGTGTGCAGGGAGTGGTGTTAGATAAAATTCTCGCCTGGTAGCCTTCCTCTAAGGAAAGCAGATGGGCTAGCCTCTGCTACCAATCTCTTCCCTTCTTGGCAGGAATCAGTCTCCTTTACTGAAGGGAAGGTGGAAAAGATCCTAGAGATTCTATTCATGTCTCTGTGTCACATTTAGAAAACCCACGTGGATACACATAACCTACATGAGTGACACACACTGACACACACACTATACCTTACACAAATAGTACAGATTGGTTTCATAAAGGAAGATGAAGAAAAACTGGAAGAAAACCTCTCTAGTCTCCAGATTATCTGGGAGGTGGAGATGATCCTTGGGAGAATAGAAGTGATTCCAGGTAAAAACAAAGAAAAAAGATCTGAGGAGAAAAGTCTTTAGCTAATACAGAAAGGTAGAGGGAAAAATACAGAACAGCTGCAGCTGAGTACTAAGGGCAGTTAGGCAGAGCAGTGGATAGAGCACTGGACTTGGAGTCAGGAAGACTCCTCTTTCTAAGTTCAAATCCAGCCTCAGATACTTACTAGCTGTATGATCCTGGGCAAGTCACTTAACCTTGTTTGTCTCAGTTTTCTCATCTGTAAAATGAGCTGGAGAAGGAAATGGCAAAGAACTCCAGAATCTTTGCCAAGAAAACCCCAAATGGGGTCATGAAGAATTGCACATGACTGAAACTACTAAACAGCAACAAAAAGTTTGCATTAAGTTCTTCCCATGATGGGGAAGGAAGAGAGCAGGACCAACTGGGGAAGAAGCCAACTCTTATACTCCAAAGAATGATAATGTGAATATCATAGAGAAGGACATCATTGAACTTGGGTCAGAGGAAGAGGAGGGAGTAGTGGTCAATATCTCCCAGCTGAAGAGTATTAGGGCATCTACCGGGAAACTGATATTAAAAATGGAGAGATCTACTATCTTCATAGAATGTATCTCTGAGACATGAGAAAGAAATTCCTGAGGCTATCAAATTTGGCAACTTCTACCAACTTCTGGTGAGTCACATGACAGCAAATAATATTGCCAGGAGGAACCTAGAAAACATTGCAGTAAGGAATTATGAAATTCTTTGCGGAGAAAAAAAACAACCCCTTAAGGGCCAGATGGTGTTTTCATCACTGGTTCAGATTGAAGATAGGAGCCTCAGAAGAAAAAGGTAGATTTGGGAAGTGAACAGCTGGCTAAGAAAATGCTCTCAGAGAACAGCATTGGGATTTCTGCACCATGCCTTAAAATAATAGATCCTTGATGAAAATGCACCTAACAAGAATTGGTAAAAAAATAGATTCATCCAGAGCCTTGTACCTCTGATCAAGAGTGATTTAAAATGAAAACAGAGGAGGAAGAAGAAAATTTTCTAGGTACATGGGCCCAGCTAGAGCCCTGGGAATGAAGCTGATGGAATAAGAAAAGCTATTATTTATTTAGTGCTTAAGATTTACAAAGTGCTTTAGACTACAGTATGGGAAGAACACTAGCAGAGAATTCTAGTTTGCAGTTTGAGGTTTGTTGGTGGATTTTTGTTTGCTTTTGCCCTGGATTTCATAATCTGTAGCTTTCTAAGTTCCTTTGGTCCGGAGTCATTTGTTCCTATGTGAATCATCAGACAGAAGTCACACAAACTTCTTTCTCAAAAGAGACAATGTACAAGAAAGGAAAACGCAATAAAACCCATAGTCATTCTTCTACTCCAAAGTACATGGTGTTGATTACAGACCAAGAGACTAAGGAATCCTAATGCAAAGGGGCAAATTCAACTTCCTAAATATCACTGAGATTTGTACTCATAACTAGAAAATTTAAACAGCTAAATAATTTATCCAAAAGAAACTAGATAAGATGATGGGGTGGGAAGGGGAGGAGGGAATGTAGTATAGTAGGAAGGAAGGAAACATTTATTAAGGGCCTACTATGTGACAGATAGCATGCTAGGTGCTTTATAAATATTATCTCATTTGATCAACAATCCTTAGAGATAAGTGCTATTATTATACATTTTACAGTTAAGGAAACTGAGGCAGACAGAGGTTAAATGATTTGTCCAGGGTCACACAGCTAGTAAGTATCTGAGCCTGGATTTGAATTTTTCTTCCTGACTTCTGGTCTAGCACTCTCTCCACTGCCAAATTGCATATTTAGAATTTGTGTGTGTGTATGCGTACACACATACATACATGTGTGTATATGTATGTATACACATACACATACATGTATATCTACATGTATACACACATATATATATATGCATGTGCATGTATATGTGTATGTGTAGGTCCTGCTCTCTTCCTTCCCCATCCTGGGAAGTTCTTTGCCATTTGCATGTATGTGTATGTATATTTACTTCATATCATCAGCTAGGTGGTGCAGAATGCCTGGCCTAGAGTCAGGAAGACTCCTCGTCCTGAGTTCCTACCTGGCATCAGACACTTATTAGCTATATGACCCTAAGCAAGTCATTTCACCCTGTTTATCTCAGTGTCCTCATCTATAAAATGAGCTGGAGAAGGAAATGGCAAACCCCTCCAGTATCTGCCAAGAAAACCCCAAATGGGGTCATGAAGAGTCAGACACAATTAAAAAACAACTCAGAAAAACCTTATTGCTATATTATGTTATATTATATCATGTCATATTTTGTCTTATATTCATTATATTTTAAAGACATGCTTGCATGATGAAACACAAGGAGTCAAACAGTGAAGGCATGGAAGAGCATTTGGTGAAGAGCCCCTCAAGATGAAACTAAAGCAGATGAGAGTGTGTCATAGAAGGAGAGGGTACCTCAGTGCACCTGAACTAAACAAAAGCAAGAAATAGGCAAAGAGATCCAGAAACAGATCATGAATCCAGCATGAGGGAGGATCCAAGACGAAGAATCTGAAATACCTAGAAGTTTGCTGGAGCTTTCTCACTGTGACAATAGTAACAGTCAGCATTTATTACATTATATGTATTTTATGTATAATGAATTACATATGTATTATATAATGTATAATATATGTGTGTAGTGTATAATACATTATATGTATATTACATTCTATCTAATGTATATTCTATATAATTTATTACATTATAACATTTATTAATTAAGTAACAGTAACATTTATTAAGTGCTTTCTATGTGCCAGGCACTGTGCTAAGTGCCAGGGATAAAAAGAAAGACAAAAATGATGTAGTTCCTGCCCTCAAAGAAGACACATGTAAAAAAAAAAACCCACCCAGATTTATGAGATGTCCCAAAAGTCTTAGAATAGTTATAAACTTTAATCTTAAATTTAATACAATAAGACTTTGGGGACACCCTGTATACAAGAGGAGCTGAAAAGTCATCTGAGATAAGGGGTAACTAGGTAGCACAGGAAAACTCCTCTTTATGAGCTCAAATCTAGCCTCAGACACTTACTAGCTATGTGACCCTGGACAAGTCATTTAACCCTGCTTGCCTCGATTTCCTCATCTGTAAAATGAGCTGAAGGAGGAAATAGCAAACCACTCCAATATCTTTGCCAAGAAAAGTCCAAATGGGGTCACAAAGAGTCAGACATGACTGAAACGACTGAACAACAACAGTCTGAGAGAAGAAGGTACCAACAAATGAGAGCACCAGAAAAGAACTGGTTTAGAAGGTGGGATTTGAGCTAAAGGAAGATCTGAACTAAAGGTAGAGCTGAAGAGGGAGAGTATTCTAGGCCTGGAGGTGGCAGGGGAGGGAGATGAAGGGCAACAGACAATGCAAATGCACAAAGATGGGAGATGGGGTGTTGTGTGGAAGGAACAGCAAGCAGGTTGGTATAGTTGGATCACAGAAGTCATAGAAAGGCAGATTAAGAAGATAAAAGTTAGCAATGGGTTGATTTATGATGATTTTTCATTGTCAGACAAAAGATTTTATATTTGATCTTGGAGGTAATAGGAACCCACTGAAGTTTACTGTAGAAGTTCCTCTATTTGAATCCCTTAAATGTGCATTCAAATATGGTTTAGGAGCCAATTAAAATGTTCTGTATCACTCCACAGTCACCCAACAGGAAACAATCACAGAAGACCTGTAATGCTCCAAAGAAGAGGACACAGCACCTCCATTACCCATTTCTGGAAGTAGCTCCACGGAGGCTGAAAGGAATCAACCAATAAACATCTATGAAGTGCCTACAGTGTGCCAGGCTCTGTGCTAAGCACTGGGACTACAAAAAAGGACAAACGACAATCCCTACCTTCAAATTCACAGTCTAACATATTGAGCTTGCTCAAAGGATTGGACCCCTACAGACTAATCCTATGTCACAGAAATAATGGGAACCTCAGTTCCTCTGTACTGAAATTCAGAGGGAGAGGAAATCATGGCATGATCTAACACTGAGCAATGAGAAAAGCAAATAGTAAAGAGTTTAAAGGAAGGTTAGGAAGGTGCCCGTGCCAAAGCATTTTACAAAGAAAATCAGTCAGAGGTGGATGGGAACTCTCAAGAAGCAAATAAAAACAATTCTAACATGGAAAAAAGTGGCTAGTTCTTTAAAGACACTGATGTGAACGACAGGAACCTAATTGGTCAATTTAGACATCTAAAAAGCATATATAGAAGCAAGGGCAGGGGACAGAATAAATACAAAAGATTAGCATGGATCTCTAAGGATGCTGTAAGGGTCACTAAAGCTCAGAATGACCCAAGGTCAGTGAAGAATACTAAGGACAATGTAAAACAATGTTTAGGCTGCTGGAGAATCAAAAAAGGGGATAGAATTTCAGCCCACAATAGACTGGACAAAAAAAAAAAAGCAAAGACGACAGGACTATTGAAATCAATGTGCTTTGGATTAGGAAAGACAGAACACAAGATAACATGAGTAAGGAAAAGAATGTTGCTGTTAAATAATTGTTTCTAGTTGTGTCTGACTTTTCATGACCCCATTTGGGGTTTTCTTGGCAAAGATACTAGAGTGTTTTGCCCTTTCTTTCTCCGGCTCATTTTTCAGATGAGGAAACTGAGACAGAGTCAAGTGACTTGCCCAGGGTCACGCAACTAGTTAGTATCTGAGACCAGATTTGAATTCCTTGAAGATGAAGTCTTCCTAGTTCTAAACCATCGCTCTATCAACTGTACCGCTTAGCTGCCTGAGGAAGAACATAGCTGCCTTCAGTGAGCCGGAGTCGCTCTTCTCAGCTTAAAAACATTCTGAGGACAAGGGAGCTGAGACTCAGTGGGAATAAATGATTTGCTCAAGACCACACACCTCGTGTTAAAGCCAGCATAAGACAGTACTTCTACAAAACCACCAAAAAGTCATCCAGGTTCTGCTTGAATACTTCCAGCAACGGGAAACTTACTACTTATTATAGCAGCCCATTGACTTGTTAGATAAGGTTCTGCCTCATACTTAGCCTTAGTCTGCCTGTCTGCAAACTCATCCTAATTCTGCTTTTGGAATGGCATAAAACAAACCTATTCCTTCTTCCACAAAATGTTAACTCCCTCCTATGTCTTAACCTTTTTTTTTTTTTTGCTTTTTTTTTGGAGGGGGAAAGGTAATGCAATTGGGATTAAGTGACTTGCCCAAGGTCACACGGCTAGTTTTTGTATTAAGTGTCTAAGGTCAGATTTGAACTCAGGTCCTCCTGACTCCAGAGCTGGTGCTCTATTCACTGCAGCACCTAGTCACCCCTGTCTTAACCTTTTAAAGATCTGAAGATACTTATTATCCTCCCCTCCCCAGATGTCCATAGTTTCCTCTATTGTTCCTTATATGACACAATTCCCCTACCCCTCATTCTGTTTGTCTTCCACTTAAATAACTCAATACAATAGAGAGGTTCATCCCGACCAACATAGAATAGAATGAAGCTATTGTCTCTCTCTTGACATAGATAGCATAGTTAGCACATAATCTCAACCTTCCTAATGCCCTGACCCTTTAATACTCCTATGTGTGCCTGCATGTGGGTTAACCACCTGGAGACAGATAGAGGAGCAGTGTCTTGGTTTCCTAAGACCATCAGAAAACACATAGGCAACCCCTGTGACCCCTGTGAAAGAGTTGTTCCACCCCCCAAAGGGGTCGGGACCCACAGGTTTGAGAACCGCTGATCTAAGCTTATCTTGTACAAGCATAGCATGTGGACAAGGAGCTGGATCCAGAATGAAACAAAAGGAGAAGGAAAGGTTAGATTGCATATGAGAAAATGACACAGTCCTTTCAAGTGCCTGCAAGGCCAGCTTTTTGAAACCAGCATTCTTCTAATCATGGTCTATTGCTGCAAACCAGAAGATCAAACAATAAAAATTGTAAGTGCCTCAAAGAACAATGGAAAGATATAAAGTCAGAAGTAGGGCACACTAACAAATGATGTACTAGATATGACAAAAATGACATCTTCAAGGGCACGTATGACCCACAAAGCATATGGACTGGTCATAAAAAAGCAAAGGACTCCAAATGAACAGCCTCAGTTCTGTACTGGTCCCATAAAATATTAATAGATGAAATATATCCAACCCACCAGGTTGAGCCTCTATGGAGGGTTTATGGCTGTATATGGAGAAGAATTCCACAAAAGGAATGATAGGAGTGTGATCTTCACTGGTGGAAAAGGTATCAATAAGACCATGGGTCCATTGAATCATTAAAGCAAGATTTCATTAGCTCTCTCATTTTGATTCATAATGAGTTTCTTCTAAACTAAAATTCTTAGGTAAATACCACACTAAATACCACAAATTTCCACACTAAAGCCAGGTCTCCCCCACCCGGGTCTTGTATGCCCTGCTCTTAATGTCTTTAACTTAAATTCACCATCTTTCATATGCTTTCTTCAGTACTCTAAGGATTCACAGTTTTAACATTGTAGATACTCCCTCTACAAACACAGATTACATCATCTTTAATGTCTTTGTTAATATTCTTCACAAGCTGCTGATATGGGGGAAAAAAGCCATCATCATCAGTTGCCTTCTGGCCTTGGGCCTTCTGGCAGTCGCCTCTCTGGGCTTAGCTAGGCTGGTCTTCTGATGACAGACATGCATTCCATTACTGGGGCCTCCTTGCAGCCTTTTCAGCTTGAGAGGACCTGCCCACGCTCGTCCTCTGAAGGCAGTCTTTGAGAAGTGCTACACCATGATTAAGCATCAGAGCACGTCTTGAGTGTAAGACTTTCCCTTTATCTCTGTTAAGTTTGATCTTGTTTTCTATTATGTTGAAATATTTGAATATATTCTATCACATTAGCTATCTCTTCCAAGTTTATGCCATTTTCAGATTTGATGAGAATGTCTTCTACATCTTTATCTAAGCCCCTGAACAAAGACAAAATCCTTTTCAATGATAAATAGCTCCCTTAGGTTTGACATTAAGCCACTGATCCACCTTAATTGAGCACAGTTGTTTGATCAAATGTGAATTCAACTGCCTTAACATCTAGACCACATCTCTCTACCTCCAAAGGATATTATTCTGTCAAACATATTGCTTGAATCAAAGTATCCGTCTTGTGTACTAGTCCAGTAACTATCAAAATAGTAACTGAGGTGAGGTTAGCAACACTCATTATTAGTGAATTCATCCCAGCCCATAGTGACCATCATTTCTTTCTCTAAGTGCTCACACAAAATCTCTTTAATAATCTGTCATAATTGGGGTGACTAGGTGGTGCAGTGAATAGAACACCAGTCCTAGAGTCAGTAGGACCTGAGTTCAAATCCAGCCTCAGACACTTAACAAAAACTAGCCGTGTAACCTTGGGCAAGTCACTTAACCCCAAATGCCCAAACTTACCCCCTCCAAAAAGCAAAAAAAAAAAAATATATATATATATATATATAATCTATTATAATTTTTTCCAGAATGAAGCTATTATATCTATCTATCTATCTATCTATCTATAATCTATTATAATTTTTTCAAAGTCACTGGATTTCAGCTTAAATCTAATTAGCCTTTTTGTAAATTAGAACATCATTTGTTCACCTTAATTTCAGGTACCTCTCTCAATTTTCATGATTTCTAAAATATTATAAGCCATGAACTTCCATATTCCTTGACCTGGAAAAATAAATTTATTTAAAACATTTAAGTGATCTCTTACTATTGCCTTGCTTATTTAAGGCTTCAATTAATTCTTTTTAGCATATTCTTTCTCACTCTTTCCAATAAAAAGTTCATTCTTGTTGCCAAAGATGAAGAGCTGAATGTTTTCTTCTTTACTCACATTATACCATCAATCCCTAAGCAGTAGCTCCATTCCATATATGTTTTTCTTCTTGTTCTGCTCATAACAACAACAAAAACCCAATTCATTTTTGTTATTTTTACATTTTTCATAGATTATTGTAGTAGGAAAAAAAATCCAGAGCATGAATGACTGGAAAAGGAGATAGACTGGTCATGTAATAAATAAGCCTGATAACAGAGTGCTGTACTGATAACCACTAAATATTAAATGAACCCAAAGATGATTTCTAATTTGCTAGACAGATGCTCAGTGGAGAACGAAAAGAAACACACAGACAAGAATCAGACAGGACAAGAAGATATGGATCTGATGGGGGGCTTGGGTGCCTGTGCTTGAACCACAGTTTGTAAAATCACATTTCTCCCTAGCCTCAAATCTCCCTAGCCCCAAAACACTGTCTCAGGCGGTTTCTCCCTAGCTCAAAGGCAGCATGCCCTAACAAAATGCTTCTCTCTCTTCCTGTTACAGTGGTCAGCTGCATCTATAGAATTTAGTGGTTTGACCCAACTGTGTACTGGCTGAAGCAGCTGTGTATGGGTATCTATCACATATATCGTAGACTCAGTCATATGTATACTCCTTAGCTCATAATATACATCCTGGATCCCTTGTTAGTTTGGGACATGTGTATACTCCCAACATCCATCTTGTCAAACAGGACATTGATGGGTAATAGACTGAGCACTTCTCAGTCAGCCCTGACCACTAGTTGACTTAAGTGACATTTCAAGCCTGAAAACATACCTCTGTGCAACACTCCCCCTGCCCCTCCCACCTTGGGCTATTTCCCAGTGAATTATGGGCAATAAGCCTGGGCAGTAGATTTGAAGAATGCATGTCCCTTTAAGCACTGACCACTCCTTAACTCCTCCTTAATCCCACCCTTACTCATGTAGTTAGCATAATTGACATCTGATTTATAGTTGTAATGCTTTATCATCTATATCTATGACTCCTTTAAGGTTGCAGGTTCCCTAAGATCTCTTGTCCACTGCAAAGTGTAACAATAAACTTTTACCAACTTGACTCAGAATGCTTGAGCTTAAGAATTCATTCCAGACTGCCCACCAAGGGACTCTGGTCATTGGGGTTCCTAAAACACCTATTATCCCTCGTCAGATCCACACCCATGGGACAGGTAGATAGTACAGTGGATAGAGTTAGGAAGTGGTGAGTTCAAAATCCAACCCTCAGACACTAGCTATTTGAGTTTCCTTATATGTAAAGTAGAGGACGATTAAGTGGTACAATGGAGAGAGTGTTGGGCCTGAAGTCTGGAAGACATCTTCCTGAGTTCAAATCCTGCCTCAGATACCTAGTAGCTATGTGACCCTGGGCAAGTCACTTGACCCTGTTTGCCTTAGTTTCCTCATCCATAAAATGAGCTGGAGAAGGAAATGGCAAACCACTGCAGTATCTCTGCCAAGAAAACCCCACATGGAGTCACTGAAAGAAAAACAACAACAAAATGGAGATAGTAATAGCACCTACATCCTAGGGTTTCTGTGAGGATAAAATGAAAGATTTATAAAAACCCTTTGTTGACCATAAAGTGCAATATCAACGCCGTGCCATGTTATTATTATTACCCACATCAAGGAGTGTGCAGACTCACTGAAGTACATTTTTCATGTTCCTCTGATCTTGCTCTGTTCTTACTGGTCTGTGCACCTCCGCTTTGATTCACCTTTAATTCTCCTTCCATCTTTGATTACGTGCCTTCTCTAATTCTGAGCTCAACCGAGAGCATTCTCAGAACCACGCCAGAAGAAGAAACTCCCCTAAAACATTCACTTGAAGATGATTGGGAAATCAAGGTCTTTCGGAGGAATTCTTTCTGCTTTAGGGTAGTTTTAATCGTTAGGAAATTCTGCCCCACCTCCCCCAAATCAACTTGAAATCTGCCTGGACTCCCTCCCACTGCTTCTAGTTTCACCTTATTCAGACATATTGTTTAGCTCCCTCCCCTTTTCATCTTCATTGGGATTAATCATGATTGCATAATTAGAGTTTAATTTTTTAAACCCTTTCATTCCCCCCTGAAGCTATCTTTTTTAAAAAAATCTCTAGCAATGAAAGCAAGCCTAATTCTTTTCTGATTTTGTTTTGATAGGCTTTCCTAAAGCTAGAGTACATGTTTATCATTATCATCATCATCATCATCATCATTCCTGATTAAGGCAAATCACTCTGCCTTTCTAGCCCTCAGTGTCTACAGATTGCAAAGGGGAAGGATGGAGGGGCAGGTTGAACTAAATAATTTCTAAACTTTGAACCTTTTCTAATTCTAAATCTATGAATGCCAAAGAAGACGTGGAGAGTGGCTTTGTCCTAAGGCTGACCAGTTTCACATCACTCTGGAGCTGTGATCCTTATTGCTGCTTCCTCTACCTGTCTGCTGAGAGATGAAAGAAAAGCTAAGAACCGATGAGCTGTTCTGCATTTGGCCTGATGACATGTTCAGAAGACGTACAGATAGTTTAAGTAGCTCATCTGAGAGTCACAAAATCATTGAATCACAGCTGAAAAGGACGTCATGGGCAAAAGGGTCCTAACAGCAGGATTATAGTCATTGCCTTCTAGTCATTTGGAAGAGAAGGCACAATATGCACACACACAACCATAGAATGTGCCTTTCGTTAGAATTGCCACCACCCTGGTGCAGGCTCTTATCAACTCACTCCTACGCTATTAAAAAACAGTCTGGTTGGTCTTCCAGTGACAAGACTTTCTCCACTGCAATCTATCATTCACTCAGCTGTCTGTACCGATCTTCCTTAAGCACAGTCCTGGGCAGCTAGGTGGAGCAATGGATAGACGGCTGGGCCTGAATGCTTATTAGCTGTGTGACCCTGGGCAAGTCACTTAACCCTGTTTGCCTCAGTTTCTCATCTGTAAAACGAATTGGAAAAGGAAATGGCAAACCACTCCAGGATCTTTGCCAAGAAAACCCCCAATGGGGTCACAAAGAGTTGAACACAGCCGAAACAACAAGCATGATTCTGTTCATGTCACTCCTCAACCAATAAACTCTAGTGACTCCCTGTCACCACCAGGATCAAACATGAAAGCCTCTGGCTTTTACAGCCCTTAACAACCTGGCCCTTTCCTCTGTTTCCAGCCTCCTTGCACTTTACTCTTCTACCACATGCTCTTTGATACAGAGACACTGGCCTTTTGCTGTTCCTAGCACAAAACACTCCATCTCTGAGCTCTGGCCATTTTCTCCAGCCATCCCCCATACCTGGAATGCTCTCCTTCCTCATTTCTACCTCTTGGTTCCCCTTGGTCTCCTTTAAATCCCAGCTAAAATCCTACCTTCTACAAGAAACCTTTCCTGATCTCCTTAATGCTAATGCTTTCCCTCTGTTGATCATTTCCAACATGTGCTGAATTTTATTTATACATAATTGCTAGCATGTTGACTGGGAGCTCCTTGGGAGCCGGGACTGGTTTTTGCCTTTCTTTGTATACCCTGGCATTTAGCATACTGCTGAGTATACAGTAGGTGCTTAATGACTGCTTATTTATGGATTGATTAATCCTATCTGGTAGAGAAAGATCACTAGATTTATAATCAGAAGGCCCGATTGCACGTCTTGGATCCTCTACCAAGTTGCGTGACTTTATGCAAATGATCTGCCCTCTGTTGGTTTCTGTTTCCTTACTTGTGGAAAAGGGATAGTGTTCGCAGGCCCCCTACAGCTCTGGTGTAAGGATCAAATGAGGTAACAAGTGGAAAGGGCTGTGTCAATATTAAGTATTATTCTTGTTTAGATTACAGGTTAAAAAAATTACAAGGATTTCCAAGGGATCGACTGCCTAGGTCAGCGGTTCTCTACCTTCCTAATGTCACAATCCTTTACTACTCATATGTGGGTGTATCTGCATATGGGCACACCCACCTGGAGATCAATAGAGGAGCGGTGTCTCGGTTCCTAAGACCATCAGAAATATGTGTTTTCCCATGGTCTTAGGTGACCCCTGTGAAAGAGTTGTTTGACCCCCAAAGGGGTTGTGACCCACAGGTTGAGAACCTAGATACTTTGACCTTACTAAAACTCGGCAGCACTGAATATTGACTGAAATAAGTAAGCCATCACCTGGTGCTAGGAAATGTTTAGCTATAGAAAGATTCTCATCGCAATGCAACTTTGAGGTTTTTAAATAGGTAAAGTGCAAGAAATAACAAACATAATATTATTGATTATTTATCATCATCTGAACCAATTAGTATTTAGTCAGGACCACTTGAGTTACAGGCACCATATTAAGTTCTGGAAATAGGGTTAGGAGCAAACACCTTTCCTTCCCTTTTCACTGGCTTTCTCCAATAGTTGGAATTCTTTCCCTCATCTCTGCCTCCTGGGATTCTGTGGCTTTCTTAAACTCAGCTAAAGTCCCATCTTCTACAAGAAGCCTTCCCAGTCCTCTTTAATCTTAGTATTTTCCCTCTGAGATTGTCTCTAAATCTTACTATATATATATATGTATATCTTGTTTTACATAGTTGTTTTGTCTCCCCTATTATATTGTAAACACCTTGAGGGCAGGATTATTTTTACCTTTCTTTAAATTTCCAGAGCTTAGCACAGTATCTGGCATGTTTATCTTTGTTGCTCAGTCCTGCCAGACTCTAGTGACCCCATTTGGGGCTTTTGTGACAAAGCTGGACTTTGTCCAGTGACAAAAAAGTGACAAATACTAGAGTAGTTTGCCATTTCCTTTTCCAGTGGATTATGGCAAACAGAAGTTAAGTGGCTTGCTCAGGGTCACACAATTAGTAAGTATCTAAAGCTGGATTTGAATATAAGTCTTCCTGACTCCAGGCCCACAGCTCTATCTACTGAGTTACCTAGCTGCCTTTACTGGCACATAGTAGGTGCTTAATAAATGCTTGTTGACTAAGAGCAATATTTGGGAAAAAAAAAAGAAGACATCAATGGACCATATAAATGAATAGAGGAAGAAATAATCCTTCTGTCTGTCTCTGCTCCCATCTCCATAGGATTGTAAGAAAGACATTGATTTATAACCTAATTCCATATTATTGCTATGAATTTTTTGTGTTTGTATCATTAGGATTATGGTCAAGAATTATATTCTCAATTTACAGAAGACATTTTTGTTAAATTTTCATGTTCAAATTTAGTTAGAAATGTTCCCCAAAGTCTATAAACTTGTAAATTCTCATTAAATATTCATTTCTATAACACTTGGAGGAAAGTCCTTTCTATTTTATTGAGTAATATACTGTCAGTCAAAAACTGTAATGGCCACTCCATTCAGTTCATTTGCATAATCTAAGATAATACATACACCATAGAAGATACATATTTGTATTGCTTTGCATTGCCATTTTTACCAATATAATTGTCCTTAATCGATATTATTGCTGGATGTTATATAAACACATCAGCCACATTGTACATAGGAAATACATGGGGAATTTCTCATCCTAAGGTATGTGATTTCCTATATCTTCCCCATAACCATTTTTCAAGAAACCAATAACCCACTCAGTTAGGACTTATTCTTGGGTTTTCTCGTTGTTGTTTAGGCATTTTTCAGCCATACCAGACTCTTCATGATTCCATTTGGGCTTTCTTGGCAAAGATACCAGAGTGTTTTGCCATTTTTTTTCCAGCTCATTTTATAGATGAGGAAATGAGGCAAATAGGGTTAAGTGACTTGCCCAGGGTCACACAGCTAAGTAAGTGTCTGAAGTCAGATTTGAACACACTCTAAGTACAGTCCTCTATGCACTGCTCTGCCTAGTCACCCCCATTTGCCACACTTTCTTGGTTTAGATATTTTTTATGGCAAGTTCTCAACTCATTTTATATTACCATCTAATTATTTCCTAAGAACCTTATCTCATCCATCTATTCTCCTTAAATAAAACAGCACAAGGAATTGGTTACTAGTTAGCTAACTGAAACACCACTATGATTGAACCCCAAGCACAGCCTTCCCAACCCTCTTGTACTGCCAGTTCAGGTTATAGAGAAACAGTTGACTACTCCTTTCAGAGTTATAGAAATAACCCTTAGGAATTGGAATTTCTAATACTATCTTCCTGAGCTCCCATCCAGTGTGTTCCATACAATATTGATGTTAACCAGATAACCAATATCAGCCAGTTTATATCAATTAGTATAGAAGTACAAAAACACCCCCTCCCCAAAATGGGTGCAAAATCTTCCCTCTGCACATATTCTGCCCCTTTGAGAGTGGGCTCAAAATAAAAGTGCTCCCCAACACAGCACACAAACAAAGTCCATGGGGAAAGAACATTCAAACTTGAGAAACATCCAGGAAATATACATGCCTGACGAGTATCTCCTGTCCCTGGGAGGCCTTTTCTTCCTTGCAGAGACCCTACCAAGTTCACTTGGCCCATAGGCAAGTTGCTTCCTTGCTTGTAGGACAAGGCATTTTTTGCTGCCAAGTCCATCTACTGCTGGACTGGGTCAGATAGGTTATTTGCCTATCAGACCAAGCTTCGGGTGTTACCAGCTAACTCTGCTACCAACTCCAGTTGCTGGTCATCTAATGGTTCTTCAAATTTCTTGAAACTCATAAGAGCATCACCTAGTCTGTTCTTTTTCTGAATACTAATTCACCTAAGATCAAGTAAAAATAAACATAAAAGACAAAAGAAATAGAGGTACCAGAACCAATTAGAGTCGTGGTGACCAAGGGGGAAATAGGGCCCTATGTTCCTCCTTTACCTGGACATCCAAAATTCTTCAGCCTCACTCAAAATTTGCCAAAGAAGAAAACATTGGCCTGAATTTTTCGTATGTACATGAGCCAATTAAAAGGCTTTCATCACCATGTAGTAAGCCAATAGGAAATCAAGGTTACACACATATACACTGAACTGAAGGGCCCTTCTATTAGCCAGGCCCAGGCCCAGGAGCAGGTTCATCAAACCTTCATATAGGTTAGAATTAAGCAGGACCTGTTGCTATGCTTTAAGGACTGAGCCCTCATCCATACCATAATGGCCATACAAAACTGTAGTTTTACATACTTACTGCTTTTTAAATTTTAAAATACTATCACCCGCCATTGGCTACAAAGACCTTAATGGCAGCTAAATTGTACAGTGGACCTCTAGTCAGGAAGACATGAGATCAACTCTGGTCTCAGGCACTTTCCAAGCTATATGACCCTCTGCAAGTCACTTACCTTTGTTTGCCTTAGTTTCATTATCTGTAAAATGGGGATAATAATAGCACCTGATTTCAAGGGTTGTCATGAGGATGAAATGAGAAAATAAATACAAAGCTCTGTAGTGCCAACACAACATTCACAGTGCTGATGGCAACTGTAAATATGCCTGCATATGGTGCTCAGCTGTAAAATAGAAGACTCTCCTTATAGAAGACAGAAGCAAAACATTCATTCAGACACCAGAAAACCAAATCCAACATCAGGAAACTGAATCCATCATAGCAACTTAGAAGTGAATACACCACAATGCAGCAGAGATCCACACCGGGCTTTAGCCTTCCCACAAACCCACATCCACTCACAAGACTAGCTGTCTCCTTGCCTGAGTGTCCTCTCTCTCCCACTATCTCTAACTCCTCCAACAACCCCTCCCCCCCACCCTTCAGCAAACTCCTCCCACCACAGGCTCCATGTGACTACATTTAGCCTATCAGGGGGCAGGGAAGATCTTCAAATCAGGGAAGGTCCTCAAAATCCCTTAGGCTTATTAAGGGGCAGGGAAGATTTTCAAATTACCATTACCATTACAAGCTCTTAGCATAGGACCCTGAACATAATAAGCTCTCTCTGTATATATGCATTAGCTATTAACATCATGATTATCACAAACAACATAAATATAGTTGAACTTTGAATGAATCTCCCAAGTGTTACTGGCTAAGAAATTGAGCTTCCAAAATTACTTACTGAAGCAATAAATGCAAAAAGCATTTATTAAGTACCTACTTACAGTATAGAAGTACAAAAACACCCCTCCACAAAATGAAACTCCTTCACTTCATATACATGTATGACCTAATCCAATCAGTATCTGAAGCATAAATTTCCTCTACAATTTCCCTAACAAGTGGTATCTTGACACCGTGTCAGTTTTGCAGTTTCTGTCAGGAGCCACTGACTTCCTGCAAGACTTAGGAGGCCCCTCTTGATCTACCCAGTTGTTGGTGTCTTTCTCTCCAAGGCTACTTTGTATGTCAGACTAACTTAATCTCATAAGACCATAGATTTGGAGTTGGTAGGGATCCTAGAATTTAGCTAGCCCAATTCCTACATTTTAAAGATGAGGAAGTTGTGTCACAGATGTGAAAGGGATTGTGTAGGGCAATACAAGTAGTGAGTAGGAAGGCCAAGGTTTCAACCCTAGTCCCCTGTCTCCACATTTAGCATTCTTTCCATGACACTACAAGGTCTTTTCCCTTTTTTGATTGGATTAGAAGACTGTAACATCAGAGTACAACCATTAAATAGTATATCTGGATTTCATCAAGGTATTCAACAAAGTCTCTCATGAAATCCTTATGGACAAGACCGAGAGATGAAGTAGGTGAAAGTTCAATTAATTGGATGTAAAATTACATCCAGAGCATTGATTGATGTCAGTCTATAGGGAACTCTCTGGTTGATTATCTTAGGGTTCTGCTTTTGATCTTGTTCTGTTCAATATTGAAATCAAAGACTTGGATGAAAACATAGATATAACACAAAAAACATTTGTACAGTATTGTGAAGTATAACAAGAAGAAGCAGTCTAGTACAACTTGTATATGAACTAGAATTCCCTCTGTAACACACCTGAGTAGTGTTCACTTAGCATTTACCTGGAGACCTCCCCAACTTCCCAAGACAGTCCATGGCACTATGGCACTCACTAAAGCTCTAAATTAGAAAAAAAACTTTTTTCTGTTTCCACCTGCCTCTCTGCAGCTTCCACCCAATGCTGTCAAATATCAATAATTATTGACCCACATGCTTATTTTATCATCTCTACAAATTCTTTATGAAAGTCATCTACACACATATTGATGCAATTTGATGAATGTATGAAAAGGCAGATTTTTGCCAGTGATACTCTACAGGAGACCACATGTTTATCATTAAGCAAGAATAAGAAATCTTGCTGTGCTTATTTTTTGTTGACTATGAAAAAGAGCTTTTGATATTAGTACCATAGTGTCAAAATCAAAGAAAGTAATCTTCAATTAAAATTGGACACACTAATCATTTTGCTAGAAATGTGCTTTCTGGGGAGTTTGCTTCACTGTTTGTGAGAAAGTATCTGCTGTACCAAAACAAAATATATCAATATGTTTATTAAAAAATATTTGATTCAGAAAAGCAAAGTATGCCTATAAAGACTCTTGTCACAGTGGCTAGGTGGCACAGTGAATAGAGCACTGGCCCTGGAGTCAGGAGAACCTGAGTTCAAATCCGGACTCAGACAGTTAACACTTAATAGCCACGTGACTTTGGTCACTTAACCCCTATTGCCCTGCATTCCCCTCCAAAAAAAAAAAGACTCTTCTCTAATAAGAACTTGTCTCCCCGCATATGTTACAATTGTTCATGATTCCTTGAAAGCTATAAAAATAGAGAAAACTTTCTTCAGTGACCATTAGTGGCCAGTTTCAAGTGAGGCATGAAACAGGGAGAGGAATGGCCACCAAGAGGATTTGCCACTTTCATGGAGAATGTTTCGTGCAGAATCCAAATGAAAAGTGATTCCCTACAAACAGAGAAAGCCTCCAGATGCTCCTGTTTGCCAGCGACATTGTGTTTATTACATCAGGCCCCAAGCATGCTAAAGCTTTTGAAATGAAACTCATGATCACTCAAAATAATTCAATCCAAGCCTCTCATCTAGACTACAGATGGATAGTTGGATGGATAACCCACAGAACTAGTCCATAAGTACATCTGTTTGTCCATCAGGTGGTGTTGTTTGTCTTTCATTTCTGAAGAGGACTAGTAACATCATGGGGCGACATCTTAACTTGCACATGAACTAGATCTAAATGAGGCAGAGTTACCTAAAGTCATCAGCCTCACTCCCATCCAGAGTCACTGAAGTCCAATGTGAGACAAAAGTCAAGACAACTAGCAATGGCTTGGGATGCAATGGATGACCTTGGCATGTCCGATGTCTAAGTGCTAAGTGCTCCACAGCACCTGCTTTAGTCAGGCGGACGCCGAAGGTGGATGAGTAACCTTAAAAAGGGCATGACAAGTCCTCACACCAGAGCTACTAGTCCTCCCTGAACATTCCAAACATCCTTTGTCCATTAGTACAAACGCTGTCAATAAGCAATGAGTTTACCTCAAAATTGAATAGGAGAAGTAGAGTGGGCTAGATTGCTGTTCGGAAGTCAAACAGTATTTTTGGTGAGCACAGACTTCTTGAAACAAAAGCCCTTTTAAAAAATAAGAATAGTGTTCTGATGATGCTGTATGGAAATAAATGATGGAATTCTCAAACTCCTCAAAACAGAGAGGCTTGTGGTGGAATGAGCTGGCAAGAATATATTACCAATGAATAATTAGAAAGGAGAAACATAAAAGATATTATCAAAGACATATGTGACCAGAAAAGAAAGTGTGCTGGCCATGTAGACCCTAAAATGAATGAACAGGATCCCTTCTAAAAATATACTTAACATACAAAGTAGATCAAGTATAGGACTGCTCTTTGTTTTTTCTACCATAAAACAAATACCTAAGTACAAAAGTCTCATTAGCACTCATTTACAAAGGCTTAAAATGTGAAAAAGTAACCCATAACTCCTATTATTCTCTCCTAGAAGTTAATACTTAAAATATTTAAATGTGAAATACTTTGTGGGAGCACTTAACAAGCCTTAGAATGATGTGGTTTGGGATGCCTTTGTCTGTAACCCCAATTTGTAAAATCTCCCTTGTGTTGGGTACCTATGTATGTAACATCAGTTTGTAACAAGCCTGTGCAATTAAGTTGTAAAAGTCACACTTTCCCCCTGCCATCAAGGCATAAACCCTGCCTCTCCCTTCCCCCAGCCTAAAAGTAGAAAGTCTGTCTAGAGACAAGCACCTGTGAAAGCTTCAAAAGTGTTCTATAAACAAATCCTTAGAGAAATGCATAACCCCTTTGTTCTAAGTGCCCAGTTACACCTAAAAGCCTTGAACATTATCAGAAGATAACTCTGTCTCAATATGGTACCTCCTGAATCCCTAATCAGTCTAGTTCCCAGACTTGGAAACAATCAAACCTATTCTCCCAACAGCCATATTGGACATATGTCATACATCCTTGACCAAAGAGTAACCTAGTGATGTGTCAAACTAAAAACCACACACACACCCCAGCCCACACCTAAGGAATTTACCAGTGAATTATGGGTAATCCACAGCACAGTTGATATAAAAAGTGTATGTCCCTTTAAGCACTTACCACTCCCAAGCTCCTCCCTAACTCCACCTTTGCTCACCTAGTTAGCATAATTAGCCTTTGACTGACAGTTTTAGGGTTATAATAACTGCCCATCACCTCAGCTCTTTGCAGGTTCCCTTCACCTTTTCCTGCCTGCTGCAGAGGGTAAAACTTTATAACTCTACCTTAGCCCCTACACTTCGTAGGTCCCCCTATTTCTCCTGCCAGCTACTAAGCCAGCATATCAATAAACTTTATAACTTTGTTAAAAGACAGCTTAATTCCTATTTGAAATTCTTTTCCAGACAGGAACCCACAAGGGATTATATGCCATCCCTCAGACACCCCCCCCCCAAGACACCACCTACTCCCCACACCTCCTCACTACCTTCCCCTTCATCTTAGCTCTACACTGTCCAAGCAATTTGATAAAGGACCATATCTTCTGATGAGACCTTGGTCTCATCCTCCCGGCAGTGGCAATCTTCTCCTATGAAAGGAAAGAAGGAGGAAGCAGGAAGAGCAAAAGTTACTCCTGTTGGGCAACACTCAAACCCAGGAGCTCCTGACTTCTTGACCTCACAAAACTCAAAAATATCCATCTCAGGATCATTGTCAAACTGGAGGAGCTAAAAGGCTCTCTCATCTCAGGATCAGAGAAAGAAACATCATACTAAGAGAAAGGCATAGAGGTAAGGTCCAGACTCAGGCTCATCTAGGCTAGCACATGCTCTTGCTGTCATGTGGGAGCAGCCACCAAAGCTACAGGCAAGAGATGGGTTTTCTTTCCCCTGCCCTCAGGGGGTGTCTGAGACAGAGTTATCAGAATCTCCACACTGCACATTCAGAAGGAAGAAGAGAATGAGAGTGGAAGTCTTCTCTCCCTTAAAAGTTCATTAAGTAGGAAATTTTTGATGCTCAGCCAACCTTCTTTGACATTGCCCCCTTCTTATAACAAGGGGACAGTGGACATCAGGACCAATCAAAAGCCTTTACCAAGAGGCCAAAGCACCTGTCTTTCAGGAAGTAGTCAGGGTACATACTCCATGTATCATGGGACATCTCAAGGCAGGGGACACAGACCTATTGTCTCACATGAGCCATGGAATATCGACTTCTAGAAAATTTGCTGATGTGAAATACCTCATTCTTCAACAATGTTTTGAACGATGTTTTTTGTATGATTAACTGAGGTAGCAAATGTCCTTGGATGTAGGTTGAATCTTCTGGACCTAAACTTTCCAACAAGTTCACTGTGAGTATTGGATTAAACCTCTAATGAACCCAATTTTCTCCACCAAAGTTAGTTTTCCTAATCCCTATGGATAGCTCTTTGCCCACTCACTGACCTCCTATCAACTAGGAAAGATTCTGTCCCTTAAAGGACAGATTTCTGCATATGTCCATCCTCTGGACACCTCTCACTACTGTCCTCTGGTCGATTTATTCAATATATCTGGTATCCTGCCCACAATGCATGATATGCTGTGTACGTGCATAATGTAGTATGACTTTTTAAATGCAAAATATCCTACCTCATGAAAACTCTCATATAGAAACATTAATTTCTTTAATTAACTTAATTTTTTTTTAATGATAAGTTACAGAGTGAGGGTGAATAAACTGTGAAGACGGAACTTGCCTAACGCTAATGAATGCAAAAAAGCATGGATTCCTGACCACATCTTCTATTTATTTTCAAAAAATATTATTAGTATTGGTGGGACAGAGTGTGGTTTCTCAGGCGAAATATCCACTGAAGTTCTGTGTGGAATAAAGAGTATGGTCTCTCAGAAGAGACTGTCACTCTTATTATTAGAAAAGATGTTTTGAAAGGTCTACAAAGTTTTCAACTGAATTATTGCTAGTTTGATGTAATGAGTTGTAAAGCAAAACACATCTTGCTGTTTCAATATGAATTTGCAGCTATTCCATAAACTAAGCAAAAGTTAACATTTGTAACTGAGTGTATATGTAAAAGATTCCATTTCTGAAGTATCTCTCTCTTCCAAAGGGAATATAATCAGAGAATAGACTTTTGTGATGTATGTCTGCTATTCAGTGGTGAGGTTCAAGTCAGAAATCTCTTTTGTTTAAGGTCTACAGTTATGTTAGTGAAGACCAATAGCTTGGGAGGTATCTAGTCTATGTAGCATGTAGAAATATAAAGGACTCTACTTCTGGTCATTTTTCTCCTATTTCTTTTGGCTCCTGCTTGTTTAATGTCCTTGCTAGATTTTTCTCTTCTAGACTCAGCACCCTCCACTTGCAGATGATGGCTCTGATTGAATGTCAACCACTGCCTGAAGGCACTACTCAACACACCTTTGGATCTGGTGTCTGCCAAGTTCCTGCCGGACATTGGCCACAGCCCTCTCCCCTTGACTGATGGACCCCTGTGAGGCAGGGACAGCTCTCCAACCTTTCTCAGTATGAAGCAGCTCAGGAAGCTGAGACCTTAGTTCCTTGTCCCCAAATGAATTTGGGTCCCATCTGTTTGTGGGGGGGAATAATGGGGTCTGGGATGCTTTTGTTTGTAACCTCAGTTTGTAAAATCTCATTTGTGTTTGGGTACTTATGTATGTAACATCAGTTTATAATAAGCCTGTGCAATTAAGGTGTAAAGTCACACTACCACCGCCACCCCCCACCATAGAGGCATTAACTCGGCCTCTCCCCTGTCCCCAGCCTAAACGTTTCTTTTTCCTGAGTTAACAGCCATCCCATGAGTACATCACCCAAGTATTTCATAAACAAACTCTTTAGTCTAAAGAAGTACATAGCTCCTTTGTTCTAAGTGGCCAGCTGCACCCAAAAACCTTGAACAACATTATCAGAGAGAAGACTCCCTCCCAATATAGTACCTCCTGAATCCCTAATCAGTCTAGCTTTCAGACTTGGCACCTCCTCAAACAATCAAGCCTATCCTCCCATCAGTCATATTGGACATATTTGAAACCTTAGGTATATTGTGAAAATCTTCTGCTTAAGCCCTCTTTTCTATCACCCCACCTACCAAATAAGGGAAAAATAACCAAGTGCTGATCAAAAGTAAGAGCTTTGCATGGGGGCAGGGGAAGGGGCTTTGTAATGTTTATTTATTTAAACCAGCCTTCTGCTTCTATAAATTGGCATCCTCCTCTGGACATTTCCAGTGGTGTGGATTGCCCGCTTCTCACAAGATTCTAATAAAGGAACCTTTCTGCTTTCACCTGGAGATATCTCTGTGTAGCTATTTTGGGGTAGGGTCTTTGCACCCCACACAGTATCTGTTGTTACCTCCAGCCATTGGCATCCCTACTGGAAACTAGGATATACGGTGGATAGAATGCTAGATTTGTATTTAGAATGACCCAATTTCAAATTCTGCCAAAGGCATTTATTAACTGTGTGATTCACTTACCCTCTACTAGCCTCAGTTTCATCATTTGTAAAAATGGGTGTCTACCTTACAGAATTTGATTATAAGGACCAAATAATATTAAGTCATGTATAAAATGTTTTGCAAACCTTAAAGCTCTAACTATCATCATTATGACCCAGACTTGCTCCCCTCCAAGGGCTCTGGGTTTACATGGACTTTGGTTTGATTCTGGAGGTCATCCTGAAGAGGTACCCAAGGAGGGTTAGGACTGCCTGAGACCCCAAAATACCAACATGCCGGGTCCTGCTGAAAGAATTCCACTTAAGTCTTCTCAGCCAAGGAAAAAGTAAAGTTTATTGAAAGATATGGGGTAGACTCTTACA
>CM053596.1:154511021-154529136 GCA_028646575.1 Pseudocheirus occidentalis
GGAGAGGACTAGAATGAGAGGAGACAGGGAGAGGCAAAATGGGGTTAATCATCCCATGTGGAAGAGGCAAGGGATAACTGTTACAACTTTACTTTCATTTACTCTCATTGAATCTGGTTTAGGGAAGAAATGGCATATACTCTAAACTGGACATCATGCCACACAGAGTAGGGGGCGTGGGGATGAGAGGGGGGATGATGGAGGGGAGGGCAGGGTATGGGGGAGGGATGCTGGATGCTCACACTTCAATAAAGGGACAGGGACAAGTTAGAGAACAGGACAAGGGGGGGGAAGGATAGGAAGGAGGGACATATAATCACTGTCACAGTATGTCCTCTATGAAGATGTCCTGTAAAATCACACCTACACAGCCTGTATTGAATTGATTTGAGTTGAATTCCAGCAGGGGTGGGTGACAAGGGAGAAAACAAAAGAATCTAGAATTTAAAGCTCTGCAATACCTGCAACTAGGAATTAAGATATACAGGGGCTGGGGTAGGGAGATCCTCCTTGCCCTACCAGAAAGTTAGAGAGCAGACCAGGGGAGGAGCTCTATAGTGGGATCGCTGTTTTGGTGTTGGGGTAGGGGAAAGATGGGAAGAAAATTTGTAATTCAAAAATCTCATGAAAATGAATGATGTAAACAAGAAACAAAATTTATTCTTAAAAAATTAATCTATGGAATACAAAACAGGAAACAATAAATAGTGTACAAGTACAGAAGACAGAAGATCTAGGGGTCCTAGAGGAGCACAAAATAAATGTGGCAGCTAAAAGGAAAGTCAGATACCAGTCAAAGAAGCTGGAATGTCCAAGACAGCCCTAAATAGAGCTGTTTCTTCTCTGGATAGTTTTACGCTGGCATCCATCACCCGGAGGATAATTGGGGACCTTTTCCCTTCAAAGGCTGCAGCACTGGAGTTGACAGCCTTTCTGTCTTTTACAGAATATTATGTTGGAAGGGATCTCAGAGGTTATTTCTCCATTCTATCCTTTATAGGACCTCTTTCTCAGATCTATCCACTAATGCATCCAGTCACATCCATCTCATGATATTCACATATGCAGGTAAGCCATGTTGAAATTCAACCTTATTTTTTTTCCTGCAGAGGAAGAACTCTTAGGTTACAAGCTATAGGCCAGTTAGCGACAGTGGCATAGGTGAAAGAGCATCAGATTTGCAGTTGGGAGTTCAGTCTCAGTTTTTTTCAGTTGTGTCTGACTCTTTGTGACTCCATTTGGAGTGGTTTGTCATTTTCCTCTCTCATTTTACAGATGAGGAAACTGAGGCTAAGTTAGGTAACTTGCCCAGCGTCACACAGCTAGTAAATGTCTGAGGCTGGATTTCAACCTAGGAAGTTGAGTCTTTCTGACTCCAGGCCTGGTGCTTTATCTACTGTTCCTGGTTTGTTCATATCTCAGCTAGGCCCAAGCTAAACTCCCAGATCATTCTACTTTCTTTTTTTTTCTGGAGGGGGGAATGCAGGTCAATTGGGGTTAAGTGACTTGCCCAAGTCACACATCAAGTAAGTGGTTAGTGTCTGAGGCTATATTTGAACTCAGGTCCTCCTGACTCCAGGACCAGTGCTCTATTCACTGTGCCACCTAGCCACCCCAGATCATTCTACTTTCTATCTGCTGCTTTGCCTGGTGTCAGTTCCACTGAACAAGATGCCCTTGTGTCAAGTGCTCCCTCGTGTCCCTGCCCCATCCTGTCTCCTTTGTGGTCTCCCTCATTAGACTGTAAGCTTATTTTTGAAGGTAGGAAAGGCCTTTTTTATTAATTGTATCCCCGATGCTTAGTACATGCCTAGCATGTCACAGGCACTTAATAAATAAATGTTTATTGGATTGGAATGGGTGCTGTGAGGTAAGTCATTTAACTGTTCTGTGTCCTGAGTTTGTGACTTGTAAAACAAAGAAACAAAAATTGTGCTAGATAACTTTCAAAGTCCCTTGCAACCCTAATTGTCTACGACTCTAAGTGACCTGATACTTAATTGGGCTGATTTATGTTAAAAGTATGGAGGTCTCTTAAAGATATTCCATTTCACCCTCTTACAATCAGCCTCCTCCTGTACCTCTACCCTTCCCCACCCCATCCTTAAAAGTTGCTGAATTCACTCCCTGGGTTCCTGGTGATTAAGGATCCTTTCCACAGCTATTTAAACCCATCTGGATTTTGCTCACTGAAATTCCATGACCACCCTTCTGTCTGTTCTGGTTCGCTGCACCTGCTTAGCTCTCTTGAATCTGACCTCCAGTCTTGATCAGGTCCCTAAATATATCTCCACTCTCTCTTTGTCAGAATTTCACTCCCTTTCCAGATCTCCCTCCATCATCATCATCATCATCATCTGTGACTCCCAACCCTGTGTGGAGATGCTCTTGAACCTGTAACTGGACCAGGGGCTCTGACTGGTTCTGCACACATCACCATTTGGGGGTCTTCAAGATAGGCAGCATCAGGTCAGAAGGGAAGAACCATCCAAAGCTGTTTGTTTGCATTTGGGGGGTTACTCTGTTCCTCTCCCCTTCTCTGGTTCATGTTGGCTTTTGACTTGGACCTCTCAATTTCCTGGACCACATAC
The DNA here is from genome assembly GCA_028646575.1 of Pseudocheirus occidentalis. Lineage (NCBI taxonomy): Eukaryota > Metazoa > Chordata > Mammalia > Diprotodontia > Pseudocheiridae > Pseudocheirus > Pseudocheirus occidentalis. Next base: position 154,513,613 of record CM053596.1, read on the forward strand.
TACTTCCTTGCCCCACTCCATTCTGGTGACTTGGTTCTTGGCCTATTCCTTGGGAGCTGTCTGCCACTGTGGAATACCCTTCTTCCCCAGCCCCTCTATTACATCGCCCCTCTTTGAATTCCCCTTTAACCCTTCTCCTTGGGGTTCCCATTCCTCAGTCTTGTGTCCAGGCTGCTGCTGCCCTCTGCTGGCCTGAATCATCTCAGCACCCAGATACAGCTCTGGAAGGCCCAGTCATCCATTCTATAGGATTCACCCCAGGATGTCCCAACATTTCTCCCATTATAACTTTTATTTATTTCATCCCTCATACTAACATTTAAACATATCTATACCACTACTCTAGTCCAAGACTGAAAAAAGATCCACAGTGATTTAGAGGAAAGTATTTTTAATCCATACAAATCATTCGTAGTTTGCATAATATAACTTGGGTATGTGCGTTCCATGCAAACAAGATCACCATCCTAGCCCCTTGCCCATGGCAGCACCAGTCCCTGGCTTCTACCTTCATCTCAGTGCAAGGTCTGGAACACAGTTGGACACAGTGTACCTTGACTCTGACATAGTGGTGCCATTTTGGTCCTCCTTGAGCATGAAGGACAACAACCAGGCAGCTCAGTGCAAAGTCTGGGGCAGGTGAGGACCGCAGTGAAATGGAATTAGAGATGAATGAAGACATGAATAAACACCTGTGTTCATCAGCACCACTTCCCCAGTCCCTCATCTTAGACCTCATCCCAGAGCTCCCTCCTCCCATGCCTTCTTGTGTCCAGCTTAGCCATACTCTGAACTTGGGCTCCCCTCTGAAATACAGCTCAATCATCAGTCCTTGGAGCACTCAGCCACTGTAAATCATCACCTGCATGAACTTTCTTTCCTGTCAAGATCTACATGAAAAAAAGAGATAAGGCAGGAGTTAGAAACTAGAAAAGGTCTCTGGTTCCCAGAAAGATAGAAAACACGTTCTGTTTCACATTGGTTCAAGGAAAGAGAAGCCTTAATCAGAAGAAGCAGATGGCAGCAATGTAAAAGACCAATCCTTGGGAACAAGCATTGATTAAGTGTCTACTGTATACCAGGCACCAAATTAGAGGGTTACCATTGCAAGAGCAAATACGAAACTGTCCCTACTTTCAAGGATTTTAACCATTCTATTGCTCTGTAGCATAGAGCCTCTTCTCCAGTCAGGGCAGTGGCCTCAACCGTTCTCCTCCATATCATACTCATTCTTGTCTCAATTTCTTTACCTATTCTGCCTATGATTCCCTCTCTTCTTTTTTGTTGTTGTTCAACTGTTTCTGATTCTTTGTGATCTCTTTTGGGGTTTTCTTAGCAAAGACACTAGATTGGTTTGCCATTTCCTTCTCCTGCTCATTTTATAGATGAGGAAACTAAGGCAAACAGGGTTAAGTGACTTGCCCAGGGCCACACAGTAAGTTTCTGAGGTCAGATTTGAACTCAGGTCTTCCTGACTCCAGGCCCAGTGTTCTTTGCACCCAATCATCTAGCTGTCTTCTCTTTTCTATCCTTGTTCATATCCTATACTTCCTTCAAGGCCCAAGTCAAGACTAGACTCCATGAAGCCTTCCCAGACATAACTTATCCTTCAAAGATCTTTTCTTCCTGTCTTATTTATCTACCCACATAGACTCTAAATCTTTCCCTGTATTGTTTCAGTGTTTTCTGCAGTGCCCAGCACAGCATGAGACACAGAGTAGGTGTTTATTCTTTGCTTGGATAAATGAATGAATAGCCTGATTAGTAAATGAAGTTGCTGTATTAAAGAATTGGATAACTAATGGGCAGCTAGGTGGTGCAATGGATAGAGTTCGTATAATCAGGGAAGACCTCTTCCTGAATTCAGATCAGGCCTCAGACTTTTACTGGCTGTGTGATCCTGGGCAGGTCACTTAACCCTGTTCACTTTTATTTCCTCATCTTTAAAATGAACTGGAGAAAGAAATAGCAAACTACTCCAGTACCTTTGCCAAGAAAACCCGAAGAGAGGTAGAGAAGAGTTAGATACAACTGAAAAACTACTGAACTGATCTCTACTGGCAGGGGGGATATATCAAGTGGTCTCTTTAAAGCCCACTATAAATAATTTCGGGAACAACTGCATAGGGACTAACCAAACAGCACCAAAACGTAAGTGTCTTTACCCCCTTGAAACTTCTTATTTTTCAGTAAGGTCTTAAATATCTAGTGCAGATGTTTTCTGACATTGATTTTTGAGTGTTTTTCCAACCTCCTATACAAAATCACATGCCCAGCAGGGTCTTAATGTAGTTGAATTAGCTTGTAATGGCTAAGGGGAAGGAATGGTTCTCTAAATAGTACATTATAATGCACCTTCTGAGGCAAGAATTATAGCAAAAGTTGAACCTAAATTGTAAAAACATTAAACTTAGAAAAGCATGAAATTGCACCTTAGGGTATAAATGAATTGATAACCTCTACTTATTGGTGGGTTTCCCCCTTGGCTTCACCAAGCATGCTCATCTACTTTCCCATCATGGAAGAACATATCTCAGAGTTTTGTCTGCTAAAAGAGAAAAAAATATTCCCAGAGAGTATGATTTTATTTAGACTAGCATGCTTCTGGAAGGTTTGAACCTGAGGTAAACATTCTCAACACCGTCCCTTCTTCTCCTACCAAAAATCTGAAATAAGCATACTTGCCTTCTTATATCTTATGGTCCACATGAAAAATCTACTCATTGGCAGACTACTGTCAGTGAATGTCCAAGTACACCCTCAACCAAAGGCACAGAATCATTTAGAACCATTCAAAATTCACTTAAGTGGCAAGACACTTTGAAAGAACTTTTAATGATACCCATGTCAATGATCACTGCTTTGCTAAATTATGCAGCCAATAAAAGGTTTTTGTGAGTGATACTGGTATCAAGTTGATATATCACTCAAAAAAAGACAAAGTATTGAACTGACAGAATTTGGAGCCCCAAATATCTTACCAGACTTAACTGATGAGCTAAATCACAGAATATTTATTATATTTAGGATAAATGTGATATTTTGCATTTATGATCAAAATACCAAAATGCAGGATGAAGAGATGTAGCTAGACAAACCATTCATATGGAAAAGATCTGAGTATTTAAATGTACTTAAATTCAAATTACAAACAGTATGACAAGGCAGCCTAAAAAATAGTGACATTTTAGCTTACATCAGTTTAAGTTCTGCTACTTTGCCTTTGCCAGACAATAGCTGGAATATTGTATACCAGGGTGGTGTTTGGGAAGAGATATTACCAAACCAGAGCATGTTCAGAGGGATGGTAAGGAATGTTAACCCCACACTAACATACATTGTAGTATCTTGGAATGTTTAGTCTAGAGATGACTTGGTGGGGAAAGGGTAGGGATAGGGGTTGGTAATATAGCTGTCATCAATATTCAAATGGCTGTCACATAAAAAAGGGGTTAGATTCACTTTATTAGATTCCAAAATGCAGAACTAGGAGCAGTAGATAGGTTCTTATTCAATTTGGATTCTCCAGAGAAATTCGTAGGAAGAACCCCATTTATTCCTCTAGGAGAGTAGAAAAAAGGGATAGAGAAATGTGTGCCCCTAGTCCTGACACCCATTGGCATGGGACTCTTCTTATTGGTGGAGATGAATGTCCAGCCCTGTGTGAGGGGCAGGGGGAGATGGGGTTGGAGAAGCTCTTTAGTTTTCTTCCAGTCTTCTTCAAGCTTTAAGTTGCTTTAGCCCCTGCAGTTGCTTTGGGCATTTCTGGGCTTCCAGCTTCAAAAGAGATGATGAACAAGGTCTACCCCATTTCAGGTTGCTGAAGGAAAAGAGTCTGGGAAAATATGAGAGGAGCCAGCAGTCTCTATCATGTCTCTATTCTCAGCTTGTTTCCTCTCTCTCTCTTTCTCTCTCTCTCTCTCTCTCTTTCTCTCTCTCTCTCTCTCTCTCTCTCTCTCTCTCTCTCCCAGAGTTACCTTGCTCTTGATGAAAGGGCTTCTTCACTCTGTATTGTATGGTACATGTTTGCCTATGTATACTTTCTCTGGTTTCAGTTTTGCTACTAATTTGGATAAATAAGTTTCTTAGCTAAGTGTTATGTATGTTCATTATGAAATTGGCATTTGGAAGGGAGTCATATATATGACCTCTTTATGTATGTAAAGCTTGGGGTGCTCCTTCCCCCCAATAAGAATATAGTGAGCAGAATTTAGCTGGAATGGGATCACAACTCCCAGACTAATAAAATTTAAGGGAACAGATAAAATTATAGCTCAGTACCCCTGCCTTTGGAGAACAGAGTGGCAGCCTCTGGCCCTCTTCCCTTTTTTCTCCTCCTGGCAGGAAATAAAATCTCCCGTGGAAAAGGTGGGGAGAGGAAGAGAGAAAAGGCTAGAGATGCCCATTCTGCGTCGCTTTGAGCTGTAGGCCAATCCCCATGCTACGTGTGAGAGGTCTGCCCTCACTACATATGGGACCTTCCTACATGGTTTCCAATGATTCGGAATATTAACCCAAGGTATATTTTAAGATATCTTTTCTTTGTTCAAAATTTCTATAACTATTACCTGAAATTCTCTTGGGGGCAGAAAGGCATGTTGGAGATCACGTGGGAACCTATAGTTTGGATACTACTCTCTTTCTGAACTAGAAATGGTTTGGTTATTTGATTAACAATAAATAAATAAAATACAGCTATTCATGGCAAGCTTGAGCCTAAATGCAGAGTACAGTACTGATACTGTTATTATTTTTCAGAATTGCCCCTCCAAAAAATTTTTGGTTAGTATATGCTTTTTGGAGGGGGGAAGGCAGGGAAATTGGGGTTCAGTGACTTGCCCAAGGTCACACAGCTAGTAAGACTCAAGTGTCTGAGGCAGGATTTTATAGAGCTGGAAAATGAGGCTGAGAGGTTGTTACTTGTTGTTACTTAGCATCTAAGGCAGAATTAGACTCAGGTCTTCCTGACTCCAAAGTGTGTGACTCTATCCACTACACCACCTAGCTGAATCAAGCAAATGTTTCTGATAAGGTCTAATATCCAAAATAAGTAGGGAATTGACCCACAAATATACACACATATATACGTGTCATCTGTATCTATATGCCTATATCTATTTTTCTATATCATTCTCAGTGTCATCCACTGGCCAAAGAATATGAAAAGATAAATTTTTAAATGGAGACATTTAAATCAACTACATGAAAAAAATATTCCAAGTCAGTAATAATAAAAGGTAATGCAAAATTAAAAGTGAACTAGTAGACAAAGAGCTGACTTTGGAGCCCAAAAGACCTATATTCAAGTCTGCTTTCTGACAGTAACTGGCTATGTGATGCTGGGCAATTCACTTAAACTTTAAATACGTTAGACAACTCTGTGTTGAAGAGAAAAAACCAACCTGCATTGTTAATGGCAGTTTCTTCACCTGGGAGTTCTGTCACCATATGAAAGACAGGTCCAGTCTCCATCCTTCTAAAGTGGTACATGAGAAGAAATACCCTGACAGAGCATAGACAGAGATTCCCATAAGGTATCGGAGGAAGTCTTTCAAAATATCCTCTGTAGTAGACTAGACTTTCAGGGGTCCCCTGGCCCCATTAAGGAAATGCTCCCCTCTTCTACAAGGTCACTAGGCAGATATGCAGGAGGAGTATAATCTTGTTTGTTGATGGCTCCATTGGTCCTATGAATAACTAAGGAAAATTCAGGGTAGTTAATTTGCAAATCTTGTTTATGACTCCTTGTTTGTTTGGGGTTTTTTTTGTGCCTCTGGACATGGTCCTAGGATGAAATCTTAATGAATAATTAGCGTTGGGCTGGGGTAGGGAGTGGTCGATTCCAAAGGAGGGTCCTTGCATTCTGGTTACTTAAGAATTTCTGCTGTAGGGAATATAAGCCTTATGATTTTCTTGTATCTTGGCTCCGTAAGAAATTTTGGTTCTGTAATAAACAGGCTATCCAATGCATCCCCGGCTCTCTTTTTTATTCAGCTGGTTGCTAGGCCATACAACTGTGCTGGATACAGTAATCCTCGTGGACATGATGGAAATATGTGGACTGAACTATTAGGTAGATTTAGAATGGACTGAGTTGTCTAGTCCTAAACAGTGGCGTGGGGTCCCAATTGGGGAAAAGCCATAAAATACAGTAATAAGTGAAAAACCATAAAAACTGAAAAGTGGGGGCAGCTAGGTGGCGCAGTGAATAGAGCACCGGCCCTGGAGTCAGGAGTACCTGAGTTCAAATCCGGCCTCAGACACTTAACACAAAAATTAGCCATGTGACCTTGGGCAAGTCACTTAACCCCAACTGCCCTCCAAAAAAAAAAAAGGCAAAAAAAAAACCAACTGAAAAGTGGAAGACTGGACATGGTGACCTATTTAAAATGATAACTTGGATACAAAATCATATTTTAAATACTGAGTCAAAACTTAAGATGACCTACGAAAGCTATAAGAACATTGTGACCCATGTGACCAGTACTTGATCCAGACACAAACTTCTGTTTGGGCACAACTCCCAAGCTCATCACCAAAAATATACACCCATGAACTGTTATGTACTCTAACTCCTCCTGTCTTTGTTTTTTGTAATTACCATAGGATTTTTTGGGGTTCTGGAACAGGGGATCCACTAAATTGTCTGGCTTCCGCACTAAGCCAAAGATTGCCCCCTGTTTGTAAATATTCATAATGATTGATTAAACGACTATCTATAATAACTCTACAGCTCTGTGGCCTCTTCCTTTAATATCAAAAGAACACAGCATTGTTATGGGGGAAGTACAGAGTTTCCCAGAGGAATTCTGGATCTTACAAGGGGTGATTAATAAACGAAGGTCAACTTGGAGAGAAGTCCCTAATAGGTAACTGTTACATAATAGGTCTCTAATAGATAACGTTAGACAACAAATGCCATTGTCCTGCCCACTTTCTCTGAGGCAAAGTCGAACAAGTTTAGGTCTCTGTTCTGTCAGTGACCTGGATAATGAAATACATGAAATGTTTGTCAAATTTGCAGATGACCTGGCACTGGAAGAATTAGCTGACATATCGGTTAATAGAATTAGGATTCCCAAAGATTGTGATAGGTTAGACAAACAGGCCAAATCTAAAAAGATCTATTTTTTTTAATTGATTTTTTTTCCTTTTGTGTGCCAGTCTGGTATTTTCCATTATGTTGTTTTATATGCGCGCGCGCGCGCGCGCGCGCACACACACACACACACACACACACACACACACACACACACTTTGAATCCTCCCATGTCACAAAGGAAAGCAATTAAACAAAAAAGACAACTATCTATCAACAAATATAGCATTCAGTCCTCATAGTCACCCATCTCTTTATGGAGAAGAGGTAATTGTGTGTCATCGTCTGTGAGACCAAGATTGGTTGTTTCAATTAATCTGAGTTCAACTGCCTTTAATTATTTGTAGTCATTGTATATACTGTTCTCCTGGTTCTGCTTATTTTACTTAACAAGATTAATTTAATAGTGAGAAACACAAAGTCCTAAACTTGATTTTTTGAAAAAAAGTCAGGTATACAAATACACGAAGGGGGAGGCATTGTTAGACATGTGTGAAAGACATTATAAACTGAAAAGGAATCAATAGCCAAAAAAGTGAATCCCACTTCTGTTTATATTAATAAAACTACAAGACTAAGAATGTAATAAAGAGTAGTTCTGTTGTACTCTGCTGGGTTTGGGTCATGTCTGGAATTGTGTATTTGTCTCTGGATGTCACATGATGGAATGGATGTTGACAAGATGGAACATGTCTAGAGAATGACCAAGATTATGGAGGACACTCAAAACTGTGTCATGTGAGGTTTGGGTTGGTAGAACTGGGATTATTTCACCTCGGAGAAGAGAAGACTTGGGGACCATGATAGCTATTTTCAAGTATTTGAAAGGGGGTCATTTAGAAGAAGCATTAAACTTGTTCGACTTGGCCTCAGAGATAGTGGGCAGGAGTATGGCATTTGTGAGAAAGCAGACTTAGGTTTAATGTAAGGAAAAACTTCCTCAAAAGCTACCCGAAAGTGGCATGAACTTCCTAGCAGGTAGTGAGTTCCTCATCATTGGGCATTTTCAAGGTAAGGCTGAACTACAACCCATTAGGGATGTTGTAGAGAAGATTCCCGTTTAGGCGGCTGTTGGATGAGGATATTGGACCAGCTGGCCTCTGAGATCCCTTCTAACTCAAGATTCTGCATTTTTTTATGACATTGGGGCATTAATAAAATTAGGAAGTGTTTGAAATTGTTACTGTGGAATATGTGCTAAGGAATCACCAAAAAAAAAAGTCAAGCAGCTAGTTGATGACAGGAAATATGAATTTGTAATGGACATAGAGAATTCTTCCATCTCCCATTAAGGCTCTTGACTTTAAAATAAGACCTAAAAAAATATTTGCTCCAATTAAGAATTAAGAATTGGCATCAGGACACGGTCATGGGTAACAATAAGAATGACTGTGACAACAGTAACAGCAACTAACATTTATATAGCGTTTATTGTATGCCAGGCACTGTGCTTAAACACTTTACAGCTGTTAACTCATTTCTTCCTCACAACAGCCCTGGGAAGTAGGTGCTATTGTCACCCCCATTTTACAGATGAGGAAAATGAGGCAAACAGAGGTTAAGCAACTTAGGATCACACAGCTAGTAAATGACCTTCCTGACTACTAAGTCGCCCTTGCCCTTGCTGCCAGTCTTGGTGCTTTTAGTAAGGACGATGTGACTGACCTGAGACCCCAAGGTGAACAAAAGGAGGTCAGTTCGAAGGACAAAACAGTGAAGGGGATGCGCTTATCTCAGGTCATGAGTTAGCTGCTCAAAGACAGTGTATGGAAACACAGTCTGTAGTGGAATGCAGAACAAAATACAACACTTGCGGCGGTTGATTTCCAGTCCCATTCTGAAATAAGATTTTTGAGTTTAACTTAAGTCAGTCCAAATCCTCTTCTGCCTCAGCTGCTTTTTATTGCTTTTAACATTCACTACATGAAGAGATGAAATATGGGCTAAATTGGATCCCGGGAGGAAAATCTAATGGAGTTCAGCACTTCATTCTTTATATCATGAAGAAATAAACACTGGGAGTTTCTCATCAATTCATTTTGATGAGGTTGTCGGCAGTCAGGCTGCTAGGAGGAACTGCCGGGTAAAAATCCATCACACCCTCTCTGGGGAGGCATTTGGTGGTGCAGTGGGTAGAACGCTGGGGCTGGAGTCAGAGATATCTGAACCCAGCAGCTTCTTAGCTTGTGACCCTGGGAAAGTCATTTAACATCTTCTGCCTCAGTTTCTCCAACTGTCAGATGGGGATATAATATATAATAGCACCTACCTCACCTGAGACAATGTGTGTAAAAAGCACTTAGCACAGCATCTGACACCCAGCAGGGACTATGTAAATGCCTATTCTCTTTCTCTTTTCAGAAGATCATCCCTTTCTCCAGGAGACACACATTTCAGGAAGCTTCTGAGAGCTCTTGAAATCATGTGATTTCAAAGAGACTGGAGCTACAGACTGAGTCATCTTGCTAACTAATGAATGACAACAGGAGCTCACACTATACGGTGGTTTACAGCTTACAAAGCACTTTCCTAAGAGCTCATTTTGTTGCTGCTGTTCCATTGTTTCAGTGATATCTGATTTCTGTGATCCATTTGGGGTTTTCTAGGCAGAGATACTGGACTGATTTGCCATTTCCTTCTCCAGCTCATTTTGCAGATGAGAAAACTGAAGCAAACAAGGTTAAGTGACTTGTCCAGAGTCACACAGCTAGTAAGTGTCTGAGACCACATTTGAACTCAGGTCCTTTGACTCTAGGGCCTGATACTCTATCCATTGTAGCACCTAACTGCCTGCCTTCATTCCCCTTCCTTACTCATTTTGAGAATTAAGTTGTAAGGTTGAGATGACAAATTTCAACATCACAGGATCTGAGTTCAGAGCATCATAAATTTACAGCTGGAACAGAAGAGGAGCCTAAGGCAGGGAGGTTAAGTTACTCACCCAAGGTCACACAGAAAACTGTCAAAGATGATGTGTAGGCTCTGGGACCCCCCTTGAACTCCTTGAATCTTTGAGGTACAGGCTCTGGGAAAGTAAATCCTCCCAAGGAAGGTATTTGCTTGAGCTCATGGGCCTTAAGTTGTGGCTCTGCCCAAGCGTTTAGCCCTCCTTTGTTCCAATAGTTTCCCACCCTTGATGTTCCTGTTCCCACCCTTGAACTGGCCTGGCCCACCATTGGCTAAGGTCTCCAGGTAGCCTCCAGCAACTTCTCACCCTTAATCACTCATTACTGGAGTCTGACCTCAGATTCCTCCTGAAGACCCTCCCCAGACTCCTCCTCTAAACCACCCCTAGATTCCTCTATAAAAGACCCCATCTTCCCTCCATCTGGGTGAGAGTGCCATGGAATAGCTTAGAATAGACTTGTTCTGTGTGAAAGCTCTATAAAGCAACCTAGCATAGATAGGTCCTTAAGAGTCTACCCCGTATCTTTCAGTAAACTTTTCTTTGGCTGAGAAGACTTGAGTGGAATTCTTTCAGCAGGACCAGGCTCGTATTTTGGGGTCTCCGGCAGCCCTGACCCTCTTTGGGTACCTCTTCACTGAGACAAAGTGCAACCTGAGTAAACACCCCCTCTACAAAATATTGGAGAAGTCACTCTGTCTTTTCTTGTAGATCTTTGATGAGGAGAAAATTCACTCCCTCCCGAGGCAGGCTTTACACCTTGGGCCAGCTCTATTGCTGGGGAAAAAAAAATCCTTTATATTTAACCTAATGCTCTCTTTGCAACTTCTACCCACTGACCTCTGGGCAGTACTACTGTCAATTATCCATAATCCTTGCTGGCTTGTTTATACTGAGATTTCGTGACTGTTATAGTACACATACCTTATTTAGGTTTCACTTTGTTGATTTCCCCCCTTCTTTCATTTGGATGAAATACAAATGGCACAGTTTTCTTTTCTAGCATTTTCTTACCATCTGATTTGTATACTTAAAGCTTTCACGGGGAAAAAAAGCTGTATGTGTGCAGAGAAACATTATTTGTATTTGTTATTCTTCACTAGATAATAAAGGTTAAAAATATGTCCTTTTGGAAACAAAGAATTTTCTTGCTATCTCTTCAACAACATGAATAAGCAGAGAAGAAACAGTCATCATTGTATTAAACTGTCTGATTTAGAAACCAATTATACAGAACCTAATTATCTCTGAATGAAATAGGCATAGAAGTCCCTGGTTTGCTGCTTATAATGTCACTATCAGCAAATAGTGAGCCAGTAGTTACTTTTAGAGAAGAAGTATTAATTTCCCAGTTTGTTCATCAAAAATATCATGTCAGGAACCCTCCCAGACTCCATGCTATTGGAGTTACCACTGGACCAGTAGGAGACAGTGTAATTAGCTGGGACAGAATACCATATTAGAAAAGCTTTGAGTATGGCCCCACCAGCCCAGTGTATCTGCTTTCTAAAATCTAGGCCATCTCAGGACAGAAAGGCCTACCATGAGTACTCTTGTGGTATCGAATATTTTTAGCCTTGGGAATTCGTGAAACAGAAAAAAAAAACTGTGCTCCAACACCTCAGGGGCACACTGTCTCCTGGTATCTGGGGAGGGTGGGCTCACTCTCAGCATAGGTCCCACCAGGTTCAGAATCAGATAAGTCCTAATTCCAACTCATGCTAATGCTAATTCTGACTAACCCTAATTCCAGTTCTGGGCTGGGTCCCAAAGGCCACTCCTGACTCCTCAGGCCACAAATGCTACACTTACCACAAAAACCTAATATGAGGTCTGGACACTCCCCCCAGGCCTGCTCTGCTTTCCAAATTAGACTTGGAAGGACTAATCTAGATTAATCTCCTTTACCTAAAACAGAAAAGGAAACAAGTCAAGTCAGGTAAAGAACCAAGACCCATCTTTCCAGGCCACATGACTTCAGAAAAGATAAGGCCCAAGGCTTCTCCCTTGATAGAACTGTCTCACTGGACACCATTGGCCAAGGAGTCAGAGACCCACCAAGATCAACCTGGACAGTGGTGGTTAGTGCCTTTTTCAAGGTACCACCAGTTCTGACTACCCAGCCAATTACAGTTAGAAGGCTGGAACCAGCTATACAATGTCTATACATGCTCCATTGTTTTTCATCATGACTACCTTTTTCTGTCCATGTGACTGTGTCTTTGTTACATGTAAAATAAAACATAAAGGAAATAAATTCTATCAGTTATAAACAATTATAATAGTTATAAAAATGTTACACAACCCAATTCATGGACCTCCCCAATGAGGTGTAGGCTCTGGGACCCCCCTTGAGTTTTCCCGATTCCCTAATGCTGAGAGAATTGAAAGAATCTGGCTCACACTTCTAGAAGGCATCTGTCCTTGTCCCCCACACTTCAGAAGCTACGTACGTGTCCATGTTCTCCAACACAACCAAACAGGACCAAACCTGAGGTCAGGCTGAGTACCTAGCTGTCTGACCTAATGGGACCTGAGAGGTCAGGCCCACAAAAACAAAACAAAACATGCAGACCCCCCCCTCCAAAACCCCAAACCACACCTCCAAGCTCCTTGGAGGACAAGAAAGCAATAGGGAGAGAGGCTTACGTACCTTCCAGTCCCAGCTGGAGAAGAGCTTGAGATTAGCAGTGTTTCCTGGTGTCAAGGAACCATAAAAATGAAGAGGTACCCAAAGAGGGTTAGGGATGCCTGAGACCCCAGAATACCAACATGCTGGGTTCTGCTGAAAGAATTCCACTCAAGTCTTCTCAGCCAAAGAAAAAGTTAAGTTTATTGAAAGATATGGGGTAGACTCTTAAGGAGCCAGTGTATGCTAGGTTGTTTTATGGAGCTTTCACACAGCAAGTCTCTGCTAGGGCATTCTGTGGCGCTCTCACACAGAGAAGGCCTCTGCTAGGCCATTTCACAGAGGTCTCACACCACGTGGAGGGAAGATGGGACTCTATATACAGAGGAATCTAGGGGTAGTCTAGAGAAGGAGATTGGGGAGGGTCTTCATGAGGAGTCAGATGAGTTCAGAATCCAGTAGGGAGGGTCTTCAGGAATCAAGATGAGGTCAGACTCCAGTAATGAGTGATTAAGGGTGAGAAGTTGCTGGAGGCTACCTGGAGACCATAGCCAATGGTGGGCCAGGCCAGGTCAAGGGTGGGAACAGGAACATTAAGGGTGGGAAACTATTGGGCTAAAGACTTGGGCAGAGCCACAATTTAAGGCCCATGACCTCAGGCAAATACCTTCCTTGGGAGGATTTACTTTCCCAGAGCCTGTACCTCAAAGATTCAAGGAGCTCAAGGGGGGGTCCCAGAGCCTACACATCATCATCCCCATTAAAAATCTTCACCTTGAACAATTTGTGCCATCAGTCTTTCTTTCTTCTTACTATATAATAGAATTTGTACTTCTGTATATTTTGTATATGTAATTCCCATTTGTGTATGTGTTGTTTGCCCTAATAAAACGTGGGCTACTTGAGGGTCTGTTATGTTTTGGTTTTATTCCCATTCCCAACACAGAGTAGGTGCTTAATAAATGCTTAATGATTGATTAGGAGGATCAGCTTCCTTGGGTGGCATGGGAAGAAAGGAAAGGGTGCTTGCTTCCTCAATTTTCCTCTGTTGATCATGGATGTATCCTGCTGACACTCATTTTTAATTTGATTTGTGACATCCAGAAGGAAAAAGAAAAGCTGAGAATCCCTCCCAGAGGGATGAGAAATTCTGAAGTTTCCAGTGGCAGAGCTCAGGGACACTTGCTGTGTGAGTCAGACATTTCTCCCAGATACAGTGTGTGCTCTGTTTTGAATAGTTTAATAATGGTGCTTTTTGTAGCTATACAACTTTTAGAGCCTTTATTCAGATCCTCATTATTACAACCATCATTCAATAGACTCAGCAAAAGGTTATTTACACCAAACAATACCAAAAAAAAGGTGAGTGAGTCACACAGAGGTGTCTTAGGGAGAATGACTTTGAAATGGGGTTTCTGTGATTTATTCTGAGAATATGGGGAGTGAATATCACACTGAAGGCTATGGAGGCTTGGTTGGTTGTTGTTTTTTTTATTACCCAAGAAATAAGCATTCCAATGCATGCTTGCTCTCTGCCCTCCTGCAAGAAATGTTCTACCAGAAGAAAGGTAAGGTTTTTTTATTCCCCTAGGTTATAACAATATTAAGGTAATACATTAATCTGCCCACCTGGTTTGGATTAGTATCTATTAAGTGGGAATGGGGAATTTCACCTAATCCCAAATATTAAGGTGTAGATCACAGGGGTGAGAAGGCCACACTTGAGGACCTACAGGGTCACACATGGCCTTGAGGATGCAGGCTCCCTATCTCTGGTCTGGGATCTTGTTTTCATAGCCCAGTGAGGTAAACTATAACATATATACTGATTGTTCATAAAGTGTCTTGTGGTCTAAGGGATTTATTTCCTAATTCAACTTGAACTAATTTCCCAGAATCTATAATGAAGGGGATGCTTTTTTTGGGAGAAGGTAATATTAGAATCATTGGGGGACATATATTGGATATGATGGACTAGATACTTCCTGGGACTTGAAAACAATGCATTTCCTTCCCTTTTATTCCATCCTCTTTCCTCTATTGATGAGGTACAGGCTCTGGGAAACCTCTTTAAGTTTGATTGAATCTTCCCACTTAAATAAGCTTTTGCAGAGGCCATAAGTATTTCATTGTGGTTGGGTCCAAACCTCTGTTACTAGCCTGGCCCTCCATTGTCCATCTGCTTCCCACCCTTGAGCCTATCAAAATATCAATTCACTCTTGACCTCATTAACTCCTCTTGAAGACCCTCCCCAAGCTCATTACTGGAGTCTGACCTCATTGATTCCTCCTGAAGACTCTCCCCAAACTCCTCCTCTAGACCACCCCTAGATTCCTCTGTATATAAGAATCCCATCTTCCTTCCATGTGGTGTGAGAGCTCTACAGAATGCTCTAGCACAGACTTACTCTGTGAGAATGCCATAGAATGATCTAGCATAGACTGGCTCCTTGAGAGTCTACCCCATATGGTGAGCTTTTAATGAACTTTCAATAAACTTTACTTTTCTTTGGCTGAGAAGACTTGAGTGGAATTCTTTCTGCAGGACCCAGCGGGTTGGTATTTTGGGATCTCAGGCAACCCTGACCCTCTTTGGGTAACCTCTTCACTATGATTGGGAAGAACTTTTGGGACCAGCAGTCCTGACTCAATTATTCCTGATCTCACTTTTCTTTGGCTCAATGATCTGCCCAGCAGAATTGTCAGACTCTCCATCTTTAATCTCTTCTTGAGAATGGATAATTATAATTGACCTAGGTGGCACAGTGGATAAAGACTCACTGCCGCGATGAGTCAGGGAACCATAAAAATGAAGAGGAGCCCAAAGAGGGTTAGGGCTGCCTGAGACCCCAAAATACCAACATGCCGGGTCCTGTGGAAAGAATTCCACT
>CM053596.1:154529236-154540631 GCA_028646575.1 Pseudocheirus occidentalis
GATGGGGTCTTATATACAGAGGAATCTAGGGGTGGTTCAGAGGAGGAGCCAATGAGGTCTGACTCCAGTAATGAGTTTGGGGAGGGTCTTCAGGTGGAGTTAATGAGGTCAATGTAAGAGTAGATTGATATTTTGATAGGCTACATTTTAAAATTACATGCAGGTACCAATATGTATGTAAAGTATAAAAGTTCATATAAAAGTAGAAAAATATGAGCTAAAGATGCAATAACATTTAATCATAGGGTCAGTAGGGAACACCTGCTGCTTACAGAGTTGGAGAGTGACATGATCAAGCTTGTGCTTTGGGGAAATCTCATTAGCAGTTGTGTGGAGAGTGGACCAGGGAGGCCAGTTGGGAGCCTATTTGCAGTAATCTAGGGGAGAGATGTGATAAGAATGTGGACTGGGGTAGTGGCTGAGGGCGTGCAAAGAAGGGGACCAAGAGAGGTAGAAATAAAGAGATCTGGTCACTGATTGGAGATATAAGCTGAGAGAGAATGAGGAATCCAGGATGATACTGAGGTTAGAAATCTGAGTGATTGGAAGGATGGTGGTATCCTCAATAACAGTAACTACAGAAGAGGACTAAATAGGGAGTGGGGAGGGTTGAGGAGGAGAATCTGCAATCTGCGGCAATTAATCCACACCTGCTTATCCTGTGCAACTCTCTCTGTCCCATTCAAATAAAATTCCAATTGGGAGGAGGAAAAGTAGAACTCAACTCACTAGTAGCTTCCCCTTAGCCCAAATGGCAGCTCCTGCAGTTAGAAGGTGAATTGAGGATAAGGGGTAGGTATACCTTTTCCTAGCTAATATGATGAGGTACAGGTTCTGGGAAACCCCTTGAACTCTCATTGAATCTTCTCACTTGATGAGGCATTTGCCTGAGGTCAAAGCCTTTCATTATACCTAGGCCTAAATCTGTTACTCTTAACCTAGCCTAGCCCTCCATTGTCCAGTTACTTCCCACCCTTGATCCTATCCAAATATCTCTACCCAAATCTATTACCCTTAAACTAGTAGTCCTCCATTGTCTGTCTTCTCCAGGTAGCCTTCAGCTATTTCCCAACCTTAATCCCATTAGCGGAGTCTGACCTCAGTTCCATCAAAGATACTCCTTAGACTCCTCCTTAAGACCCTCCTCAAACCCTACCTCTAGAACACCCCCAAATCCTCCCATAATCTTTCCGTATATAAGATCCATCTTGCTTCCATGAAGGTGCTGAGATTAATCTAGTGCAGACTCACTCTGTGTCAGATTATTCTGTCCCTCTGGTCCAATACAAGTGTCACAAATACTTAGGCTCCTTAAGAGTCTATCCATTGTGGGGTAGATCCAAGATGGTAGAGTTAAAACAGTAACTCCATGTGGCTCCAAACACCTCCAATACCTGTAAAATATGATACTAAACAAATTTTAGAGCTACAGAATCCACAAAGTGACAGAAAGAAACAAATTTCCTGCTAAAGGCAGCCTGGCAGGCTGACGGGAAGAGTCTATGGCATGGAACTGGGTGCTGAGCACAGTTCCACATGAACCACCTGTGACCAGACCCAAGGTGGCCCCAACCTGTGGCACAGACTGGCCAGAGCAGACTTCAGGAGAGTGAATTACCAGCAGCTCTGGATGATGAGGTGTAGGCTCTGGGACCCACCTTGAGCTCCTTGAATCTTTGAGGTACTCACTCTGGGAAACCTCTTGAAATCTGATTGAATCTTCAGGAGGCATTTGCAGAGGCCATAAGTATTTCATTGTGGCTGGGCCCAAAGCTGTTACTAGCCTGGCCCTCCATTGTCCATCTGCTTCCCACCCTGGAGCCTATCAAAATATCAGTCTACTCTTGCATTGACCTCATTAACTCCACCTGAAGACCCTCCCCAAACTCATTACTGGAGTCTGAACATTGACCTCATACTGGAGTCTGAACTCATTGACTCCTCCTGAAGACCCTCCCCAGGCTCCTCCTCTGAACCACCCCTAGATTCCTCTGTATATAAGATCCTATCTTCCCTCCATGGGTGTGAAAGTGCCTTGCAATAGCTTAGCACAGACTTACTTTGTATGATAGACCCCACGTGGTGAACTTGAACTTTCAATAAACTTTACTTTTTCCTTGGCTGAGAAGACTTGAGTGGAATTCTTTCCGCAGGACCCCGCATGTTGGTATTTTGGGGTCTCAGGCAGCCCTAACCCTCTTTGGGCTCCTCTTCATGGAGATTCCCAGACTTCTCAACCCATAAATGCAAAAGACAAAGTAAAAGGTCAGTTGGGAACTCTTTTGGAACTTTGTCATGGAAGAGAGTGGTCCAGCCCCTGCCCCCAGGGCAAGAGGTAGAGGAGGTGTGACAGCCACAGTGGCTGCTACATGGCTGCCTCCAGAGCTCCTGGCCTGCAGATTGTAGGGAGACCAAGCAACCATTCAAAGGGTAATTGCTTGTGCTTTGACCTGCTTAGATCTGGTTGGTGGTCTTGGGTGGTGGTCCTGGGGTGTGTGGCCAGTGTGCCAGAGTTTGGGGTGTTTATAGAGAGGGTGCCCTCCTCATAGTTCTGACAACATCTATGAAAAACCCAGGGATTTGGGACATAGCTCTCTGCACTCTGGAAGCAGATTTCTACCATGGCAAAGAGTTCAAAAGTCAAGTAACTGACTGGCAAGATAAGCGAGCAAAGGAAGCACAATCAGACCATAGAGTCCTTTTGGGGGGGACAAAAAAGGATCAAAACATGGAGCCAGAAGAACTCAATGAAGTCAAAACTCAAGGAGGAGCTCAAGAAGGATTTTGAAAATCAAGTAAGAGAGGTGGAGGAAAAATTGGGAAGAGAAATGAGAATGATGAAAGAAAATCATGAAAAGAGAATCAACAGCCTGCTAAAGGAGACCCCCCAAAATACTGAAGAAAATAACACCTTAATAAACAGACTAACTCAAATGGCAAAAGACACCCAAAAAGCCAATGAGGAGAAGAATGCCTTAAAAAGCTGAATTGCCCAGATGGAAAAGAAAGTTTTAAAACTCCCCAAAGAGAATAATTCCTTCAAAATTAGATTGGAGCAAATGGAAGCTAATGACATTATGAGAAATCAAGATACTATAAAACAGATCCAAACAAATAGAGAGCGATGTGAAATATCTCATTAGAAAAACCACTGGGGGCAGCTAGGTAGCACTGGTCCTGGAGTCAGGAGGACCTGAGTTCAAATCCAACCCCAGACCTTGGGCAACTCACTTAGCCCCAATTGCCCTGCCTTCCTACCTCCAAAAAGACAACCACTCCCCCCAAAAAAGATTCTACCCATTATAGCGAATCTTTAATAAACTTTGTTTTACTTTGGCTGAGAGAAGACTTGAGTCAAATTCATTTGGCAGGACCCAGCATGTTGGTGTTTTGGGGTCTTGAGCACCCCTAAACCCTAAACCTCAACATGCAGAAAGAAGATCTGAAGCTGAAATCTGGCCTTAGCTGTATGGCCCTGGGCAAATTACTTAACCTCTGCTTGTCCTAGTTTCTTCATCTGTAAAATGGAGAAAGTAATAGTACCTACTTCTCAGGATTGGTGGGCAGCTGGGTTGTGCAGTGGATAGAGTGTTGGACCGGAAGTCAGACAGACTGGAGTAGAAATCTGCCTTCTGACACTTAACTAGCTGTGTGACCCTAGGTGAGTCACTTAACCCTACCTGCCTCAGTTTACTCATTTGTAAAATAAGCCAAAGAAGAAAAATTCCAGTACCTTTGCCAAGAAAACCCCAAATGGGACCAAATAGTCAAACATAACTGAATAAAAACAATAGTTACTGGAGTATGAATCATCTCTCTCCTATCCTTTTATGTGATTATAAACTCATCAATGGCAAGGACCAAGTCTCTTGTCTTTTTTACACAGCCTCTCACTCTCCCATTAGTGTTCTGAATTGGATTAAATTCCCCTCCCCCTCCCCTCCCCCTCCTTTTGGGGTTGATTTCCACATGCTTTAGCTGTTTGTTGATTTCCTGGTGATTAGTTCATTTTCTTGATTATGAAAAAAGCAGCTAACTAGAGCGCCCTTCTTCCCCTTGGATGGTGCCTGATTATCCCTCCACACAGATTTATCGATGCCTGGCTAGAGGCGGTAAAACCCACCCCCTGGTTCCCAGTCTGAATGCGGCTACGGTCTCCAGGCTCCAGCTTCCTCCTTCCTTGATTTTTATACATCTTTCTCCAGCAGCAGCAGCTTAAATAGTTCTATCTGAATGAGCGGGGGAAGCGTAGATGCCTTCCTCTGTCTTCCTCTTAGGAAAAACAAATGGATTCAGTGACATAAATCTGACCAGCTCTGACTAGAGAGGAGCTATTGTCCTCGTAGGCTCTAAATAAGGGTCCCAGTCCTTTGCTGTATCACTCTCTATGACATTATCAAGAGCTGCCTATGCAGCTAAGATTGAGTGGATTAGCCCTCGGGGGCTGGAGAGACTTTTTAAAAAATTGAGAGCAAAGGAAGCCGGGCAAACCTGACACTGGAGATGAATTTTGATAAATTGTATGCCTAGATTCCACGGTCTGAGGCTCCGGAGACCCGTGTTGCTCATCTAGTCATTCATTCATCTATCTACTTATGGGGAAAACTCACCGTCGGCTAAGGGCTGTGTTTTAGAAAGAACCAGGACAATCAACGTCAGTCTTGCAGCCAGAAGGGGGACCTTTGGTTTGGGAATATGTCGATTTCAATAGAATCCTTGTGGTTCTATGAAGAGAGAAGTGCTCTTGGAGGCAGGGAGGTCTAGCCTAGATATGTCTCTGACATACACTGACTGTATCCCTTGTCCTTTGGCCTCTTGGAGCCCTCAGGTGACCCTCTAAGACTATCAATTGCAGGAGTGGGGAGTGGGGGTGGGAGGGACCTTCCCCAGGTGCTTCCTATACCAATTAAATCACCCATCCAATCTCTTCCTCTATTTTCCCTCCTCCAAACCATCCCTCTTCCTAGCTTCTCTATTTCTATCTAGTACACGACTGCCTTTTCAGTCATCCAGGTCCAAAATCTCAGAATAGGGGGCAGCTAGGCGGCACAGTGAATAAAGCACCAGCCCTGGAGTCAGGAGGACCTGAGTTCAAATCCAACCTCAGACACTTGACACTTACTAGCCATGTGACCTTGGGCAAGTCACTTA
This sequence comes from Pseudocheirus occidentalis, assembly GCA_028646575.1. Classification (NCBI taxonomy): domain Eukaryota; kingdom Metazoa; phylum Chordata; class Mammalia; order Diprotodontia; family Pseudocheiridae; genus Pseudocheirus; species Pseudocheirus occidentalis. Next base: position 154,534,388 of record CM053596.1, read on the forward strand.
TGGACAATTCACAAGCCCTGCCTTCCCCTCTACAAAAAGGAAAAAAAAAATCTCAGAATAATCCTAGTCTTTCTCTCACTGTCTTCCATATCCAATTAGTTGCTAAATCCTGTTAATTCTATCTTGCCTCTGGAGAGGCTTTCCCCCATGCCTGGGATGTACTCACCTCTACCTTTTAGCAAGCCTAAATTGCTAGCTCAAATGCCACCTCCTACATGAAACCTTTCCCTAATCCAATACCAATGCCTTTCCCTGGTAAAATTATCTTGTATTTGCTTTCTATAAATGTTGCATATTCTCACTGTTTGTCCTGATTGTGCTCATTGACAGCAAGGACAGTTTTATTTCTGTATCCTTAGAAGGCAGCACAGGGCCTGGCATATAGTAGGTGTTTAACGATTGCTTGATGATTGATTAAGTTGTTTAACTCCTCTGGGCCTCATTTTCCTTGTCTTCGAAATATTATGATTGGATTAGATAGCATCTGAGATCTGTCCCAGTTGTAAATCTCTGATCTTGTGAGAGTGGAAACCATGCCACGTAAAAGTTGTCAATGGGAGATGCACCAGTTTGCTTTTCATAGGTGGCCTGGAGGTAGGGCACCAGGTAACTCACATTGAGCTCAGGCGACTGAATATGAGGAAAGAAGAGTGAAAAATAGCCTTGCAATTATGGCAATCATTAGCTAGCCTTGGGTTTTCTTCTGCTTGAGCTGTGATGAGACACCAGAAGGAATAAACAAATCTCTGTGGCTGTCTTTGTTTGATTGGGTTCTCTCTGGAGTTAAGTGGCTGCCTCTGGAACCCAGGGGAATCGTTAATGAGCTGACAGGAGTGAGATGCTTCGACTTGCCAATTTCTCTTATGGTTATTCCAGGCTCGGCCATCAGTTCTGGTTCCTCACACAGCGGGTCTCTTTGCTTAATGGGGAATAGCTCATTAAAGTGTTCAGCTCAGTGGCCTAGTCGGTGGGGACAGCAGACGTTGTCAGCAAACAAACATGGCCTGAGCTTCCTTTGGGCACATCCCAATGAAGCCCTCATTCCTGCTGCTGATACCTTGGGTGATCATGCACAGAGAATTGTATTCGTCTGCCCTGTGAGTCCCCTAGGCCCTTCCTCAATCAGTCCTCTCTGTAGGCAGTGTGGACTCTTACAGAACAGGGACTGGGAGAAGCATCTGGCTCAGAAAAGATGGACACTTGAGGGCATTTTCCTCCTCATTCAGATTCACTCCATGGGTTTCCAGCTCTTAACATCCCTTTCCTGCACTTGTTCTCCCCAGACTTGAGGACTACAGATAGGTTGCTCAAGCCTGCTACTTGCTGAATATAGGCATTAAATATACAGGCTTTAAATAATAATAAACTAAATAATAATACAAGCATTTAAAAATACCCTTCATAAAAGGTCTTTGTTTATTCACTACTGAAACTGTGAGGCAAACAGCCCTCATGACTCCTAAGCCAGGACTTTACAAATCCAAGTCTCTGCCAAAGGCTCTGATATTGGTTGACCTGGGGAGAGGAGGAGGGGGAAGGGGGTTAATGCTGCTACTGTTTTATCTGTTTCATTAATGGTTTCATTTTTTCTTTTTTGGCCTTGCCCCCAAGGTAGTTCTGTGAAATTGCAATTTCAAAACCAAATAAATAAATAAATCACCAGAAGCATTACTTGGATCTTAGAGAGGAAAATCATCTCTAACTTTCACAGAGGACATTTTTCCTGGTAAAGACTAAATGATTTGATAATGCTTTGGCTGGAAATAATATTTCAGAAATTGCAATTACTTGTAGGCAGTTTATCATGCCTGTACTATTGCTAATTCAGCGATTTTGAGTGGATTTCCATCCTTCCCCCACCTCATCCCATCCCCCTTGGGCATATTTTGCTCAAGAGAGTTGCCTATCATTTAGCACAGATCTGTTGGTGACACCTCATTGCTCTAAACTCTTTGGTGGTTCCCTATTACTGACCGAGTAAAGTTTGAACTTGTTAACCTGGCATTCAAGGCTCTACACAATCTATCAACCTTATTTCACATGTGTCCATCTATGCACTAATCAAGCTGAATTCCTGGACCAGGGATGGGGAACCTGTGGCCTTGAGGTCACATGTTGCTTTTTAGGTCCTCAAGTTCATCCCTTTGACCGAATCCAAACTTTACAGAACAAATCCTTTTAGTAAGAGGATTTACCAAGTCAAAATCCTTACTAAAAGGATTTGTTCTGTAAAACTTGGACTCAGTCAAAAAGCTATGCCTGGGACCTAAAAGGCCACATGTGACCTCATACGTTCCCCACCCCTCTCATAGCCACATCTCAAAATATATCCCACGCTTTTTGACCAGAGTGCCTTTGTTCACACAATTCCCTACCAAGGAAAGTGATCTACCTGTTCAAATCTGACCCATGCTTTAAAATTCAGCTCATGTCACCTCTTCCATGAAGCTTTTCCAGATCCCTGTAGTCAGTAATGGCCTTTCCCTCCTCAAATGCTGCATGGCATTCTGCTCATAGCTCTGGTGGACTTGCTGTGTATTCTGGTTATTTACATTTGTGTTACATTCCTCTACTTAGAGCGTGAGCTCCATGAGCACAGGGAATCCTTTATTCAATTTTTGTATACTTAGCATTGTGCCTGAACATAGTAGGTACTTCACAAATATGCATGATTGATTACTGTGTTTCTAGCTCTGACCTAGATACTGTGGCAGGACAGAAAAGGAATAAAAGACTTGGTCTTTGCCCTCCGTAATTATAATCTGGTTGGGGTGACAAACCATGCACAATGAAAATAACTTAAGAACAATTATAAAAGAGTATTTTAAAAGGTCAAAATAATGTGCACTTATTGATATAAAAGAACTGCAAAATGATGGTACAGCAAAGGTGTCTAACATACTGCTCATACTCCTGGAGTGTTGCCCCCAGATTAAAATATAATTGGGAAATATTTAATGAAGTAAATAAAAATGCAACATAACACAGATAATGTGAATATGTGGTTCTCTATAATGTGAATACGTGATTTTCTAAGTCAATATGTGCCTGCAAGTCCTTATGGACTGGTTCAGTGGCCTCAGTGATGAGGTGTGGGCTCTGGGACCCCCTTTGTGCTCTCCTTGAATCTTTGAGGTGCAGGCTCTGGTGGGGGGGGGGGTAGGTCTTCCTGGTCAGGGAACCATAAAAATGAAAAGGTTTCCCACAAGAGGGTTAGGGTTGCCTGAAACCCCCAAATACCAACATGCCAGGTCCTGCTGAAAGAATTTGACTCAAGTCTTCTCAGCCAAAGAAAAGTAAAGTTTATTGAAAGTTCATTAAAAGTTCACCATATGGGGTAGACTTTTAAGGAACCTAGGTATCTGTGATGCTTGTATTGGGCAAGCAGGATACAGTAAGTCTGTGCTAAGCTATCCCACCGTGCTCTCACACCACATGGAAGGGAGATGGGGTTCTATATACAGAAAAGTTGTGGGAGGAATCTAGGAGTGGTCTAGTGGTCTAGAACTTTGGGGAAGGTCTTCAGGAGGAGTCAGATGAGGTCAGACACCAGTAAGGAGGGGCTTCAGGAGTCAAACTATTGGAACAAAGGAAGACTAAAGACTTGGGCAGAGCCACAACTTAAGGCCCATGACCTCAGGCAAATGTCCTCCCTGGGAAGACCTACTCCCCCAGACCCTGCACCTCAAAGATTCAAGGAGAGCTCAAGGGGGGTCCCAGAGCCCACACTTCATCATCAGTTTCTATTTCAGCTTGACACCACTGATCTGGAGTATGGTTAATACTGGACAGCTTCTTGGACAAAGCATGTTTTGTTTTGTTTTTTGCCTTTATTTTTTGGAGGGGATTTTTTTGCAGGGCAATCGGGGTTAAGTGACTTACTCAAGGTCACACGGCTAGTAAGTGTTAAGTGTCTGAGTCTGGATTTGAACTCAGGTCCTCCTGACTCTAAGGCTAGTGCTCTATTCACTGTGCCACCCAGCTGCTCCCAGACAAAGCATGTTTTGAGATGATTTGTCAGAAATGACAGGATTGGATTGACTTGGAGTCACTCCAACAGAGAGAACATTGGTCAGGGAGTCAAGAAGGTTTGGCTTCAAGGCCTACCTCTGATGTGTACTGGCCATGTGACCCTAAACAAGTCATTTTATTCTTCATTCTTTCCCTCCTCTATCCCCTTCCCCCAACTATAAGATCATAAGTTGGGGAAGTACAGATTTGACTTATAGAGAGAATGTCCTGATTTCCCTATAATACCAATGAAATCAGAATTTCAGGTCCATCCTACTTCTCTTCCTCCCAATTCAATAAAAGCATCTATTAAGTGCTTCCTTCTTGCAAGGTATTGGGACTACAAAGACAAAAATGAAATCGTTCCTACTCTCAAGTAACTTATGTTCTTACTGGATTTTTCCTGTTCTTCCCTCTTAACATGAATGGTCCTTATTTATATAGGTTGATGAAATATTTTCCTCACAACAAACCTGTGATGTAGGTAGGGCATAAATATTATTGTCCCCATTTTACAGAAAAGTATGCCAAGGCTCAGAGAGATGAAAGATTTCCCCAGGATCACACAGCCTAGTGAAATGCCAAAACCGAGATTTAAATGCACGTCTCTGCAGACTCCAGGTCCAGCATTCTTTCCACTATTCCAGCTTATTTTCCTCTCCCTGTCCTTCTTCTTTTTCCTGCCCTGAATGTGAATGTCCCTTGAAGACAAGTCTTGGTCCTCCACACTTTCCCCCATTAGAATAGATATAGTCTGTTGGCTTCAATTACCTTTGCTATGCTGCTATTTTTGTTGAGTAGTTTCATTTATTTCTGACTCTCCATGACCCCATTTGGGTTTTCCTGGCAAAGATCCTGGAGTGTTTTGCCATTTCCTTCTCCAGCTCATTTTTGCAGATGAGGAAACTGAGACAAACAGGGTTAAGTGACTTGCCCAGGGTAACACAGCTAGTAAGTATCTGAGGCTGGATTTGAACTCAGGTCCTCCTGATGTCAGGGCAGGTGCTCTATCCACCTAACCTAGCTGCTCCTCATTGCTATGCTAATGACTTTCAAGTTCAAATCTCCAGCTCACATTTCTCTCAAGTCTTGAGTTCTGTATATCCAGTTGTCTACCAAAGGTTTCTATTTGAAGTATGTCAAACTCAGCATGTCACCTTTCTCCCTCCAAACCAGCTCTCTCTCCAGATTCTCCTGTTGATGTCAGTGGCCTACAGCGCTACTGAAGATTTGGAGGCACCTTCTATTTATCCTTCTCCTCCTGTGCATCCAAATACTTAGTCTTAGGATCCTAGGAGACATCAGAGTCCTTGAAGCTGCCCCTCCCCCCTATTCAGAGGAAGGTTTTGGATTTCTTATTCTAAATGCTTTTGATGTTCCTTGCACTGAGAATCTAATGTGATAATGATACAAGTGAGGCGCTTTACGAGTGAATTATACAGTACTATGTAAATACCGCTTCTTATTGCTGTTTGTTATTATCTCACTACTCCCGTCCTGATTTTGTCCCGTTATCACCAAATGCCTGGATTGTTGTAACAGTTTCCTGTCTCTCCCCAGTGAGTCAGCAAGCTAAGTGCCTACTGTGTGCCAGGCACCATGTTAAATACTAGGAATACACAAAAAAGAGCAAAAACACAGTCCCCATCCTCAAGCACCTCTCATTCTATAGGGAGACACAAGACGTAAATGATGAGGTACGTACAAACTTTGGTAGCTGAAGACCCCCTGGAGAAGGTGGGACTTTGAGAAGAATCTTGAAGGAAGTCAGGGAAGGGGGTGGGAAGAAGTGAGGGAGGAGAAAAATCCAAGGCAGGGAACAGTCCTGAGAAAGGAGAGGGAGGGTCTTTCCAGGGGCTTTGAGTAGACCAGTGTAACTGCATCATAGAGTTCATTGGAAGAGTAACAAGACTGGAACGGTAGGAAAGGGCCATATGGGGAAGAACTTTCAGCTTCAGAGGAATCCATATTTCATCCCAGAGGTAATAAGGACTCACTGGAGTTTATGGACTATGGAGGTGATACTATGCTTTATTTTATTATTATTATTTTTTTATATTTCTTTATGCTATGCTCTAGTTTCTTTTTTTTAATTGACTTGTTTGTTTACTTTTAGTTTACAAGATTCAGTTCCAGAATCACTTGAGTTTCAGATTTTTCTCCCCACCCTCCATCCCCGCCATGGTGGCATACAATCATGTATGGGATCTGCAAACTCTTTCACATTGTACAA
>CM053596.1:154541131-154569137 GCA_028646575.1 Pseudocheirus occidentalis
ATGTAATCAAGATTATCCATTTTGCATTTTATAATGCTCTCCAACTCTTCTTTGGCCATAAAGTCTTCCCTACTCCATAAATCTGACAGGTAAACTGTTCCTTGCTTCTCCAGATTATTTACAGTATCAGCCTTTATATCTAGACCGTGCATCCATTTAGACTTGACTTTGGTGAATACTATGCTTTAGAAAAATACTTTTGACAGTCGAATGGTAGATTGTAGAGAGGAAAGATGAGGGAGGGTGACCAACTGGAAGGCTATTGCAATGGTCCAGGCTAGAAGTAATGGGGTCTGAATGAACGTTGCAGCCGCATGAATGGAGAGAGAGGATATATAAAGGAGATATTCAACCTGATATCAGATTAATTTCTCCAGCACTTTTTTCAGCAGTTGTCTGTTTATGAACCTCCAGCAACATCCTATCTCCTCCCTGCCATCAAGTCCTCTGACTCACTCTGAAAATGCTGTATAACACGGTCTCATGCTAACTGTTCTGCCTTGTTTTTTGCTATGCCCCAACACAGACTGTAATCTGGCCTCTCCCGTCATTGCTCCCATCATTCCCATTTCCTCACCTTTTCTCACCTACAGTGCTTGCCCTTCTCCTCTCTGATTACCTGAATCTTACCTATTTTTCAATGTCTCATCTTCTTCATGAAACCTTTGCTGACTATTCTCCTATTGAGTCATTTCATTTTGTCTGACTCTTTGTGACCCCATTTGGAGTTTTCTTGGCAGAAATAATGGAGTAGTTTGCATTTCCTTCTCCAGATCATTTTACAGATGAGGAAACTGAGGCAAACAGGCAAAAAGTGACTTGCCCAGGGTCACATAACTACTAAGAATCTTAGGCCAGATTAGAACTCAGGAAGATGAGTCTTCCTGACTCCAGGTCCAGTACTCTATTCACTGTGCTACCTAGCTGTCTCCAACTATTCTAGTTCTCCTTAATTTCTCTTAAATTCTAACATTCTTAGAGAACAGTACTACACACAGGAGCATTTTGTTACAGCCTCTTTTTTTTTTACAAGTTCATTTTGTTCCTCTCTTCTTCCCCATTGCATCATGAGTGGAAGGCCATGTCGTGCCTCAGAGCTCTATTGCCACACATTTTCCCATCAAATGGCATGTGCTCAAGAAATACTTGCTGACTGTTTATTCATGCTCTCCATTCTCCAGTCTAACTGGATAAACATGATTCTGATCTATGTTCTAGGCACTGTGCCTTTCTCCTTTTCCTGAGATGCTCTTCTCTTATATGTCCACCAGTTAAATTCTCACCTATCCTTCAAAGGCCAGCTCAAAAGTAGCCTCCATGAAGCTGTCCTTGGTTTATCAGCTACTCCATGAAGGACAGGACTGAATCTTCCCTTCTTCTGAACTCTTGGTGTACTTAGTACTTTTTATATGAACCTTCATAGGCTGCTTTTTCCCTGTGTTTGTGTTTTATTCTCTCTAGATTGTAAACGCCTTAATGGCAAGGACCTGTCTCCTCAAAAATCCAGCACAGTGTGTAATTAATGATAATAGCTGACATTTAAGGAGCAGCTGGATAGCACAGTGGGTAGAGCACCGGCCCTGGAGTCAGGAGGGTCTGACTGATCAATCTTGCCACAAACACTTATCAGCTATGTGACCTGGGCAGGTTACTTAACCCCAGCTACCTAAAAAAAAAAAATTTATATATGTACATATACATACATACATACATACACACACATGCACATAGAGATCAATAGCGTTTACTATGCGAGAGGTGTTTTACAATTATTACCTCATTTCACCCTCACAATAACTCTGGGAGATTGGTGCTATTATTATCTGCATTTTACAGATGAGGAAACTGAGTCAAACAGACTTTAAGTTAAGGCTCAGTCCTATCACCCAGCACATATGTGTCATTTCAAGCACACACGTGTGTATGTATCTACACATGTGTATATGTGAATATGTATATACTTATAGACATATGTTTGCACGTGTGTGTGTATATGTGTATATACATATATGTATATGAAAAACTGGGGACTGATCATCCTTGGAGCTTGCATTGTGTGCTCTGCATTCTGCTAGTCCATGGAGGAAGCAGGACTTGCCGAGTCTGCTTCAGGAAATGTGTGATGGTATGTGATGGAAGGACCCTGCTCTTGACTAGAGCATACACAGGAGCTTTGTGACTGTTTCCTGTCTGGTTACTGTGTAGTAAGGAGAAGGTTTTCCATTGGTTGCTGAAGTGGAACTGGACGTACATTCAAAAGGCTTACCCTGTCCATGCTCCACTAAACATCACTGTGCACTTCCAAAAGTGGGCTCACCAAGCCCCTCCCTCTTCCCATGGGTTGGCAACTGGCAAAGCATACTGGGCATATCCTGGGGTAGGAGTTCCATTGGCCATTCTTCTATTACATACTATATACATACACACGCATGCAGTACATGTATACAGAAATGTCGCATTACACATATGTTCTATGTCATAAATTTAAATATACACACACATGCTTGTATATAGTATGTCTAATATATACTATACACACATTATATATGTGTGTATGTGTGTATATGTATACATAGATATGGAGAGAATGAATGAATGAGAGAACTTGGACTAAGATATACTTGGAGAAGACTTTATATATTTATGTGTGTGTGTAAATGTACTGTACTTATACGTAGGTGTATATGTATGTGTTTGTGTATATATAGTGTGCATATGTATATATAATATATGTGTGTATATGTATGTGTATACACACACACACAGAAAGATACCCACATACAACCAGGAGGATAAGCAAAGGTCTCATGTAGCAAGTGGCACTCAAACTGAACTTGGAAGTAATTTAGGGATTGTAAGTGGCCATGGTGAGGGGAGAGAATATTCTGGGTGGGGGGTAGGGGGACCATACGGACAAAGGTATGGATATGGGAGATGGAATGTCATATACAGGAAGAGCTAGCAAGAGAGTTTGACTGGAACAGAGTATGTGATGGTCACACGATCCTATCAGAACTTACTTGTTCAAAGGTTCTCCAGAATCATCGAGTTTCTTATTGCTCTATAAAGGTTCATTCCTCCCATTTTCTCATTTTTTTTTTGATTCTTAAATGTAGCTCCTCTTACTAAGATTCTGATCTCCAGATTTCTGGGTTTTTTTGTTTGTTTGTTTGTTTTTCACTGAGAATGGTTCCAACCATCTGTGACATTCACGCCGCTAAATGACTTACAGTTTAGGGATAAAATGAATTGTGGTATCTCAGATTTGAATAAAAGGTATACAACTGCCACCACTTTTGTAAACATTTTCAAGACCAAATTCAACACTCGGTTATCCTTGGCCTAGCCTGATTAATAATCTAATTGGTTGCATATGTCATTAATCAAGACAAAACCACAAGGACAGCCTGGTTTATGGTCATTTCCAAGTATGTTTTGGGCCAAGCAATTTATTAAGGTTTGATCATGTGTGCTATCATTACTCTCATCCACAGACATCAAATGAGCATCTAATATGAGTTATAAAGGAAAGAAAAGGGGCCTGACTTCAGCAAGCTGACTATCTAAAGAAGGCAAATACACCTTGACTTCCAATGATTCTTTGTTGGACTCCTAAAGACTGCTTTGACCCCCCCCCCCCGTCTCTGTAGCTATTTGTATCACTTGCAAGAAAGACTAATAAATAAATGATTTACCAAGCATTTATAAGTGGCTATTATGTACCAGGGATTATGGTAGGTGCCATATCCCACAGATACTATGTATATTTGTGGAAGACAGTGCCCCAGGTTAAGGGGGGGAATGTTTTATTGCTACCACTCTTATTATGCCATATTAGTAAATGCCTTTCCTAAGAGCTATGTGTGTCTACTGATTGTTCATGGGAAATTCACTGGTGGGGGCTCATGAGCTATAGTTTTAGAAGGTGGCCCCCAGGTACACCCTAGAAATCTGATAGTAGTGGTTCTCTGGTTACCCTTCCTTTAAGTGTGAGTGTAACTTGGGAAAGTAGCTCTACAAAAAGTCATTAAATATGTACTTACAATATAGAACCCTAACTTGTAATTTTGATGCTTTATGTTGTTCAATTGTTTTAGTTATGTCCTACTCTTTGTGACTCTATTTGGAGTTTTCTTGGCACAAATACTGGAGTGGTAGGCCACTTCCTTCTTCAGCTCATTTTACAGATGAGGAAACTGAGTTAAGTGGCTTGCACAGGGTCACACAGCTAGTAAGTGTCTGAGGCTGGATTTATTCTTCCTGACCCTAGGCCCTGTACCACCCAGTTGGCCTGGTGCTTGAAGTAAGTCCCACAAATTACACTCAGGAAAAGTGGAGTTTAGGAGAGGAGCAGACCTTAGACCTCTAGTAATCCTAGTAAATTATTAAGTTACGGTTGGGAAGGCCAACAAGGGGTGGAGGAAGCAGGGCAAGCCTGGGCCTAGAAGGAGCTGAGCTGAGCTTCAGTCAGGGCAAGGGCAGGAAAGGAAGTTTTTCAACCAGTAGCTTCCCATTCTAAAGTTTTACTGGCCAACCAAACACCAAAAGTCAGAAAGACCTTGGCTCAAATGTTGACTATTGCACATACTGGCTGTTTGATCCTGGAAAAGAAACATAACCTTTCACTGTCCCTGGTCAGCTCTCTAAAATTATATGTGACAGACAGAGTATCAACCTACAGTTTGTAGGAGTACTTTTTCCTACAAATTCCCTATGCTGATGAAATCACAAGTTCAGTTAAACATACATGCCCACACCCCACCCCCACACATAATTAGGTCCTAAGCATCCTTATTTATTCCTCCAGAAAAATCATGCATCCTTTAAATCTGGGTGTCCTGGAGCAAATCCCTAGCCTCCTCACACTAGATATATCTCTGCTACTGTTTATAGAGCTCTGTGCTAGCTGATGCAGGAAGTGTAGAGACAAATAAGCTGGGCTTGACCTTCATGTCATGGAGGGAGCTACATCATATGAACAAATAAGATGAAACAGAAAATGCTGAATGCACAAAGGAGGGGACCCATGATCATTGGCATAAAAATAATAACTGCCTTGTGAGATTTACAAAGTGCTTTCCTGCCACTAGCCCAGTGAGGTAGGTGGTGTAAGCACCAACGTCTGTATTGATGGGGGAGCCTCCCTGAGCCTCCCAGGGATTAAGTGACTTGGCTGTGATCACACAGCTAGCAAGCACCAGAGCCTGGATGTCAGTTCAGACCTCTGGACCGGAGGTTCAGCGACATCTGAAACAGGGGCCAGTCTGACTGCGGCTGTTTTCTAACATGAGCTTGTGGCAAGCAGGAGAGAAAAAAAGGGAATACTAAAAAGAAAAACTCTCATTTTGACCTCTCTTCTGCTATTCATGGATCTCTAAAGCAGCAGGTACCTTCCTGTCCACCTGCTCAATGAAACATCTGTTGTATTCACTTCTGCTATTGATTCTACCCTCTGAGTCTGTAGGTTTCCCTGCTGAAGCTCAGTTTGCTCCTGAAAAGGGCTTGAACTAGAAGGTACAATTTGTGTTACTGGAAGGTACCATTTATGCTGGACTGGCCCCAAGGAAAACTATTGAGGTTGAGTGACTAGAGTTGGTTTTGGTCTTGATTCATTTTGGCCACCACAAACACACACAGTCTGAAATGGAGGTCTCCCAGGAAAGTGGGTTCTAGACTAGGAACTATGGTCCCACTAATCTTGATTTTAAGTAGTTATCTCAGTACATTGTGGGCTGAGATAATGGTAACATCTTTAAATTCCATAAAAAAGGAATCTGTGTGTGTGTGTGTGCGTGCGTGCGCGTGTGTGTGTTGGGGGTGGGAGGTGGAATGGTAAGCAGTTGTCATGAAAATTTCTGGAATGAATTAGATAGATTGGAATGAATCTGAGATGGTAGACAGGCAGAGATAAGATCACAGAAAACAAGGGATAAAGGGAGGCAGCAAAGTGACAGTTGGGAGCACGGAGGTAAGGAAGGGGACCATAAAGTATGTTGTCATACCTCCTGGGATGAGACAGGGAATGAGACCTATCTAACTAGGTAGATAGCTAGGTTCTAGCAGATGTAGAAGCTCTTAAAAACAACAACAGCAATAACCAAACCAAACAATCGAATTCTAGTGAGGTAGTAAAGGTAAGCAGTTATTTTTAGAGAAAGGATTAGTGCATATTTTAAGGGCTAAAATTCTATAGGATAAGTCAAAACTCTCCAAGTAAAAATGTGAGGCTCTTGAGAATGAATACATACACATACACACATACGTATACACACCTATATATGTGTATACATATATTTATACACACATACATATGATATACACACACATGCATACACAACACACACACCCCAGAAGTCATTAGGATGAAGTATAAAAGAGGAGCTAGCTGAAGATGTGGCCCCCTAGGGAGCTCATTGGTCAGCTCAGACTTTTTTTAAAAAGACATGTATGGAGGATGGAAGCAAAGGAAGGTGACTGAGGATAAATGCAAGAGAACGGTAGCTAATGATAATATGCTAATAAGAAGAATAAACATAAAGTCCTCCAGTTGGGTTCAAAGAATCAAGTGCTTAGGTAGAAGACATGTCTGTGGTACCAGGGGCTTAGTGATTTGCAAAATCAATGTGTCAACAATGAGAGGCAGCAGTAAAAATCTCCTTCTTTGGTTGAATTAAAAGAATCGCTTCCAGGAGAAAGCAGGTGATAATCCTTGTACTCCCTGTCATATGTCTACTGGAATACTGTGTTCTGTTCTAAACACCTCATTTTAGGAAGGAAGCTGACTTTAGGTAACAAAACCATGAAGCTACTTACTGGCTTTTCCAGAAACCCATAATAGCTGTGGTCACACAAAGCAGAACTCAAAGGAGTTGAGTCATGGCAAGCTCCCTAAAGCCTCACCTGGTTGCTTGTTTCCATCTTCTCTGGTATACTGTGTGCCCTAGTTATTAAAAAAAAATGCTAGCTAATTTGACATCATTGCAATGCTAAACTCACCTAAATACTCTTCTTGTCTGTGTTTTCAGCCTTCCACCTTCATACTAGTCCATAGCCTCAGCTATATTCCTCTCTCCCCATTTCTAATACTAACTCAGTCTATTTCTGACCCCAGACTTAACAGTCTTTTCAGCTTGGTCAGACCTTCTACAACTTCTATTCCATTAACATCTCCTTAAAGAACCCAGAGTCACTTCAACTCCAGGATAAAGCATCAGAATTATAGTTTATGGTTTATTTTATTGGTCATATTTTTCCCAGTCTGAAAAGGGAAATATGGCAATACTATGGAAGCAGTACTATGCAATCTGAGAGGTATGATGGTATGGTGGATAGAGCACTGGCTATGGATTCAGGAAGATCTGAGTTCAAATCCTGCTTCATATATTTACTAACTGTATGATCCTGGGCACATTCTCTTTAACTTTTGTCTTCCTCAGTTTCCTCATCTGTAAAATGGAGAAAAAATAGCACCTATTTCCCAGGACTGTTGTGATGATGAAATGAGGTAATATTTGTAAAGTGCATTGAAAACTTTGAAGTGCTATATAAATGTTAGTTGTTACTACTACTACTACTACTACTACTACTACTACTACTACTACTACTACTACCACCACTACCACTACTACTACCACTACCACCACTACTACTACCACTCCTACCACTCCTACTACTCCTACTACCACTACTACCACTACTACTACCACTACTACCACTACTACTACCACTACTACCACTACTACCACTACTACTACCACTACTACCACTACTACCACTACTACTACTACTACTGCTGCTGCTGCTATTACTTTCATGGCTCTGTGTGACCCAGTTCCCTCATCTGTAAAATGAGAGGGTTAGACACGATGTCCTGAGTTTCCTTGCAGCTCTAAATCTATGAATAAATGTAACTAACAATGGTCTGGAGTCATTAGTGAAAGAGATACCTGGGCAGAGAACAAGACCCATACCCAAAACTCGCACCCAGAATTCATTAGCCATATGGGGCTTAGATGACTCACAGAATCTCAGAGAGTATCCAAACCATGCCATGAATGAGTAGCAAGTCCTCTAAAAATACCCAACAAATAGTGATTCAGGTCCTGCTAGAAGAGTGAGTTAGTGTCCTAAGTCCTCACCCTCAGGGACCAGGTCAGTCCCAAGTTCAGAGAGCCTGAGGGTTCTGTTCCACCATCCAGGGCTTGAACAATGGTGCAGTTAGTCATGCATATCCTTGATGAGTAATATATACATCAAATAATGGTTGTCTAACGTACAGGAAGTGCATTATTCACTTTGTTCATTGAGTCCCTTGATATTGCCTTCACAAATCTTTTTAGTTCCTGAATATTCAAAGGAAGCAGCCTATTAAAAGTTCTACTCTCCTTAAGAGCGACTCCCTTTAATTAATATAGTCTCAGAGGCATTGTGTTTAGTACAGAGGTGGCCTTCTGTATGTTTGTAAGCCTTGATAAGAGAAGAGCTGAGTCAAACACCGCAGATCTGCTCAGCTCTAAGCAAAATCAAAACATTACCAGTGCTTCTAATATTTCTCCTCTCCTCTTTGGCTGTATTTTTCCAGTCAAAAGGAAAATAATATTTAGACGCTTCATTCTCCTTTTAGGCTAAAATGCCCTGTTATACAAAAGTACCAAGGAAGACAAAGGACCAAAGTCCTAGAGAGATTTGGGGCCCCTGGGTCTGGTGTTAGAATGATGAATGTAGAAAGTCAATTGGAAGAGGTGTTACTAATTTTCTTCCCCTCCCCCAGGATTCCCTTTCCTACCTGAGAAAGTTTTCCTTGTACTAACTCATATTCTCTCTAATTTATTCTGTTTTTTCCATTGGCCCAGCATTTTGTTTTTCAGGGATTTCTTGAGTCCCCAAATAGCAGCATCTAGTAGAAGCTATGCAGCAATAAGTAAAACAGGAGATGACGTCAGTTTAGAGGATGCTTTTCCAAGGCAAACTAGGGTATTGACCAGCATTCAGACAGCATGATAAGGGTATAACCCCTTTATCTTTACAGATGGCTTCAGGGAAAGTTATTCAAAACAACCAAGATTTGAACCTCCAAGAACCAGATAATGGGAGTTCTCTGCAGCTTTCCCTCATCCCAGAGTCTCTGCTGTCAATAGCTTCCCTATGTAGAGCCTCAGTGAGGCAGGACTAATCCTTAGATGGCAGCTGCTACAGTATGAATTTGTGTGGTGCAGTGGAAAGGACCTGGGTTCACATTCCACTGGTGAAAAGAACCCCTCACGTGACCTTGGGCAAGTTTTTTAATCTCTTGAGATCTCAGTTTCTTCATCTGTAACATGGGAGAGTTGTACTAGATAGCCTGTGAAATTTCTTGTAGCTCTTCGAGTCTATGATCTCGGTTCAAATTCTGGCTGTTCTTTGCTGTTTGTCCTTCATTCTTGAAGAGGACTGTGACATCAGGAAGGTGGTGCTATTTGGGGATGAGGGTAGGGGAAGGATGGGGAGAAATTTTGTAACTCAAAATCTCATGGAAATGAATGATGTAAACAAGAAAATAAATAAAAAAATTTTAAATTAAAAAAAAAAAAAAGGAAAGTGATACTATTACATGCAAATAAATTGTATTTAAATGAGGGAGGGCTGTGCAAAGTCACCAGCCTTGGTTTCTCCTCTGGAGGCCGCTGGATCAGGCTGACTAGAGATGCCTCCTCCCCATTTACTCTTGGTTGTGACATGATCTCAAATCTTTTTTGGTGCAATAACCCTTTGGTGATAACATAAATATTTCCATTGCTTTTCTATTTTCAATTATTTCCTTCCCTGCAGATCACAGAACTAAGGTTTCTTTGAGCTCTGAATTTACGATCTGATGATCCCATTCCCTTTCCTTTTCAACAGCAGAGGGATCTGTTAATGTCACAAGTAAATACTCAAACACAGATGGAGGAGGAATGAAGGCCAGTATTCTGGAGCCTGTTGTTTTCCATTATAGTCAAAGGGAAATGAAGAGGAGTATAAAAGATAACATTAAATTTTCACAGCTGCTGGTGCTCTTCCAGGACTGGCCTCCTCCAGAGAGAGGCAAAGCAGGCTGCAGCATCATTAGGGAGCATTTCATAGACATCAAGCTCAAGAATCCTGTAGCTTCTGCCTGCCTGGTGATTTGGGCTGCTCAGCGCATCTTCTTTAGGTCTGTGTTGTTCCTTCTGATTTCTTTCCATTAGATTTGGTTGTTAGGGAATTAGGCCTATCTCTGTGTATCTGGAAGAGTGGGGATCTGGGAATAGATTCCACTGGTCTTTGTACAAAGTAGAAATGGAATATGGTCAGATCACAACGGAAATTTGCCTTTTGGTGAGACCCGGCACCAGAGCTGCTAACTGAACATGGGCGTACTGGAAGTGTTCCCTCACCTCACAATGAGGGTTCAGTGGAAGAAAAGAAAGAAAACATGTACTTAATATTTATTTCTAGTAGTCTCAGCAAGATTCAAAATAGGTCTTAGCAAAGAGGTGATTTCTTTTCTAGCATTGGGATGGATCGTTTCAGAATCCTCCAGTTGGAGGGCCATGTTGAAGGCTGAAAAAAAAAAAAGAATGGGTTCTCTGAAACCCAGGTTTGAATTATTACAGTAGATCTTCATATATTGCATTAGCTAGATAGTGTAGGTACAGGTCATGCATGCAAAAAGTAAAGGGGGGGCACCTCTAGTCATCCTGATCTATATCTGGCTACTGGACCCAGATGACTCCAGAGGAGAAACTGAGGCTGGTGACTTTGCCCAGCCCTCCCTCACTTAAATCCAATTCATTTGCATGTCATGGCATCACCTCTCTGATGTCATTCTCTTTGAGAATGAAGGACAGACAACAAAGGGCAGCCAGGAGTTGAGCCTAGATCACAGAATCATAGAACTTATAAGAAGGCTCAGAGGCAACTGAGTGCAACTGGTTCCACTCTCCCATGCTACAGATGAAGAAACTTCACTTACTTCACAGGTGAAGAAGAAGGACATAATTTGCATTTTTAAATGTTTTAATTGGGTGAGTGGGGGGTGTTGTGGGAGCAGAAGGGCTCTGCTGACCCCCTAAACATTTCCTAGTGACCTAGCACTATAGAACTTTGACCAGGTCAGTTTGGTGGAAATCATTGACCCCGCTGAGACCCATTACGGAAAGGGCCAAGAGATGTGAGCTAGTAGGACCATTATAGGGAAGGAAAAAGAAAGAAGCAGCTGAGCCACATTTATGGGGATGAGGGATGGGAATGGGATGATTTGTGGTCTTCTTGATCTTAATCAGACTAAGGAGGATATTATATATTTCTTCTTTCATGTGAAGGCAGAAGTTATTGGGAGATGAAGGGAAGCATAACTCTTTCCAGAACATAAAATGGGCCTTCTGTAAACTAACCTAAAAGAAATTCAGGGTGCCATCATGATCTTGAGAATGCCATGAACGAGAAATATATGGATGGTAGAAAGAGAGATCTAAACAAAGTAAAAATTCTGAACTTCAAATCAACAAACACTTATTTTTATTTTTAAAATTTCTGTTTATTTTATTTGTAATTTGTGGAATAAATGGACAATAAATAAGCGGATATTTATAAAATAAATAAAAATATTTTATACATACATATTTTAAATATATAAATTTAGATATATTAAATAAAAATAAATGGATACAATAAATTGGTAATTTATGGAACAAAATAAATTTCCATAAAAATAACATTTATGGAAAAAAGCATTTCCATAACATAGTATGATTTTTTAAAAAGATGATTGCACACGAAACTGCAAATCTATTATGTACAACTTGCTATTCATTTCAAATATACAATAAAATTATCATGGGTATTTTTTCCCTTCCCTCCCCCCACCCTAGGACTGGTTAACATTAGAAACAAGTACATGCATGTAAGTGTATGTGTGTACATACATGCATGTACATGTGTGTAAATCATTCTATATATATTTATAGTTATCAGTTCTTTCTCTGGATGCAGATAGTATCTTCCTCTCTATATCCTCTGTTGTTAATTTGCATATTTGTTATTATATTTAATTTGGATATTATTATTGTGTTTAACAAGCATTTATTAAGCACCTACTGTGTGCTAGGCATTGTACTAAATGCTGGGGTAGATACAAAGAGTCAAAAATCAGTCCCTGCCCTCAAGGAACCCACAGTCTAATTGGGGGACAGCATGCAAATGGCTACGTACAACAAAGTATAGACAGGATAGACTGGAGACCTCTGGAGAGGAATGAAGGAGGACTGAGTAAGGTTTCTTGTAGAAGATGGGACCTTATTTGAGACCTCAAGTGAGGGAAAGCAAGAGGCAGAAGTGAGGAAGGAGTTCCAAGAACAGAGGACAAAAAACCCCAGAGTCAGGAAATGGAATAAATGTCTCAGAGGACATTCTGAAGGAGATTTTTCCCACCTTGAGCCAGGTTGCTTTAGAGGTAAAGGCAGCTGCTATTCGCATCCCTGGGACAATCCATTTTTCAGGATAGATTTCCGACAAATGAAACAGGTGAGCCTGGAGTTATCTGCTCATGGGGCTGCCTCATGGGGTCTCCTCTGAGAGCTGGAGCATCCCAGGGGGGCTCAATTATCTGCTAGGTTTAAATGGCTCCTAATGTAATTTTAAATCCTTGATAATGCATGGATGTGACTTAAAATCTATGTTGAGAAGATTAAATGGAAAAATATTACTATGTATTTTTGCATTTTCTAGAAAAAAAGAAATAGGGAGAGGTTTTGTTGTTTGTTTTTGCTGTGGAATATTTTTCTGCCAGATAGGTCTGGTCCCTTCTTCGTTCTCCGCACTGGCTGCCAGACTGCTTTTGTCACAGGTCAACACCTATCTTTGCTCTATTGTGTTATACTTCCGTAGCTACCCACAACAATGAGAGAAGCCATCCATGTTCAGGGGAGGGATTTTGACTTCAGAAATACCATAGGAGAATAGAGCCTTTCACTTATGGACCACTTAAGGTCAGACAGTTATAATTTTTCCTTCCCCTGAAAAAAATGGATAAAACCAAGCAAAAATTCATTCATTTATTCAACAAACATTTACTAAAAGCCTACTATGTGTAGCTGTCTGTGCTAGGCACTAACACAGGATACAAAGATAAATAAGACAGGATTTCTGACATCAAAGAGCATAAGGGGATAATACATATTCAGATAAAATAATAATTAGAATAACAAGTGAAAAAGATGAGTGTGAAATTCTTTAAGAATAGATGAAAGGAAAATCACTTTTAGCTGGGAAGGAGCTCAGATAAGGCTTCATGAAGAGGGTAGCATTTGAAGGAGACCTTGGAGAATAGATATGATATCTCTAGGCGGATGAAGGAAGTACATTCCACCAAAATGGAACCGAAGTTTAACTAACCACAGGCACAGAGGTAGGAGAGCATGGGGCATGTTTAGAGAACAGCAAATGATCTGGGTTGAGTGGAGTGTGAAGACTGTATGTGAGAGGAGGACAGTGTGCAATAAGGCCGAAAATGGAGGTTTGGAACTAGATTTTGAGAGCTTCCAGTATCTAGTTTTACTTTATTTGATAAAGAAGTGGGTCATGGGACTAAGTGACATGATCATAACCATCACCATGAAGACCAGTCTGAGTGCAGGACCTATTAGGAGGCTCCTGCAATAGTCATAATAAGAAATAATAAGAGTCTCAACTGGGATTATGGCAGTGGGAATATCAAGGAGGAAACGGATGTCAGATCATTAAAAGTCAGTGTGACTTCATCAAAAATAATGTTAAACCAGACTAGCTTCATCCCTTTTTTAGGACTGGGTAACCAGACTAGAGGGGCAACTAGGTGACTTGGTAGATAGATGCCTGGGCCTGGAGTCAGGAAGACCTGAGTTCAGATCTGATCTCAGATACTTACTAGCTGTGTGACCCTGGGCAAGTCATTTAACCCTGTTTGCCTCAGTTTCCTCATCTGTAAAATGAACTGAAGAAGAAAATGGCAAACCACTTCAGTATCTTTGTCAAGAAAATCCCCGTGGTGTCATGAAGAGTTAGACCTGACTAAACAGCAGAACCAGATTAGCAGATCAGAAGAATGCTGTGGAGATGATTTTCCCAAAGTATTTGATAAAGCGTCTTGTGCTATCCTTGGCGGACAAGATAGAGAGGCGTAGGCTAGGTCAGGACAGTGAGTGGATTTGGGTCCTTAGAAATCTGCATTACAAAGAAAAATCTGTGCCAACACTGAGTAAAGTTAGCAAAGTACTCCAAAAACATCGGTCCTTGTCTGTTCTCTTCAGTTTTCCCCTCCCACTCCCTTTCCAGCTCAGAACCATTTTTTAACCAGATTTTCAAGTCTCCAGCTAACGTATACTTACTTAGTCCTCACTGAATCCTTTCTACCCTTGGCCAAGACCCCATCATGCCAATTGGCTGTGGCCCAAAATTCAACATCCCCTCTTCAGACACCATCTTCTCAACCAGCTCTTTGTTTCCTAAATCCTGCTTTCTATTCCAAAGTCCTTGCCTTCATTTGATAGCAATGCAGAAAATATCACCAGTATCCTAGTGTCTTTAGCTTCTTGTCCAACAGCCTCTAGCAAGGCTTTCTAGGTTCCTTCTGGGCCAGTATCCTTTGTACTCACAAGTATCACCAAGTTTGTGGTCACCAGGCTTGATTAGTCTTGGAAGGTTTTGCTGTAGTTCAACTATATGTTGACAATATGTGTTTGCCTCACTATGTGCTTAGTCCCTGGGAAATTTTGGTTGGGAATTTATTTAAAGTTATTTATTATTAATTTATTAATTCAAATGTATTTATTTAATCTTCCGGCTTTTCCTCATGAGTTAAGGCCAATTTACTCTCCTAGGGTTACCTGATAATTAGCAGCTTCCTGTTGGGTGCTCACATCCTAATTTAGACCACCCCCCTTCTTTTTTCCTCTACTTATCCTTGACACATGGTCAGCCCTCTCAGATGTGTTTGCCAACGCCCTAGAACTACCCTTGCCTCTGCTAGTCTTCACAGTTCCCACTTTTCTAATTCCCAGCCCTGGGTAATCACCACTAATTGCTTTCTCTTCTTCCAGAGCCAGGCTATTAAGAGTGTTGCCGGAAAAATACAAAACTGTTCTGATTTACTCTGGTACAGATGAATGCTCTCTGACCTTGGCTTGCAGCTGCTTGGCAGTCCTTTTATTGGAGCCTTCTGGCTCTACTCAGATTATTACATGGCATTGGGGAGTGTTCACTGTGCAATTTCAGATGTTACTGATTTGCCTGTGATGTTCCCTCCCTTTTTCCTTTGATGGATACACCCTTAGTTCCCTCATAGTCAGGGGGCTACTAGGTTTGGGGTAAGAATAAAAGAAGTAGGAGGCTAGGTGGCTTAGTAGATAGAATGTTGGATTTGGAGTTAGGAAGAACTGAGTTTCAAATCTTGCCTCATATGCTTACCAGCTGTGTGACCCTGGGCAAATCATTTAATCTCTGTCTGCCTCAGTTTCCTGAACCGTCAAATAAGGAAAAATCACCCAGGGTGGTGAAGATCAAATGATATATAACATGCAAAGCACTTTACAAACCTTATAGTGTTTTTTTTAAATGCTAGCTATTATTGTTATTATTTTAAGTTCTACACAAATAAGACACACAGTTACTTCTTTGTTCCATAGACACCTCTGTTACATATTGTTTTGATCCTCATGGTAACCTGGGTCCAAAATTCAACATCCCCTCTTCAGACACCATCTCAACCAGCTCTTTGCTTCCTAAATCCTTTTTCTATTCCAAAGTCCTTGCCTTCAGTAGATAACTACGAAGAAAACATTACCAACAAACACCCTAACTTCTTTAGCTTCTGCAAGGTAAGGTACTATTAATATCTCCATGATGAGAACACCCTGGGATGTTCCTTGTTGGAAAGGGAGACCTCTCCAGGCTGGTCCTGACTCCCCCCTTCCTTTGCTCCTCCTCCCTTCCTCTGCTCCCCCTAAAACTGGTTCCCCTTTTTTACTCCCCACCAAGCTAGCTCTTCCTCTTCCTCATAACTGACATCATTATAGAACCACGCCTGCTTTCCTGGGCTGTACTTCTTCCTGGGTCCAGCCTGGCCTACTTGGGTCTGAGTTTGATTGAGATTACATTGAAGTTTTTGAAAGGAATGATCCCTAAGAAACTCAGAGACAGAAAACAAAATGTTGTTTAGGCTTCTTGGCTAATGTGACACTCCATTCTCCCTGTCTAGTTTCTTCCCTCTGTCACAGCTCTATTCACTGAGCAGAGGTCAATAATGGCAGTAAGGATGGATCACTTTCTAAGATTCACACAGTAATTTCCTTTCCACAACCCTGTGAGGTAGACAATGCAAGTATTATCCCCATTTGGCATGAGATGAGGCCTATGCAACATTTGTGATATAGTGAGGAGAAATCCAGTTCAGTCCCTGCCTTAGACACTTAACGTGTTACCCTGGACAAGTCACTTAAACTCTATTAGCAATGGTCTCAAACTGAGACAGAAATGGGGGCCCGCTGTAGGTAAGGATGCCCACATATTGACACAGAAAACCACATATTAACATTATCTATGTTGCATTGTATTTTAAATGTGTTAAATATTTCCCAATTACATTTTAATCTGGTTCTGCCCAGGGGAGTGTTGCAGGATTGCAGTGCAGTGAGTGGACCTTGAGTTGGACACCTCTGGTCCAGAAGATGACCGGGTTGCACTTGACCGCTTCTTATGTCCCTTTCACCTCTAAATCTAAGGTCCTGTGATGTTGGTGCCTTTCCTCTGACAGCCGTCCTCATCTCCAGTTTACCCTGAATGTATATTGTCTATAAAGAGCTGTTACCTGCTGTCTCCCTAATTAGCCCACATGCTCCTTGACTGCAGGGGCTGTGTTTGCCTTTCTTTATATTCCCAGTGCGTGCCTGGTACATAGTAGGCACTTAATGAATGCTTGGGCAGCTAGGTGGCACAGAAGATAGACCAGCAGGCAGTCCTGGAGTCAGGAAGATTCGTTTTCCGGAGTCCAAACCTGACCTCAGACACTTGCTAGCTTACTTACTACTTAACCTTGTTTGCCTCAGTTTCCTCATCTGTAAAATAATCTGGAGAAGAAAATGGCAAATCAACCCAGTATCTCTGCCAAGGAAACCCCAGATGGGGTCACACAAAGAGTTGGATATGACTGAACAAAAAATGAATGCTTCTTTACTTGACTTGATTCTGTAAGGCTCAGACTAGATAATTCTGAACAGCTAGTCATTATCTGAGGCAGGATATGAACTTGGGTCTCCTGACTATAAACCTAGTGATTCTTTCACTACACAATGCCACTTATCTAAGAATGCCCCTTTTAAACCTTGGACACATTCCCATCCACCTTCTCTCTTGGTATCTCTTCTCTCCAGAGCAGGAGCTGGGTCTAGTGGTCTGATCAGCTGCCCTAGGTCTGTGGGGCCATAGGCCTAAACAGTAGTACCTGGTTGGCAAGAATAATTAAAAATAGAAGGCACTAGGGGCGGCTAGGTGGCGCAGTGAATAGAGCACTGGCCCTGGAGTCAGGAGTACTTGAGTTCAAATCCGGCCTCAGACACTTAACACAAAAAAACTAGCTGTGTGACCTTGGGCAAGTCACTTAACCCCAACTGCCCTCAAAAAAAAAAAGATTCAAAAAAATAAAATAAAATACTCTGCTTTAAAAAAAAAATAGAAGGCACTAGATGGTCTTTATGGGTAAGACTCTTTTTAGGAAGCCCCTCTCCCCAGCTTTGGACAACTAGAACTCTTGGATCTCTTCCCCCTCCTGACCATTAAATAGAAGTTTACTTCCTGCAACTTTCCCCAAGTACAAAAAAATCCTGGTTTTAGCTCTGCCTTTCACAAGGGTTGGGAAAAACTGTCAGTATCAGAGACATGGAGAGATTTTCATTTTCCTGGAAAGCTTAGCTCCCATATTCTTTCTTCATGAGTTTTACCTGATCCCTCTCAGCTGTATTCTGACCCCCCCCAATTATCTTATATTCATGTGTTTATTGTTTAATACATTATACATGTATATACATTTATGTGTGCATACTTACACATATATGCAAATACATGCACACATACATATATGTACCTTTATATTCTTATATAGAGTCAGACATGACTGGACAACAATATTCTTATATTCTATCAAGAGCAACAACATGTGTGTACACATATATACACACATATAATGACAACATGAGTGTATATACACATAGACAGACGTCACTCCTAATAGAATATAAGCTTCCTGAAAGCAAAAACTGTATTATTTTGGTATCCCATGGTGCTACGGCAGACAGCACTTAATAAATGCTAATTGGTTCATGGTAGAGTAGCTGGGGGAGGGGGCAGGTAGTAAATATTTATATAATACCTATTATGTATTGGGCATTGTGCTAAGTCTTTCTCATAAATATTTTTTCATTTGATCCTCACAATAACCTTGCAAGGTAGGTGCTATTAATATCCTCATGTGAGATCTGAGGAAGCTGAGGCTAGCAGAGATTAAGTGACTTGCCCAGTGTTGCACAATGTGTGAGTATAAGTGTCTGAGTCTGGATCTGAACTCAGGTCCATATCCACTGTGCCACCAGCTGCCTCTACTCTAGACAGACTGTTGGACTTAGAGTTAGGAAGACTTGGTTTGAGTTCTACCTGAGACGTTTACCAGCTATGTAACCTTAGGCAAGTCATTCAAACTCCCTGGTCACAGTCTCCTCCTTGATAAAAGGAGGGATTCAGAGCATATGGTTCTCTGAGGTAACTTTCAGTTCTAAATCTATGAACCTATGAGTTGTCTAAACAAATGACTGAGATAAAACAGAGAAAACAGAAGTCCATGACTTCATTTCAGGCAAAATTTCAGCATCTTCTTTTATTCCAGCAAACTTTTCATCTGAAACCCCACAACTAACATGCAGGTGTTATATGATCACAAACATACCGCTTTACTTCCAAAAACTCAGTTTTCTTATATGTAAAATGGCAAAATGTGCCCCTATGCTACCCACCTTGAGGAGTTGTGAAGAAAGTGCTTTGCAAACTGTTAAGTAGGAGAGGAAGTAGTCAAGCACATCCTATGAGTCAGGCACTGTGCTATATAGAAATATCTTACTCAAAATACATAAATATTAAATGTATATATGTGATCTTAAATGAAGAAACTTAATAGCTGGATAAGCCATCAACCCATCTACTCATATAGAATTAAATCAGCCAAATAAGTTTTTAAAAGGATGTTTCCCAAACTTATCAATATTTTCCTCACTTCCTAACAGTATAGTTAAAGGAGCACTTGCTTTAGGAACCAGAAATTCTAGGTCCTGAATGACCCATTTATTATCTGTGACCTTGGGTGAATCAATTCAATTCAAAAAGCCTTTTTAAAAGCACCTACTATGTGTAAGGCATTGTGCTAGGTGCTGGGTGGTGATGGTGGTGGGGTATTGAGACTTGAAACCAAACTGGTCCCTGTCCTCAAGAAGCTTATAATTTGGCAAGAGATGACAGCACATATTTAAGTAAGAAAATGCAAAAATATGAAGAGACTGGTAGGAACAGAAATGATCTATAGGAGGTGGCACCTGGACTAGCAGTGATAGGAACTGGGGATAGGAAGATGGAAAGAGAGCATTTCAGGGACAGGAAACAAGCCATACAAAGGCCCAGAGCCTGGAGGTGGAATATCTTCTATGGAGAAGAGCTAGCAGGTCAGTTTGACTGGAGAAGGGAGTGTGTGACCTTGTGTAATGGGAAATAGGTCTGGTGGTGGTTGTTGTTCAGTTGTTTCAGTCTGTTCTGACTCTTTGTGACTCTGTTTGGGGTTTTCTTGGCAAAGATACTGGAATCATTTGCCATTTCCTTCTCCAGCTTATTTTTACAGATGAGGAAACTGAGGCAAACAGAGTTAAGTGACTTGCCCAGTGTCACACAGCTAGGAAGTGTCTAAGGTTAGATTGGAACTCAGGAAGCTGAGTCTTCCTGACTCCAAGCTTGGCACTGAGTCACCTAGCTGCTCTTAAAGCCAGGTTATTAATATGTAACATAATGTAACATAATGTAATGTAACATTAACGTAATATAATATATCATGTGATGTGATATAACATTAAATATTATTATATCATGCTGTATATTATTATACATTAATATATTATAATATCATATATTATATATGTACAAATATAAATACATTTTATCCTAGAGATAATAAGCAACCTCTGAAGATTTTTGAGAAGAATGACATTAGTGAGATCTTTGTAATAGGAATATTATTTTGCCAGCTGATGGTGGGTAGATTAAAGGGAAGGGGAGACACTGATAAAAGAGCTACCAGTTGAAATGGTCACAGTGAGGGACGATGAGGGCTGAATTCATGTGATTGTGAAGGGGATGAATAGGACAGAGAAGTTATGGAGATAGATGCAGTAAGATCTGGTAAGTGGTTTAATACATGAGAGGCTCGGAAGAGCAAAGAGCTGGAGATGACTGTGAGATTGTAAACCTGGATTACTGGAAGGACGATAGCATTTAGAACCGAAATAGAGAAGTATAGCAGAAAGGTAGATTTAAGGGGAAAAGCACAGAGGTCTGTTTGGGACATGTTGTCTTAGGGCTTAAACTGAGCCCTCCAACACTAAGAGATTCCTTCAAACTAAAAGTTATCAGATAGCAATAATTGGATGGCAAACTATTGGATAGCAATAATTATAATAGCCATGGTTAGCATTATGCAGTGCTTTTAGGTTTGCAAATGCTTCACGGGCTAATTAATTTTCCTTATCACAACTCTGGGTAGTAGGAGCTATTGTCACCTCCATTTTACAAACGAGGAAACAGGCTGAGAAGCTCACACAGTCAGCAATCCGGTCTCAGGCAGTATCTGAACTCTGGTCTTCCTGACTCTAAGTCCAGTACTGTATTCTTTCTTACAAGATATGCAATAACAAATTAACAGTTCGAACCAGCTAACCAGCCTTAATGTACTAGCTGCCAAAAGCCTATCTGTTCAAATGCCCTCAATGATGAAACTCCTTCCTTCTCAAGAGCTTCACCCTTCTCTTGTAAAGGCTCTAGGTGCCCAAGCATCCTATTGGACTTCTGGGCAGAACTAAATTTCACTACAAAACTTCCAGTCATTGGGGGATGGGTGAATTGGCCAGCTAAACTGTGGGATGCCAACCATTGTTAGTGAAAGAGGCCCAGCTTGGGGCAGAGGTGGGCTGGATGTGAACCCTGCCAGTAACAGCATTGATATGCCAGTGCCTGGATGTATGACTTTCCTAGCTCAGTTAGTCCCAGTCCCCTAATCTGTGAGGATACCAACCCAGCTCAGAACGCAGATAATTATTGGAGAAAATGTGCTGGAACTTGAGTGTCTGCATGTAGAGGAGTGATCCACCTCAGCAACCTAGATAGAGAACGGTTTAGCCCAAAAAGTACCCATTTCATCAAAGCTTCCTCCCCTAGCAAACATTTGGGTTTGAGATGCTAATAGACACTCAGGAAAAGATATTCACTAAGTAGCTGGTAACATGGGACTAGAGTCCACAAGCCTGGAGCTGGATATGTAAGTGCCAGAGTCATACATGTGTATACCTAGGCCACCACAGTTATGAAGGAGATCAGGAAGCTAGAGGTGGACGCCATATGGTTTCTGGTAGAAATACAAGACTTTAGAGATTACTTAGTTCAATGTCTTCATTTTTACAGATAAGGAAAATATGCCACAAAGAAGTAAAGGTAACCTTATCCATGTTCACACTGTTGTTAAGTGGTAGAATTGACTCAAAATGTTGAACCTTGTCTTTTTTCCACAATACTATGATGATTCTTGAATTTCTTTTCTGTATGCCTTAGTTTACACATCTATAAAATGCCCTCCCTGCTTTAGGTTTGATTCAAAGATTAAATGAGATTAAATCCAGAATATTTTGTAGGATAACATGTGGGTCAAATGTATTCTAAGAGTTTTTCAGGAGACACAATGGAATTCTGGAGCTGGTCTAGAATTAGCTACTTGAAGGTTGGGAAATATCTTGGAAGAGATTTAAATGTTCTTGGATTTTGCTGGATTCTAGTCTTGGAACGAGTCACTTGTTCTTCTTTTGTGGTTTGGAAGGAAGAGAGGGGAATTTTACGAGTTTTTTCCTACTACTTTGTAGCAGTTGTGTAGTAGTACAGTGAGATTAACTTTCTCTTTCAAATCACTTGTGTTCCCCTTCTGGAGGGCATCTTTAATGATATTTCAGATGAAAGTGTTGGGTTTTATCAATCCAGAGTGGGAGGGGCATGTAACAGTGGAAATAGCCATGAGATTGGTATCAGAGCCTAAATTCACATTCTGGCTTTGCAACCTGTGTGACCTTGGGCCTCTCACTTCAGTACTCTGAGACTCAGTTTTCTAATCTATAAAATGGGGTGGGTGTTGCACTAGGTGACTGAGGCAGCTTGGTAGCGCAGTGGATAGAACCCTGGGTCTAAAGTCAGAAAGACCTGACCTCTAATTCAGCCTCAGACACTTAAGAGTTGTGTAATCCTGGGCAAGTCACTTAACCCTGTGTGCTTAAGTTTTCTCATCTATTAAATGAGCTGGCGAAGGAAACGGCAAGCCACTCCACTTTCTTTGCCAAGAAAACTGAGCATGGAAAAATGGATTGGTTTAAAATTGGACGAGGAGTACAGTAAGACTGTTTATTGTCATGCTATTTATTTAACTTACATGCAGAGTACATCATGTGAAATACCAGACTAGATGTATCAAAAGCCAATTAAGGTTATTGGGGAATATGTCAAGAATTTCAAATATACAGAGGATACCACTCTGAGGGGAGGAAGTGAAGAATTAAGAAGTCTCTTGATGAGGGTGAAAAAAGAGATTGTAAAAACTGGTTTGAAGCGCCTCATCAAATATAACCAAAATTAAGGCAATGTGTCTCACCACTTTCTGGCAAATAAGGGGAGAAGAAACGGAAGCCGTTGTCAGATTGTATATTGCTGGGCTTGAAGATCGCTGCAGACGGTGACTGTACTCATGAAATTAAAAGATACCTGCTCCTTGGAAGGGAAGCTATGGCAGATCTGGACAGCATACTAAAGAGCAAAGAAGTCACTTTGCTGACAAAGGTCTGTATGGTCAAAGCTATGGTTTTTCGAGTAGCAATGTATGGTTGTAAGAGATGGGCTATAAGGAAAGCTGAGCAATACAGAATCGACAATTTCACACTAAGACTTTTGGGAATCTCTTGGACATCAGGGAGATCAAATCAGTTAATATCTAAAGAAACTAGTTAGGGCTATTCACAGGAAGGTCAAATACTGAAGCTTCAGTTTAAATATTTCAGCCATAGAATGAGAAGATAGGAAAAGACACTGAGAAGGAAAGATTGAAGGCAAAAGAAAAAGGGATGAGATGGACAGCTCTACTCCCCTTGCTGGGCTGAAGAAGCTGCAGAAACAGAGACCTCTGTCCCTTTTCCCAAATGAATTTAGGCCCTAGCGCTTTAAGGAGCACATGATGGAATCCAAATAAAGCTACTCCCAGCCCCAATATTCTAACTTCTTTATGGGCCTCACTTTATAGCATGCATGTCCTGATTTAAAGACACAATCTGGCTTTAACCATACCACAGGCCCCCAAACTCAGTACAGACACCCTAACTAGCCACTGCCCCCAGACCCAATTGACATATTTGAATAGGTGTGTTCTTGTAATCAACCACAATCCCATCATCCATTTAGCCCAAGACAGGTCCATAATATCTATCTATCCATCTTGACCAGACAGAACCACAATAGCTAGCCAATCAGAGGGCAACACAACTAGGATGTTTGACCACTAAACTATAGAAGGAATCTCTCTCCTAATCCTAATCCCTTAACAAATCCTTCCTGCCTCTTTAATATTCATAATTTCTGTTATGTAATCGCTTCTTTATCCTATAAAAATCCATCTTGCTTTCTCTGAAGTTGCTGGTTCCTCGTGGAACCTATCCCATTTCTGAGGGGTGTCAATCCTCTACAAATGCCTGTATGAGGATTGGAGGTGATTTGACTCTGAACTCTTTGAGATGGTGCTGCCACCACACCATGAAACTACAACAGGATGTGCAAGTGAATTGAATTTAAGTGAGGGAGGCTATGCAAAGTCACCAACCTCACTTTCTCCTCCTGAGCCATCTGAGTTCAGTGACAAGACATAGGTCAGGACAACTGGAGAGTGTCCAGGGTGCTGTGGGGGAACTCTGGCCTTTTCTTTTTAAAAAAAAAAAATTATTGATTGGTAGTTTTTAAGAAAAATTTTTATTCCATTTAGACAATCTGAATTTTGCTTATTTTTCCTACATTACAAATTATTTAGTCATCACAGATCTCAGTCATTACAAAATCTGTCACATAGTTGGTAGGCAACTCTAAGAGAACACCTTAAAGGATTTAGCTGTGACAATTAGTAAAGGTACAAAACATACTTTTTTATTTCTTTCTAAATGCACTTCTAAATCAAATCCAAGATATGGAACACTCAACTATTACTAGAATGGATTCACAAATTGTTTACCATTTTTCAGCCTTTTTCTCTGATAAAAACTGTCCATAAGGTTCTGTGACATGTAGAGGTAAAAGGGCCAAATAAACTGAAGTTTCAGCTCCTTCCTCTGCACTTTTGGGAGCTTTGGGTCCCACCATGTCAGTTCTCACCCATCCTGGGCCCTAGGCATTCAGAAGAATATTATCAGCTGTCCTCTGCTTATTCAGTTGCCTGACATGGATTCTCAACAAGACAGTGGCTCCAAGGGATGAAGGAAGGAAGGAAGGAAGGAAGGAAGGAAGGAAGGAAGGAAGGAAGGAAGGAAGGAAGGAAGGATCATGTTGTCCAAGTGGCCAGTTCCAGTTTGGTCCCCAGGGGCCAGCTCCTTTTCTACTTGCAGAGATTGTTGTTTGTCCTTCACTCTCGAAGAGGACTGTGACTTCTGGGAGGTGATGCCATGACTGGGGAGACCTGACACATGACCTAATACCTAAACTTTAAGTAGTTTCCTCTGGAGTTGGGGTAGAAAGAACAGAGTATAGCAGTGGTTCTCAACCTTCTTAAAGCTGTGACCCTTTAATACTCGTATGTGGTGTATCTGCATGTGGGTGGGCCTGCCTGGAGACAGATAGAGGAGCTGTGTCTCGGTTCCTAAGACCATTGGAAATCTGTGTTTTCTGATGGTCTTAGGCCACTCCCAAAGGGGTCACAACCCACAGGTTGAGAACCGCTGGAGTGTAGGAAAAGGAACCTGACCCCTTTCTCTCTGGAAGGCCAGAACTGACAAGGGACTCTTAGTATAGGGAGAGGGCACATATCCCCAGTCTCCAGGGACACTGACACTTATTATTGTTATATGTTAATATCAATTTCCTCTATATCGGGGATGTCAGACCTATTAGAATGAAAGCCCCTTGAGGGCAGGCATTGTCTCACTTTTGTCTTTGTACTTCTAGCACTGTTAGAGGGAGCTGCATGGTTATAAGAAGTTTTTAGTTTAGTCTTTTGTGTCCTTTAATTTATTAGACATTGTGCTCCCATATTCGATTGCTTCTGAATCTTCCTTACCTAGTGTGTCCTATAAGGAGAAGCAAGGTGGTGCAATGGATAGAGCACTGGGTTTGGAATCAGTGACTCATCTTCATGAGTTCAAATCCTGCCTCAGGCATTTACTAGTTGTGAGACCTTGGGCAAGTCACTTAACCCTATTTGCCTCAATTCCTCTTTTTTAAAATGATCTAAAAAGGAAACTGCAAATCACTCCAGCATCCTAGCCTATAAAACCCAGAAAAGGAGTCACCAAGAGTAGGACGTGACTGAAACAGCCAAACACTAACACTAGCCACAAATATGTACATATATACGCAGATACATTTCCTTCCAGATTCTAGAGCTTTTGCTTCTCCATTTATTATTTTAATTATTCTATAAAGTAACTCACAGTTTGACAGGCAAGGTGTTCAACACTGACATTCCTATAGTGATGCGATATCTCTGTGAATCATTGAATGTCACAGTCTTTGAAGAACTGAAATTTCTGTTATTCAGGGAGCAATGAAATGATATGTGGTGGGTGTAAATGGGAAGCATCATGTTACTAATGAGAAACTGCACAGAAGGGACATAAAAGGGAAGAAAAACTAGATGACAGGAACGGGGAATGGGCTAACCCTGTAACAGCAGAGGAAATAGCAGATGAATCACACAGTGTCAAGAAGAGGGGAAAGAGATGAACATTTGTTAAGTGCCTACTCTGTGCTAAGCTCTTTACAAATATTTCAAGATCTGGGCTATGACCCAGAGGACCGCCCTGGTCCACATTGGACACATCTCTATGTGAGCGATTTATGCGAGAATATAGACAGGAATCCTACTGTACAATATGTAGGATTGTAAAGGGGTATACATATGTATGTAAAATATGTGTGTATATATATATATGTATATATGTATGTTTTAACCTAGATAGGGCAACTAGATGGTGCAGTGGATAGAATGCCAGGCCTGGAGTCAGAAAGACTCATCTTCCTGAGTTCAAATCTGGCCTAGCTGTGTGACCCTGGGCAAGTCACTTAACCTTCTTTGCCTCAGTTTGCTCATTTGTAAAATGAGCTAGAGAAGGAAATGGCAGACCCCTCCAGTATCTTTGCCAAGAAAACCCCAAACAGGAGTCACTGAGAGTCTGACAGGACTGAACTATTGAACAACAAATTGACCTAGATAAATCAAGCTGGGATTCTTGTTTTCTGTGACCAGGTTAGGTTTTTCACACGTTGGCACTACAATATAAGCTTCCTGCTAGTATTGTTTCCTTCTTTGTACTCCTGTTCCCACCATTTGGAATGGTATAGTGGGATTATTTTTTGATTGAATTCCCCCGAATTGATTACGTCACTCCAATCAAGGAAAATCTATCTCTTTCCAGACCCCCTCCCCCAACCCTTAACTGAGTATGCTAGGTGGTTTAGTGGATTGTACACTGGGCCTGGAGTCAGGAAGACTTGAGTTCAAATCCAGTCTCAGACACCTACTATCCTGGGGTAAAATCGCTTAATCTCAGATTCCTCAACTGGAAAATGAGAATAAATAGTAGCACCTACCTCCCGGGTTGTAGTGAGGATCAAACGAGAGAATATTTGTAAAAGTGTCTGGCACGTAGTAGGTACTTTATAAATGCCTGATTATTCTCCCTCCGTTTTGAAATGTTACAAAACACCTTCAGATCAGTGTTTAAAAGCCAAGTCAGACCTTACAGGATATTTTCATTCCATTTCCTCCTAGCTGAAGACAATCATGACTTGTTTACGATCGACAGTAAAAACCCACTTTTTAGTTTTCACATAAATAACCTATTATCCACCCGGTGCTTTTTCCAAAGGCCAAGAAAATCTTTTTCGTGATGGCCAAGAGCAAAGAGCTGTCACTGAAAGCGGGTCCAAACCTCTGGAAACGTTATTAATTATCCTGTAAACAGCCTCAAAGAAAATCCAGGTGACTGCAGTTTGGAAAACTAAAGATAAGACTGGGCCTTTCTCAGTGTCATTGAGCTTGCTATTCTGACAAGGCACAAGGAGACCCTAATTATGCTGCAGCATGACTTGGAGAGCCGGCTGCGGGAGATGAGCCCCGAAGCAGGCCGGCAGGACGAGGGGCAGACGGGAGCGGGGTGAGGGGGCACCTCTGCTCAGCGGGGGTTGGGGACTCCGCTGGGAGATGGGACGTGTCCCGAAAGGGAGTTCCATCCATAGTCATTGTGATGAGTTGTAGGCTCTGGGACCCCTCCCCCCTTTTTGAGCTCTCCTTGATTCCTTGGCTCTGGGAAAGTAAACCTTCCCAGGGAAGACATTTGCCTGAGGTCATGGGCCTTGAGATGCCGCTCTGCCCAAGTCTTTAGCTCGCTTTGTTCCAATAGTTTTCCACCCTTGAATTGGCCTGGCCCACCATTGTCTATGGTCT
>CM053596.1:154569637-154642370 GCA_028646575.1 Pseudocheirus occidentalis
AGGCTGTGGATGTGTGATTATACAGGACATCTTCATAGTGGACATATTGTGACAGTGATCATCTGCCTCTCCTTCCTATCCCTCCCCCCCTTGTTCTGTTCTCTACTCTGTCTTTGTCCCTTTACTGAAGTATGTGCTTCCAGCATCCCTCCCCCAGACCCTGCCCTCCCCTTCGTCATACCCCCTCTCATCCCATGCCCCCTACTCCCCGCCTGCCGGCCTGGTGGACGAGCCCCTCCCACCGAGTTGCCCCTTTCCAGTCCTGGTTCCTCATGCCTTGGCAGATGTGGAGGTGCTGGAGGCTGTAGATCCTCCTCTAAAGACTGGCTGCAGTGTGGCTCGGCTTGGCTCAGCTCAGCTCCACTCCTTCCCACCACCCCGGACCTGGCTGCGGTCTCGGCTTCAGGCTGGGACTGCCTAGGCACCTGTTGCGATGAGCCCCTGCTGCTGAGCTGCCTTCAGCGAGAGATGTGTTTTCTGTATTTTTGTGAGTCTGAGAGTCCTAGACTTTGTCTGGGGTCATATTTTATGGGTGTTTAGGGTGGCGGTGTGGGAGCTGCGGGACCTTCGATCCTGATTTCTAATGAGGAAAAGGATCCTGTTCTCATAGTCTTCAATACCTCAGGGATGATTTCCTTATATTTTAGGTTTTGTTTCATGTTTGCAGTTTCCCTTCAAAGGAGTAAATAGGCATGTAACTTACAATATAAATCAAACATGGGTAAGATAACTACAAGAAATCCTAAATGTGAAAAAATAAAAAGACTCACAGTGTGAATGAACAGAATGATGTAAAACAGGATTCAGTGGCTTAAGTTAAAACTTCTGTTGCAATCTGCTGGGAGGTTTAAGTATCAGCTAATTTTATTTAGGTCTATGTAACTGCTCATTTTTAGGCATTTTACATTTTATCTTGGACTTGTGCTGTGTTGACTGCCCCCAGTCCATGTCTGCTGGTAAAATAACTAGGCTTGGTCTGATCATCTTGCTTGGTGGTGATCCTCTCTCTCAGACAGCTGGATGAGTCCTTCTCCGCTCCTATTGAGCTCAGACTCAGTGATGCCTCCAAATCTCTTAAACTCATGCTGTTGCCTTCAAACTTGGACAAATGCATCTTGGGATACCCATTCATCTGTGACTGTGAATAAACAGGTACAAAAGAGGTAGTCCAAACCCAGGTTTAGGCTCGCCCAGGCAAGACATATGTTTAGACATCATGTGCTCATGTCCTCATGGAAGTCAGGGTGGGGGAAAAGCATACACTTTCCCTTCCCCCTCCTTCACCCTTTTAGGGCCCATCTTGAAACAATTCTGATATAATTCACAGCTAGAAAGAAAGGAAGCTAAGGATCTACTCATTCCCTTTTGTGAGTACTAGATATGAATTAGAGTGAGTAGAAAGAGCAAAACACAGAAGGAATAATAACAATAAATACTGTGAAGGAAGAATGTATTGACGTGGTGACTGAGTAGGTATAAGGAATTTGATTTTCTGATCTTTAAAATGAAAAATACTAAATAACCAACAAGGTCCTCTTTATCTTTAACAAGATCCAATTATCTGAGTCTGTTACTTGGATATTCTGAGTCTCAATGGTTAGGATAATTGGGGTATGTTTGGGATAAAAAAAAACCATCCATAATTTAATTAAAAAACGAAACACAGAGATCTCTTAGGATAAGAACAGGAATTTATTCTCTTCCCTAGGAGAAGAGGGCGGTCTTCCCCATGACTCATCATGGAGGAGAGGAACCAAGGTGCGGGGGAAGAAAGTTTTTATACCCTAACACAGCAGGGTCATATTTCCCCCATTGTCCCTCACTCCCATTGGTTGGGGGAGCAAGCTCAGGCTGTCCCTGACTCCCACTGGCTGGGAGGAGGAGCACAGGGAGGCAGGGAAAACAGACAAAGGACTGAAGGTGGGCGTGGAAAGATTCCGGAAGAGGCTTGTTATTGATTGACAGCAGCAATGGAGGAGTAGGAGGAAGAGAGAAGTTAACAATCCAAAACTGCCTGAGAAGTTTTCACTCTCCCCCTACAGGTACAAGTAAGAGAAATGGGAAATTCAAAGGAACTGATTGGAGAGTGGGGAGAAGATGAAAAATAAGATCAGTAGTAGATTTATTTCTTTTTCTCCTCTTCCACATTTTAAAGAGATGGTTGATATTACTAGTCCCAACCTCCTAAAGTATAAATGAGGGGCGTCACAATTTTGAGAGTTATTTTGATCATTTGACTTCTCTAAAGAAACAGTGGTGCAAAAACAAGTTTGATAAATTTACACAGTCAACAGGCTTTTATCAAGTACCTCATACGTGTCAGGCGTTGTGCTAAGCTCTGGGGAGACAAAAAGGTCAAAACATTTTAGCAGCAGCTAAAATGGTCTCTGCCCCCCAAAAGCTTTTATTCTAAAGAGGGAAACAACACTCAGGTTTCCATTCCTGAAAAGAAATTACCTGCTTTCCCAACTACCCATTTTTCAGCTTCCTTGAATACATTGTCTTCTCTCATTAGAATGTAAGCACCGTGAGGGCAGCTCCTATCTTTCTTTTTTGTTTGTGTTTATATCACCAGTGATTAACACAGCACCTGGCACATAGTAAGCATTTAATAAATGATTGTTAATTGGCCATCTGACTACAACTAATGTAGCTGACAAATGGTCATACAGCCTTTCCTTAGAGATGTACAGTGAGGAAAACTCACTATTTCTACTCACTACTAGATTTTGTTGCTCTTGTACCAAACTGTTTATTCCTTCTACTTCTTCCATCGCTTTCATTTCTTTTCCATCTTTTCCCTTTTAGGATTCTTATTTCATATATAAAAAATATTTTGACTTTAAAAAAGAGGGGGTTCTGGGAAGAGGGCAGATTAGGTAAGAAAATTCCAAGCTCTTCAGATTTCCTTCACAAGCAAGACAAAATAGTATTTCAAGGTGAATGTAGGGCCCCCAAATAAACAAAGGTGGGGCAGAGCAATGGTTGTCCAACAACTGGAGAAGACAGGAGGAAAGACCCCAGGATAGAGGTTAAGCCTGAATGAAGTGCAAGCACCTCCAGGCTATCTTCCCTGAAACAACAAAGAATAAGCCCTGGGGGCAACTGAGTTGAGAGGTAGCCTCAGGCTCAGTCATAGGAATTTTCACCTCACAGACAGTGTGGTGGGGCAGACATCTGAGCAGGGGAAAATTGAAGGACCTTCTCCTGCCAAGGAATGCCAGGCCCAGCTGTGCTGCTGAGACTTGGTCCTGGGCAACAGCTAAAAGCAAAAAGGAATGTACTCATGCCTAGTGAGTGCAGAAGCAGTGGGGCTGGACATTGCAGGTTATGGGCACTTATAGGAGAGCTGAGTTCTTGGTTTCTGTTCCAGGCCAGAGGGGAGAACCAAAAGTTACAGCACTGGAGGGTCCTTAGAGAGCAAGGACATTTCCAAAATTGTGTGCCTGGGGACTATAGCTGTGGATTGGGGGGGGGGGGAGGGAGAAATTCAAGGTTGGACAAAGCTCAAAAAAGAACAGTTCAAAAGACCTAAGGCCAGAGGCACCATCCCCCACACCCCAGGGTTATAAGTATTGATAATTATTCTTATAATGATTATAAGAACAAGTTGCTAAAAATGCAAAATATAAAAGAAAAATTAGCAAGCAAAGGAGAAAGAACCCACTCGTAGACAGCCACTATGGTAACAGAGAATCGAGGTTCATTTTCAGAGGAGGGTACTGAAGCAAAAAAAGCTTCTCATACACCAAAAAGTAATGTCAAATGGTCCTCTGCCCAAAAAGAGATCTTGGAGGAACTTAAAAAGGATTTGAAAAAATCAAATACGAGAGACTGAGGGAAATATAGGGGGAAAAAATGAGAACAATCCAAGAAAACCAAGAAAATTATGAAAAGAAAGTCAGCCAACTGGAGAAGACCTAGAATCTTAAGTAACAAAACAACTACTTGAAAACTAGAATTGGACAAGGGGAAGCAAATGACAATATAAGATATCAAGAAATAATAAAACAAAATAAAAAGGACAATAAAATAGGAGAGATGCAAAACAGCTCATAAGAACATATTAAGAAGAGAAAAAATAAGAATAATTGGTCTACCTGAAAGTTATGATCAAAAAAAGAAATCTTGGTACAATAATATAAGAAATAAAGAAAATTGTCCTTAAGTTTTAGAATAAAAGGGGAAGGTAGAAATAGAAAAATCCACTGCTCACTATTTGAAAGAAATCCCAGGATGAAAACCTACAGGAACATAATAGCCAAGTTCCCAAACCCCCAGTTTAAGGAGAAAATATCATAAGCAACAAGAAAAAAAATAAAATACTATGAAGTTGCAATCATATGATAATATCAATAGATGCAGAAAAAGCATTTGATAAAATACAAAATTCATTTCTATTAAAAATACTTGAAAGCATAGGCCTAAGTGGGCTTTTTCTTAAATTGATAAGAAACATCTACCTAAAACCATTAGCAAGTATTATTTTTAGTGGAGATAGGCTAGAAGCCTTTCCAGTAAGATTAGGTGTGAAATGAGGCAGTCCATTGTCACCAATATTATTCAATATTATATTGGAAATCCTAGCAGTAGCAATAAGAGGATAAAAGAAATAGAAAGAATTAGAGTAGGGAATGAGGTAATAAAACTATATCTTCCTAAAGATAATATGATGACATACTTGGAAAATCCTAAAGACATCTAAAAAGTTAATTGAAAAAATTAATTTTAGCAAAGTAGCAGTAAGCCCACATAAATCTTTAGCATTCCTATATATTACTAATAGGATCCTTCAGTAAGAGAGAGTTAGAGATACCCCATTTAAAATAACTCTAGATGGTATGAAATACCTAGGAATACACCTACCAAAACAAACCCAGGAATTATATGAGCAAAACCATAAAAAAAAATTGTACAGACAGAAAAATTAGATTTAAATACATGGAGAAATATTAATTGTTTATGGGCATATAGTGCCACTATAATAAAAATATCAGTTTTATTGAAATTAACCTATATATTCAATACTATCCCAATCAAATTACAAAAAAAATAATTTTACAGAGCTAGAAAGAATAATAACAAAATTCATTTGCAGAAGCAAAAGATCAAGAATATCAAAGGAATTAAGGTTTAGCATTACAAGATCTTAAACCATATTATAAGGCAGTAATTATCAAAACTATCTGGTATTGGCTAAGAAATAGAAAGGTAAATCAATGGAACAGAGTAGACATACAATTTACAGCAGAAAATAAATATAGTTACTCAGTGTTTGCCAAGTGTAAAAACTTAGGTTCTGGGGATAAGAACTCATTATTTGGTAAAGATTGTTGGAAATGCCAGAAAGCATTCTGGCAGAAATTAGGCATAGAGCAGACCAATATCTTATACCATTTACCAAGAGAAGGTCAAAATGGATACATGACATATATAAAGAGAGATATTACAAGAAAATTTGAAGAACATTGAACATATTACCCATCAGATTTATGGATAGGTGAACAATTTGTGAACAAATGAGATACAGAGGATACAAAATGGATAATTTTGATTATATTAAATTAGAAATGTTTCATACAAATAAAACAAATGTATCCACAATCAGAAAGAAAGCAGAAAACTAGGGGGAAAAATTTATAGACAGTTCCTCAGATAAAGATCTCATATCTGAAATATATAGAGAACTTTGTCAACTTTATAAGAAAGCAAGTCATTCTCCAATTATAAATGGTCAAAGGATATGAACAGGAAGTTTTCTGATGAAGAAACCAAAGCAATTTATAATCATATGGAAAAACGCTCTAAATCATTACCGATTAGCCAAATTCAAATTAAAGCAGCCTTGAGAAGGGAAAAGTGACAAATATTGGAGAGGATGTGGAAAAATTGGGACGTTAATCTGTTGTTAGTTGATCTCTGAGCTGATCCAACCATTTTGGAGAGAGATTTGGAATTATGCCTAAAGAATTATTAAACTGCTTATACTCTTTCACCCAGCAAGACCACTATTAGGTTTATTTCCCCATACAATTAGGGAAAATGGAAAAGAAACTACACATTATAAAATATAGCAGTTTATTTGCAGTGGCAAAGAACTGGAAATTGTGGTGATGCCTGGCAATTGTGGAATGACTAAACAAATAATTGTATATGTTCATGATAGAATATTACTCTGCCATAAGAAATGATGAACTCAGTGATTTTTAAAAAGCATAGAAAGACCTCTATGAAATAATGAAGAGCTAAATAAGCAGAACCAAGAGAACATTGTATACAGTAACAGCAGTATTGTTTTAAGAACAACTTTGAGCAACCAAGTCATTCTGACTATTACAAATGCCTCATTTAACCTCAAAGATCCTGTGAAGGAAAATACTGCTCGAATCCAGAAAAGAATATTGCTGTGGCATAGGAAATAATGAGCTGGTTGATTTAGGAAAACATAGAAAGACTTGGAATTATGAAGTTAGATGCTGTCCCCCTTCAGAGAAATGGGAGAAATAAGCATAGTACAGTCTTACACACACACACACACACACACACACACACACACACACACACACACACACACACACACAATTTCCACACTTAATTTTAGCCTTCCTTAGGATGGGAGAGGAGGGAAAAAAATGAAGTAAAAAGTGCACAACAGAGAGCAAAAGAAAATCAACAAGGAAGAAAAGCTGGGCAGCTTTGAAAGCAATGTGTGGTATTTATTACATAGGTTTTCTTGAAATGGAAATTTATTGCTTTATGTTGAATCATCTCTTATGATCTGCTATGTCTATGGCAAGATTTTTTTTCTTTTCTCATTTTGTATGTAAATGCAAAATTAGAAAATTTCCCAAAAAAAGAAAAAACTAAAAAACCCTTGTTTCATCTCTTCCATGAATTTTAGTTAAATTTGTGACCAAGCTGTATTTTTCTTTGAGGCTTTGCTGGTAGTATGTGAGTTCTTCATTCTTCTGGGTTTGTCTTGATCTTTCCTGACACCATAATTGAAGAGGATACCCATAAAATGTAGAGCAGCAGTTCTCAACCTGTGGGTTATGTTTAATTTGTAACAATGAAAATACATCCTGTATATCAGATATTTACATTACAATTCATAACAGTAGCAAAATTACAGTTATGAAGTAGCAGCAAAAATAATTTTATGGGTGGGGGGTCACCACAACATGAGGAACTGTATTAAAGGGTCGTGGCATTAGGAAGGTTGAGAACCACTGATGTAGAGGGTCAGGGCTAGGGCTAGGGGTATTTGAGACCCCAAAATATCAACATGCTGGGTCCTGCCAAATGAATTAGATTCAAGTCTTCTCTTAGTCAAAGAAAAGCAAAGTTTATTGAAAGTTGGCTTGTACTGGACACAGAGCAAGTCTGTGCTAGAAAATTCTATGGCACTCATACTCACACACTCACACACACACACACACACACGGAAGGAAGATGAAGTCTTATATACAGAAAGGTTGTGGGAAGAATCTAGAGGTGGTCTAAGGGAGGGGTTTGGGGACGGTCTTCAGGAGGAGTTTATGAAGTCAGATAATAGTTGATTTGGGTATAGATATTTTGATAGGCTCAAGGATGGGAAGTAGATGGACAACGGAGGGCCAAGCTACTAACAAAGGTTTGGGCAGAGGCACAGTGAAAGGCTTTGACCTCATCCAAAATGCATCATCAAATGGGAATATTCAATTAGAGTTCAAAAGAGTTCCCAGAGCCTGTCCCTCATCAAAAATAGTTCTTTAGGTTGGGATTCTGATTTTAAGAAAGTGATGACAATTCTAAGTAAAGATTTTTTTTAAAAAAGAGTAAAATTCACTATTTGATTGAACCACTTAATAGGCAAATCCAAAAGATACTCCAATAATTGCAAAAATTTCATTAACTAAGTGATTCTATTCTTAGAGCAGAATTCATGCATTTGTCAAATCAGTGCACCCTGTTTTTCTCCCCCTTGAGTTTCTATCATCACAACTAGATGAGTTAATGATTAGAATTTGTAACCAGTGTAATCATTGCTTTAAGTTACACCAAGAAGTTAAATAAGGAGAGTAACTCAGGATTTAAGTGTCCATAAAACTTCCTACTCCCCTCCCCAAAATATCGCCTCTTGTTTATATACATTAGATTAGAAAAAGAATTTATTAAGCACTTACTAGGTGCTAGGCACTTTGCTAAGCCCTGAAGATATAGAAACAACAAAAGAGGCAGCCCCTTACTCTAAAGAAGCTTACATTCTAAAGCGAGAAGACCTCCTATAATGGATAAGTGGAAGTGATGAGGTGTAGGCTCTGGGACCCCCCTTTTTGAGCTCTCCTTGATTCTTTGAGGTACAGGTTCTGGGAAAGTAAACCTTCCCAGGGAAGGTATTTGCCTGAGGTTATGAACCTTAAGTTGTGGCTCTGCCCAAGTCTTTAGCCCCTTTTGTTCCATCTGCTTCCCACCTTTGAGCCTATCAAAATATCAATCCACTCTGAACATTGACTTCATTAACTCCACCTGAAGACCCTCCCCAAACTCATTACTGGAGTCTGAACTCATTGGCTCCTCCTGAAGACCCTCCCCAGGCTCCTCCTCTGAACCACCCCTAGATTCCTCTGTATAAAAGACCTCATCAAAAGGGTCCTTCAACCCCCAAAGGGGTTGTGACTCACAGGTTGAGAATGGCTGGTTTAAAAAAAAGGCATTTAATGATAGAGCATAACAAGAAAAGTCATAATGGGGTATTGCCCTCCCCCCAACTTTAACTGTATTCCCTCACAATTATATATACCACTAGGGGAGACTGGGTATCCATACGGATCTTGTCAAGGAGTCACACTTGCAAAGAACACATGCAGCCAGGACATATATCTAGGGAAACAATGAATACTTCTGATGTTATAAGACCATCAGTGTCTTCTGGTGATGTCATTATTTTGAGGTTAAGGAACCATAAATGTTGAGGTATAGGGTTAGAGTGCTAAAGATCCCAAAATACCAACACGCTGGGTCCTGCCGAGTGAATTCGACTCAAGTCTTCTCTCATCCAAAGTTAAAACAAAGTTTATTAAAGATTTGCCACAATGGGTAGACTCTTAAGGAGCCTCAGTATCTGTGACACTTGTACTGGACAAGCAGGCCAAAATAATTTGACACAAAGTGAATCTGTGCTAAATCATTCTCTGGCCTTTTCAAGGAGGCAAGAAGGAGCTGATATGCAGGGAAAGGTTGTGGGAGTATTTAGGGGTAGTCTAAAGGAGTTTGGGGAAGGTCTTCAGGAGGAGTCAAATGAAGTCAGACTCCAGTAATGAGAGATTAAGGGTGGGGAATACCTGGGGATGACAGACAATGGAGGGTTAGGCTAGTTTAGGGGTGTATAGATATTTTGGGAAGATCAAGGGTGGGAAGTAGCTGGAGAAAGGAGGGCTAGGCTAGTAATCAAGATCTGGGCTGATCTATAATGAAAGGCTTATAGCCTCAGGCAAACACCTCACTTGGGAAGATTCCAGGAGAGCTCAAAGGGATTCCCAGGGCCTGTACCTCATCAATTACTCTGCCATTAATGGGCCAACTCCCTTTTGGGTGTGAGGTCCCTGCTGTGTACCTTGGTGGTATCTACACATCTCTTGGAGATTACAAGTGATTGCTAAGCATGGAATTTTATCTGGGAATTCCTTGGTTGGCTTCAAATGTTTTTGTGGCGACTACTGTACACGTAACTCCTTCTGGGTATTTCCCCCTGATACCAGCTTCTAATCTGGATTTTTTTTTCAGAGCCACTGGTCAGTTATCTGAATTCCAGGCTGCTGGGATATAGTCCTTAGAATGTTTCCCTGAAAAGAGTTGACAGGTAAATGTTTAATCATTCCCACCACAGGTAGCTAATAAAATCTAGTCTGAATGAATACCTTCTGGGCTAAAGATTAAGAATTTTATTTCCAGACTTTATATCTGGTGAAGATCACCGCCTTTTGTTCCAGATAGTCATCTATTTCAGGGTCAGATATTTCCCAACCTTTTCTGGTTACCATGCAAATAAATTTGAGCCTGACCTAAAGGGAAGTGAGGGAATCAAGGACATTTTTCTCCACCTACCTAGCCCAAATTCTTGACTTAGCCTAGCCATCAGCAACAAAACGCAGTGACTTTGGTCTTACATTTTGACCACAATGGAGTCACTGAAAAAAACCCTAGCTCCCTATATGTTTCTATCAGTCACTTCCTTCAAAATTTCCTTACTTCAAGAATGCTCTTTTTGACTAAATATGCCCCATTCTGCTCAGCATTTTGTACATGTACATTATTATGTGTGTTCTTTTCTAGGTATTCTCTGGACACA
Source organism: Pseudocheirus occidentalis (assembly GCA_028646575.1). Lineage (NCBI taxonomy): Eukaryota > Metazoa > Chordata > Mammalia > Diprotodontia > Pseudocheiridae > Pseudocheirus > Pseudocheirus occidentalis. Next base: position 154,579,968 of record CM053596.1, read on the forward strand.
GCTTGCCTTTTTTTTTTTTTTTTGAGGCAAATGGGGTTAAGTGGCTTTCCCAGAGTCACACAGCCAGTAAGTTTCTTGAGTGTGGATTTGAATTCAGATCCTCCTTACTCCAAGGCCAATGCTCTATCTACTGGACCACACATTAACTTTGAAATTAGATACAAGCTCCTTGAGCTTCTATTTTTTTTTCTAAGTTTTCTGGTGATGAGAAGTAGGCTCTGGGACAACCCCCACCCGCTCCAGCTCTCCTTGAATCTTTGAAGTACAGGCTCTGGGAAACCCCTTGAAGTCTGATTGAATCTTCCCACTTGATGAAGCATTTGCAGAGGCCATAAGTATTTCATTGTGGCTGGGCCCAAAACTCTGTTACTAGACTGGCCCTCTATTGTTCATCTACTTCCTACCCTTGAGCCTATCAAAATATCAATTCACCCTTGCATGGACCTCACTGACTCCTCCTGAAGACCCTCCCCAAACTCCTCCTCCAGACCACCCGTAGATTCCTCTGTATATAAGACCCTATCTTCCCTCCATGTGTGTAAGAGCACCTTAGAATAGCTTAGCACAGACAAAGCTCCATAGAATGACCTAGCATAGACTGGCTCCTTAAGAGTCTACCCCATATGGTGAACTGGAACTTTCAATAAACGTTGTTTTTCTTTGGCTGAGAAGATTTGAATAGAATTCTTTTGGCAGGATCTGGCTTGTTGGTATGTTGGGGTCTCAGGCAACCCTAACCCTCTTTGGGTAACATCTTCACTGGTATATGTTGGAGTACCCAGTACAGACCTGTGCATCTGCTGAGAAGGTATTTAATCAATAAATAATTGTTAAATGAATGTCTTTGGCCTCTGGCCTGCTTGAGGCAGCTAGGTAGCACAGTGGATAAAGTACCCGACTTGGAATCAGGATGATCTGAGTTTAAATCCCACCTCAGACACTTACTAGCCATGTGACTCTGGGTAAGTCAATTAGCTTCTGTTTGCCTCAGTTTCCTCAACTGTAAACAAAATTGGAATAATAGCAATCCCCCACTTCTACCCTGATTCTGTCTACTGTGAGTAGAGAGAGTAGAATGCAAGGCAAGAGAAGGGATTCAAAGGATCCCCATCACACTTCCCTTTTGCTGCCCACTGAGAACTGGGAGTAAAGGTGTCCTAGTCCTAAAGCTGTAATGGCAATGTAGTTATAAGTTGTGGTAGTAAGTCAACAACTCTGGCAGAAGTGGTAAAGACAATCTCGTTAGATATAGTACCTTAAATTGTCTCTCCAACATGGTCTTGTCAGTGGAATTAAAAAATAGTTACTGGTTTACTTGAAACATAATTTTCCAAGGAGACTGGCAAAGAGATCGGAATAAGAAGAAGTAGTACTGCTCAGTTCTCCACAACTACTCTTACAAAAATGAAGGAAGAGTGTTACACAAAGTAGTGGCTGAAAAATCCAAGGAGAAACCATAAAGAGTCACTTTTTCTGGCCCAGACCAGACACTTCCAGCACAGAAACTAGGCTGGGACCTACACACACACACACACACACACACACACACACACACACACATCATATATTCATACACATATACATATACACACTATATATATAGTGTGTGTGTGTGTTTTTTGGTCCACAAACTTGGGCTGGGACCTTTGGTTAAAGTTATCAGGGCAGGGACTGTGCATGAGTCAGGGGTGAACCTACAATTCTGCTGCTCTGAACTGGTAGAACCTTCTAGCTAGTTGGGCTGGGGTCATTAATGGTCTACTGGACCTTCAACAAGGGACATGTCTGTGATTGTGTTTCCTAGAGCCAAACCAGAGATAGGAGCTCACAAATCTCAAACCATGAGAGGGTTAAAGGGTTAGGACAGCTAGACCATGCCTTAGGTCATACTACTTAGGACCCACTGGAAGTTTCCAACTCTGTGGCCTAGGTTGCCCTTGACATCCTTGAAAAACATAACAATCAATATCCAGAGAAATAAATGGCTAGACCACAGGTAATAGAGATTAGGACCATAAAAAGACTGGCATTCCCTCCTGATATTCATAGCATCTGGCTCTAACATAGAATTCTAATGAATGAAAAAAAGGCTAGAAGGATAAGTAAATAAAAAAAAGACATTGATAATAAAGAGCTATTATTGTAACCAGGGTTACCCAAGATACAGACCTATAAGAAGAGGATAAGAGAATAAAAGCCTCATAGGAAAAACATAACGTGGCCAAAAGGTCATCTAGAATTCTAGGAAGAAATTAAGCAAGAAGCAAAAATGAATAGACAGATAAAATATAAGTGAAATGAGAGTTTTAGAGGAAAGAATTGAAAAGATAGGAGAGTTCTGAGAAAAAAATTTCTGAACAAAAATTACAAAATTGTACCCAAGCAACAGAGCCTCACAATTAAAATGGATTAAATAGAAATTTAAAACTCCATGAGCTAATAAGAAGTATTAAAATAGAGTAAAAAAAAAATTGATCTGGAAAACAAATCAAGGGCAATTTTTTTTAAAGAATCACTAGACTATATGAAAGCCATGACTGAAAGATTCTGAATATGATATTTCAATAAATCATTATTGAGAATTGTGAAAATAGAATGAATCCATTGATGTTTCTAAAAGAAACCCCAAAATGAAAACTCTCAGGAAAACTATAGCTAAAATCCAGAGGTTCCAGAATGAGAAGAAAAAAAAATCTTCAAGCAGCCTGAAAGAAAGAGTTCAAGTACTGAGTAGCTACAGTCAAAACAATAAAAAGTTTACAGTTACACCTATGAAGGCGCAGAGACCGTCGAATATGATGTTCAAAAAGGCATAGAACTAAGAATAACTTATGCAGCAAAACCTAGTATAATCTAAAGAAGAAAAAATGTGCCTTTATTGAAACAGAGAACTTTCAAGAATTTCTGATGAAAAAGAACAGGGATGAATAGAAACTTGGAGATACAAATGCAGGAGCTAAAAGAAACATAAAAAGGTGAATATATGAAAGCAAATGGAAGAAACTATACTAGGATGGTGAAATGTTTACAGTCTAACTGAGGTGACGAAAGAAGTGTTCACTCAGAATTCTAAAGTCATCAGGCACCACATAGGGAGGTAAATAAGACAGAGGACCTAGAAGTATGTTTTGATGATCTTAAAGGAATATAAAGTTTGAGGAAAATTGAATAAGCTATTTATCTCATATAATCAGGGAGTGTAAGTAGAGGATTATACACACAAGGAAGAAGGGGTGTGGATATCATACTACCTAAGTCCTGACAGAGAGGTGATGGACCCAAGATACAGGATGACAAACACATTTTTGGGTATGGTCAATGTAGGAATTTATTTTGCTTGATTATGTATATTTATTATAACAATTTTGATTCTATAATCAGTTGAGAGGTAGGAAGAAGAGGAAATAAGTATTTGTTAATTTTTACAAAAGCTTAAAAAACAACCAATTTTCCTCAGTTTGGGGTAAGTTTTGGGAAATATGTTGTATTTTTTTATGTTGACCTTAAGAATACGGAAGAAAATGGAAACTGAAGAAAATGGAACTAATGTGAGTGAATCCAAGAAATGTGTGGAGAGAAAAGCATATTGGAGGGCATTTAGGTGAAGGAGATAAAAGAGAGATAAACGGGAGGGAGTAGAAGTGATATTTTTTACTAGGGCTTAATGTAGACCACCTGCTCAGAAGAGGAAATAAATAAGGAGTTTGGGAAATTGGATTGAAAACCTGGAACAGAGGCATGATATAATAGTGATAGGAAATTTCTATTATCCATATTTTTATTGGAGCTCTCTCTCTCTGCTAAATATAGAGTCACTAATAATTTTTTTGACTGTAAATCCATCCTTTAAAAGGGGGGAAATGAATAAGGTCATATTCTACTATGGATTTGAAGTGATTCTTACTACCAGGGAGGAACTGGTGCCTGGGGTACAAATGATAAGGGAAGGGAAAGTGGCCATTTTCTTTAGTGTTTTGAGAAATAAGATTTCAGAGAGTTCAGAGAAAAGATAGGTGTGATCCCTTGGACTAAAATTATACCAAAATTATAGGGCAGCTAAGTGGCTTAGTGGATAGAGTATTGGGCCTAGAGTCTGGAAGACTTGAATTTAAATCCTCCCTCATACACTCACTAGTTGTGTGACTCTGGCCAAGTCACTTGATCTCTGTTTGCCTTAATCTATCAGAGAAGGAAATGATAACCCATTCCAGCATCTTTGCCAAGAAAATCCCATGGGCAATATCATCAATAGGATCATGAAGAGACCCACACAACTGAATCAACTGAGCAACAATCAAGCCAGGAAAAATGAGAGATGCTGAAGAATGTAATTTGAATTTACAAAGAGAAACAATTCCAATGAAGAGGACAACGTAGAATGTTTCTGGAGACCAAGAAAGTTGTACTGAGAACTTACTAGTCATATTAGATGGCTTTTTGTTTTTAGCTTTGTTAATCTTTTCTTTGATTTTCAGAATTCCTATTTTTGTATTAAACTGGGTTTTTTTTAAAGGTTTTTTTTTGGGGGGGGTTGCATATCCAATTAATCAGTTCTTTCTTTTGTTGATTAAAGCTTTTAGAGAATTAAATTTTCTCTTAAGAACTGCTTTGGCTGCATTCCAAAAGTTCTGAAATGTTGTCTCATTGTTTTTGTTTTCTTTAATAAAATTATATATTATTTCTATGATTTGTTCTTTGACCCACTAATTTTTTTTTAGGACTAAATTATTTAATCTGCATTTAAATTTGAATTCTTTTTTCAAATTCCTGTTATTAATTTTAATTCTATTGGATTTTTTGGTTGGCAAAATACATGTTTAATATTTCCGCCTTTCTGCATGTGTATGAAGATTTTATGCCCTCGCATGTGGTCAGTTTTTGTAATGGTGCTATGTACAGCTGAACAACATAAGTTCCTTTTTATTTTTTTATTTTTTGCTTTTTGCTTTTTGGAGGGCAGTTGGGGTTAAGTGACTTGCCCAAGGTCACACGGCTAGTTTTTGTGTTAAGTGTCTGAGGCCGGATTTGAACTCAGGTCCTCCTGACTCCAGGGCCGGTGCTCTATTCACTGCGCAACCTAGCCGCCCCCTTTTTATTCTTATTTGGTAATTTCTAAAAATCTATCATATCTAAGTTTTCTAAAATTCTATTCAGGTCCTTAATTTCTTCTTTCTTTTCTTTGGTTAGATTTGTCTAGGTCCAAAGGGGGCACATTGAGATTTCCAATTATTGTATTGGAGGAAGACATTTATTTATTTTAAGCTTTTATTATGTCTTCTGTTTCTTACGTCATCATAATTTTCCCTCCCACTTCCCTTCTCTCTCCCAGTGAGGCATCCCATGTACCAAAAAGTATTTTTAGAAAGGGAGAAAAAATCAGCAAAAACATATTCGGTGTGTGACATCTGTGGACCTCTTACCTCCACGAAGGGGTGGGTTGAAGGAGTCCTCTCACATCACTTAGTTTGTTTCCTGCTTGATCTTTATAATTTTGTTGTATTTGCTTTTTATTTTTTGGTGTGTAGTTGCTACTGCTTGGCAAATATTTGAAGACCTAGATGATAATTATTGTACTGTCTGTATAATTATCTTCTTAGTATAGTAAAACTTTGGCTAACCAGAACCTTAGGGGAATGAGTCATTCTAAACAGTCATCTTAAAGGTCTACTACTTCAAGCACCAAACATTGTTATTTTAGCTATTTTTAGTGGAAATATTTCTAAATCATATTGTACTCATTTCTGTTTTCTAAAATAGGGATTGCTGCTCAGATAAACTTGGGCAAATCTCCAAACTCTCTGGGTCTCATTTTCCTTATGTATACAATTAGTGCATTGACCTCTGATGGTCTCTGAGTCCCCTTCCACTTTAAAATTGTATGATTTTATGAACAGAATTTAATTGTTTCTTACAGACGCAAGAGAGTCATCACTTCCCAGTTTTGTTGTTGTTGTGGAATCATTTCAGTTGTGTCTGATTCTTCATGAACCCCCTTTTATTTTGTTTGTTTTCTTGTCAGATACTGGAGTGGTTCACCATTTTCTTCTCCATCTTATTTCATAGATGAGGAACTGAGGCAAACAGGGTTAAGTGACTTGCCCAGAGTCACACAGCTGTGTGTGACACATAAATGTCTGAGGCCAGATTTGAACTTAGGAAAATGAATCTTTCTGATTTCAGAACCACCATTCTTCCACTGTGCCACCTAACTGCCCCTAGCTGACACATATTAGTTACTGTGCTGTAACTAGAAAACAATGTGTTCTTCACAACATCATCCATTTATTATACTTCTCTCTTAGCGTGTAAGTCCTTGATGACCTTTGGCATTTGTTCTGTGGTTTAATGTGAGTCAGCAGTACGATATGGCAATGAAATAAAGCTAATTCAAGTAGTAGGCTACATTCAGAGAGGCTCTGCCAGTTGTCTCGAGGGAGAAAGCTGTCCAGGGAATAATGAGGTACAATACCCTGCATTTGTTTTCTTATCCACCAATACTATTTGATTTATTTATATGCTGTTGGGCAGTTCCTACATAGTATATGCCTGGTAGTAGGCAAAAATATTGAACCTGTAGAATGTGGCAGCGAGGTGATGCCATGGATAGAACAGAATGTTAAAACTTGGAGTGTGGAAGACCTGAGTTTCAATCCTGCCTTAGACACTTACTAGCTGTATGACTCTGGGATAATCATATTGTCTCTCAGCCTCAGTTTCCTTATCTGTAAAAAGGGGGATAGCAATAGCATCAACTTAACAGTGTTGATATGAGGATCAAATGAAACACTATATTTAAAAAGCTTTGCAAACTTTAACACACCATGTAAGTGCCATTATTGTTATAATTCTTATTCTGTGTTATAGGTAAAACGGAATTAAAGAAAGTGCCCCCTTTCCTTCTATTCATTAGCTTCTGAACTAATGAACTGTTTTGGCATATGCTCATCTTCAATGTCTCTCCAAATCTTGCAATCACTTAAGAGTATCATAAAGAATTTAAAAAATCACAAGCTTCTGCAAGTAACTTGCTGGGTGACCTTGAATAAATAACTTACCCTTTCTGATCCTGTTTCTTCATTAAATTAGGAGTTGGACCAGATGGTGCCTGGAGTCCTTTCTAGCTCTAAGATTCTAGAAGTTTATGAATATATGAGGATGTGGCTTAAGAGAATAACAGTCCCTAATGCACTAAATGCTGGGCACATATTGTCCATCTCTGGAAATAACAGAGCTTTAACCCCACGGAAAGTGATCCTTGTGTTTGACGTTCCATCCTGTTTTCCAGTTTTCTTCTCTCTAGTTACCAAATGGATTTGACTTCCCAAAATGGTTTCCTGAGTCCTGGTTCTCATGATTCCTTGAAGATAATGTGATTGTCTTCCTTTTTTCTCGATTTCAAGTTCTCGAGATTTTCTTCTGTTGTAAGTCAGGCATAGCACTCCTTTAAATTCCATCTCTGCCACATATTTACTAATTGGGCTATCTTGGGTAAATAATTTCATTTCTGTGGACTTTAGTTTTCTTCATCTCTTGATGGAGAGGTTAGGCTAGATAACTTCAAAGTATCTACCAACTAAATGTGTGTGGATGTGGGTGTGTGCTCAAGCACATGCGTGCGTGCATATGTGTGTGCTCAAGCACATGTGTGTGTGCATGTGTGTATGTGCATCTTTATGTCATGACTCCCAGTATAATGTGGTCCCTGGGAATTCCCAACTATTGTCTAAATTATCTTTTGCAAGTTGGCCTCTCTCTTTATTTGACACGTACTATGTACCAGATACTGTGGTAAGTGTTGTGGATACAAGAAGAAAAGAAAGTCCCTGCTCTGAAGAAGTTTTCCATCTAATGGGAGAAACCCACTAGAAACAAGTGTATACAAGATGCATCATATACAAGATAAATAGAAATTAATTAACAGAGGGAAGGCACCAGGATTAAGAGGGATTAGTGAAGGCTTCCTTTAGAAGGTAAAATTTTGATGGAATTTAAAGGGAAGCTAAGGAGGTCAGTAGTCAAAGTGGAGGAGGAAGAGCGTTCCAGGCATGAGGGACAGCCAGAGAGTATGTCCAGAGCTTAGTGCTGGAGTGTCTTGTTTGTGAAATAGCCAGGGGGCCAGTGTTACTCGACCAAAAAGTACATATTGGGTAGTAAGGTGTAAGAAGTCTGGAAAGGTAGGCAGAGGCTACCTGTGGGTTATGAAGGGCATTGAATGTCAAACAAATCATTTTGTATTTGATCCTAGAGGCAACAGGAAGCTATGGAGTTTATTGAGTAGGGAGTGTGACATGATCTGACCTGTCTTTTAGGAAAATCATTTTAATGACTGGAGGACAGGCTGGAGTGGGGAGAGATTTGAGGCAGGTAAACTCACCAGCAACCTATTGCAATAATCTTGGCATGAGATTATGGTGCCGAATAAATGTGTATTGATTGATAAATATTAGCAGAAAGGAAGAGAGTTTCTGCCTTTGAAAAACTTACATCCTCGTGATGGGGGGGGGGAAGACAACACATAAAAAGGAATGAAATAGAAAAGGAAAGGCGAAGGTACATTGAGATGGGGTATAGCAGAGAAAGTCAGTTGAATAACAGTACAGCCTGGGGGGTGGGAAGGATGAAGACTTGGTTGGCTAAGGCTTCTTCCTTAAAATGGGGGAAAAAAAAAACATTTTTGGAAGAAACTAAATAATCAGAGGGAGAAGCCTCCAGGGGTGGGAAGATGCTTCCAATGCAAGAAATAGCCTAGGATGGAGTGAGTTTCCGGAGAGAAAAGATTTTTATCTCATGTTAGAGAAAGTTTATGGAAAGTTTCCTGAGTTAGCATTGCATCCTAGAAAAGAACTAAATGGGATGTGATAATGTAGCTAGACACTTAGCTAAATCTGTAAAGATGGAAATCTGGGGTGAATGACAATAAAGTTAGTTGAATTCATAGTTCTTGAACTACTTTATCTAAAGAATACTGATTAATGGATTGATGTCGATCTCTCATTAGTAGGATGCAAGCCTCTGTCCTTGTCACAAGCATATTTCAGTGTGTGTGTGTGTGTGTGTGTGTGTGTGTGTGTGTGTGTGTATCAAAGGCTTAACTAGAAGGAATATTTATCAAAATTGAGGATAATAAAAGACCAGCAAGGATTAGCTAATTTATTGAGTGACAGAATCACTATTTGAAAAAATCCCAACAGACTGAAACAGTGTGCTAAAGCTAACGAGATAAAATTCAGCAAGGATCAATGCTCAGTCCTACACTTGGGATAAAAAAAAAAATCAACTTCCCAGGAACAGAATAGAAGAGATGTGGCTTAACAGCAGTGCATATGAAAGAGACCTGGTGGTTTTAATTAACCACTGATTCAATATGAGCCAATAGCATGAAACAACTGCTTGGAAAAAAAAAAAGACTAATCTTATCTGAGCCTGCATTAATGAATGTAACCACCAGATCAAAGAAGGTTAAGAGTTTCACTACTTTGGTCAACTCACTGGAGTGTACCAGACTAGTATGATTAAGAAATGGAAACCAGATCACATTAAAAACCAATTGAAGGACCTGAGGGTACTATCTGGGGAAGGAGAAAACTTGAGGGAACAGAATAGTACCTACAAATATTTTAATGGCTATCACATTGAAGGAGGTAATGACATTCCATATAGCTATGGAAGTGAGAACTAGGACCAAATAGGTAGGAATTACAGGAGGATTTCAACTCAATATCATGAAGAGAAGTTGTAATAGAGCTGTCCTTAAATTAAATGAATTGCATTGTAAAGGAATGGGTTCTTCATCAGCAGAAGAGTTAAGCAGCTGGAGGACTATTTAAGAAGTACTATAAAGGGATTCTCACATTAGGTGAGAGATTGAATTAGATCAGCGCTTCTTAAACGCTGGGTTTTGACCCCATAAGCCATTGAGAAAAATTTGACAGCAGTAAAAGGTTTCTGAATGCTCAATGATAAAAAAATTAATTAAAATTAATTAAAAATCAAACATAATGAATCTGAGGTGTTTCTGGCAGCTTGCTTGTGTCGCATTGTGCAACTTCTCTGAACACAAAACATGTGCACTTTGCACTGAACATGCCCTCAAGCCATGCAATGCCAACAAATGCTGCCAAAATGTGAAAAGGAGTCACCAGTGGAAAAAGCATAAAAAGCCCTGAACTAGATGACCTCTAAAATTCCTTCCAGCTCTCATATCCTGGGCTTCTATTATTCCATGTCTGCAGAAAACCAAAAGTTTTGAAAGGCATGATTTACAGCAGCTAGGTGGCACAGTGAATAGAGTACCTGCCCTGGAGTAAAGAGGACTTGACTTCAAATCCAGCCTCAGGCATTTAACACTTACTAGCTGTGTGACCTCGGGCGAGTCACTTAACCCCAATTGCCCTGCCTTCCCCCCTCCAAAAAGACCAAAAAAAAAAAGGCATGAGTTAAAGAAGGTACCTGATCTGACTTATAGATTTGCATTGCTCACACTCCACATTTGCAAAACAAACCAAATTCAGAGAGCAAATTATAAAAGGGAGATCAAAAGGTAAGAAAGTAAGAACTAGTGATGTGAGTCTGGGTGAAATGAAAAAAAAGGAGGAACAGTAAAGCAGAAGTGCATAGCTTCAATTACAATTCATTATGTTGAACAGATTCCTTCTCTTACCACCTTCTTTATAAAGAGAGGTATGGGGGTAAAGAGAAGAAAATATGCAGAAGGATATGGTGCAGTGATATACACAATTAACAATTATAACTATGAAAGGGAATGGAGCGAACTCACTCACAAAATGGAAAATGGTAGCAGAATTGATTAAAATTGGTTGTTGAAGACTCAGCTCAAGTGACACCATCTCCATATAACCTTCAATTATTTTTGATAGTCAACACTTTTTTCCCCTATTTTAAAAATTTTATTCTAATATTTCTTTTTGGGATTTTTTTTTCTTTGAATCATGGAACTCAGTTTGATCCATTTTAATTTTCAAGGAGTTTGCTACTTGGGTATGGTTTCCATCTTTTGTTCTAAACTACTTATTCTCTTTTCATTTTTTTTTCATCTAGAGTTATTTCACTTATAATTTTTCTGGCATATCAAGACAGAGTATTACGGACCTCAGAGTTGCCCGGGGCGCTGAGAGGTTAAATGATCTGTCCATGGTTCCACAGCTAGTATGTGTTAGAGGCTAGATGCACTTATATGCTCATTTGTATCATAATTATTTTGTGTACCTGTCTTACATCCCCAACTAGATTATTAACTCCTTGAGGGTAAGGATTGCGTCTAATTCATTTTTTTATTACCTAGGAGCCTAGTAACATGCCTTCAAACTAGGAAACTTAATATTTGTTGAAGACAGCTCAAGTGACACCATCTCTAGGTAATTTCCCTCATCTAGAAAGTTGGAAATAATCTCTGAAGGTTCAGGCACTAGGAATAGACATATGTAGGGAGGGTGGGGGAGAAAGGGTATATCTATGGCGATAGTGACTCCTGTTTAAATGTATGTATCGTTCAAGAGTTCATAACCTCTTTCAAGCTATGCCTCTTGTCTTCTCTCTCCAAAGTCTCCGTTAATCAGCATTCACATCTCAATCATGTTTGCTATACCCAGTATCCCAGTCTCAGCCAATCAAGAGTCATACCTCTGACTTGTCTAGTGTCCTATTTTGGGATTGTCCTTCCAGAAACTACCTAACCTTCCTCAGGGCTTGAGAATCATAAATACAGATAGGATGATCATTCGCACATATTTAAATCGTTGAACTGGTTACAGAGAGCGCTGTGATAGTTATGATGTCACCCAGCTTCATAAAAGCTTTCTTCTGATATGTGGCTTTTTAATTTAATAAATTGACTGATTAGATCTATTGGCTTTTGATTTAATCTCCAGCTCTCACAATACTATATAAAGCCTTACAGTTGTTCTATAGTAGGAGTTATTGAGGGGCAGCTATGTGGCACAGGGCCTAGAGTCAAGAAGACTCATGTTCTTGAATTCAAATCTGACTTCAAAAACTTACTAGCTGCATGACTGTGAGTGGAGTCACTTAACCTTATTTGTCTGTTTCCTCATCTATAAAATGAGCTAGAGAAGGAAATAGCAAACGACTCTAGTACCTGCTAAGAAAACCCCAAATGAGGTCACAAAGGGTTGAACATGACTGAATAACAAAAAGGGGTTCCTGCCTTTTTATGTGTTACACACTCCCTTGATAGTTTGGTGAAGCCTGTGCACCCCTTCTCGGAAGAATGTTTTTAACTGCATAAAATAAAACACTAGAATTAGTAGCAAAATAAAAAAAGAAAAGAAAAATGTAATTCTCTTTCCCCCTCCCCTTCCAAGTTCACGGACCTCCAATTCCCTAGTTTAATAACTCCTGGTCTACTCTAAAGTGAAGCGGGGTTAATAATGCAAACGAGAGGTGGCATGGTTTTTTAATGGACAGAGTGCTGCATCTAGAATCAGGAAGATCTGGGTTCAAATTATTAGCTGTGTGAGTAAATCATTTAATCTTCCTGAGATTATTCTCTGATCTGCAAAATAATAATACCTGTAGCACTCACTGAACTTGAAAGGTTGTTGTGTGAATCAAATGAAATCATGTTTATGAAGAACCCTGCAAACCCTAAAGTGCTGTATAAATGTCAGCTTTTATTATTATGGATTGGATGAAATAGTTTGGAAAATTGAGAGGTTGAATGGATTACTGAAAATTCATTCTCACTAGAGGAAAAACAACTTTAATCATAGATCCTTTTGGAAGGCAAGTCAGGAACATCTTCATTTCTAAAATATAGGTTAGTATTCTTTCAAAGGAGTTTTGCCCTGGAAGATAATTTATATTTACTTAGTTCAGGTTTCAAAGAACTTAAAAAAAAACTCCACACTTGTGAAACTGAATTATCTTTCTCATTTCATAGATAAATATCCCAAAGTTTAGAGCAGTTGAATAGTCACACTGCTCTTCAGTGTCAAAACAGACACCTCCAATGTAAATCTCCTGATTCTACATGGCAACTCAAATAAAATCCACATTACATGGTTGGTAATGGTTACTAAAGGTAATAAACCTTACATTATGAAATGAAATGAAAAAGTTAAAATACATAGCAATAGTAATTGGCACTTCAAAAATGTGATAGTCATTATAGGTGGAACTTTCATAAATAGCTATTTCTAAAAATAAGGGTTGATTGTTATAAAGTCTTTAATCTCAAGTTTAAAAAAATTATCTCCTGGAAATATCTTGGGTGAGAGTTTTACTATTACCCTAAGGAGATATGTATTTCTTAAGCTTCTGTACAGCTGAATTTTAGATATGATGCATTTCATTAGCTTTTTCTTTTTTACTAGTTCTAAAGTTATCTTTGGATTTTATGTTTTTGTGTTTTTAAAAAGCAGTGGTAGATACAATCTACCCTGAAGAACAAACTACATGGGAGTTAATACACAGCCTAAACTCTTTTTCCATAGGACCTCTGAAGTATTTGTAATTGAAATTTAACATGCTACTTAGAGTCATCATTTTAGGAAAAAAAGTGAGGCTGCATTCAGTAATTATATTTTATTAAACCCATGGAATGCTAGTACTTATAATTACTCACAATTTCAGAATGTCATGACCCAGACTTTCTAATCTTACAGATAATGTTGCATGCTAGCTGTATCTGAATTTAATAAACATTGCTATATTTACAAATGGAAGCAAAGAAGTAGAAGTAATATCATCTGTAGTTTTATTCTAAGCAATCCATGATGACCGACTACTGTATGGTACATGATTTCAGGGATATCCACAAGTTCTGTGGTGTCACAGCTTTTTGGATGAAGATTTCCTTTTGGTATTTGGTAAAAGATAATGGCGGTTTTGTTAATTGTTTTTCTTTCTCATTCTCCCTGTCCCCTTGAGCTTCATAACAAATAACCAGATCCTTTGTTAGCTGAAGCCTCTAAGCAGTACTGCACTCATAACTTTGTTTAAGATAATTTAGTTGCCAGTCTATAGGACAAATTTTAAGGAAAAGAGTAGAAAGGAGAGCAGGATAAATTACCATTATTGCCCATCCAAACCTTCATCCTAGAAACATGAAAAAGTTAATATTAATGATTTGAATTTCAACTACGCATTTTTCATAATCTCTTCGAAAAGCTAATGGGCAACAGAATGGCTAAAAGATCAAGGGGTAAGAGAGAAAGAGAAAAATGCACTGACCACGCAGAAAGTGAACAATTAAACTCTGAAGCACTGAGTAGGGGTAAGACATATTCTATCACAATCAGGTATACTACCATCAAGCACCTCATCCTTTAGTGGTTGGTAAAATGTCTGGCAAGGGACAATTCCCTGAGAATATTTGAAAGTTAGGGTCTTGAGAAATCTGTCTTCATTTCGAAAAATCACTTACTCCAACCTTTTCCTTCCCCAGTCGATTAAAAAAAAATCTGCCTGTGTTCCAATGTAAAGTATATTTTTAGGTAACAATCTGGGGTGGAGTGGGGGACGAGGGAGCAGGTGTTTTTGAGCAGCGGTCACTTGTTTGATGATAATGTTGATAAGGTAATCCAGCCAGGGAGACAGATTCCCTTTCTGGGCTATCTCCATCCTCTTTTGTGGAAATGGAGTATGGTTTCAGCTAAAGATCTAGTTCTGTTCACCAGGAAAGTTGGTCTCCTCTCAGATGGATGCACGCACATCCCTCGTCTTCTCTGATCTAGGTTTATAAATGGGAGGGATTTAACTATCCTTATGTATCAGTTCTCTTCTCGGAGAAGAGCAGTGAGATTAAGTGAGATGAAGATTAACAGGTGCTTTCACTGGTGCTTGGCCGCCAGAAGAAGATCAGTGTCTTTCCCCTCGTCCTGGGGTTCCTTGTCAGGATCTTCAGTGTGCCTGGCTCCCCCTGTCCCCTCCTCCGTTTCTACCCTGGGTATCCCTCTCTCTTCTTCCAGATCATGGCACTAACCGCACCACCAAGTCTCGGGATATGCTTGGGAGGAGAGAGAAAGTGAGGAGAAGAGGGGAAGGCGGGGGCTCCCAGGTAATTATTGACAGACTTGCCCACTGAGGGAAGCAGAGGTGGGCGAGACTGTGAAGGCGCGGAGCGCGTGGAGGGGCGGGAAGGGAGGCAGGAGGGCTCAGAGATAAAGGGGTCCGGCCTGGGAGCGAGGACCTCACATGCGCGCTCCCTTGCTACCCCGCAGGTAACATGAGCCCCCACGCTCGGGCCGGGGCCGCCCCTCCGCGGCTGGCTCTGCCCCTGCCCCTGCCCCTGCTGTGCCTCTTGTGCCTACTGGGCGGCCGCTGCCTGCGCGCGGATCCCGGGGATGGCGCGCAGACTTGGATCCGTTTCGCCCGCGCTCCATCGCCTGAGGTCGCGGGCTTCCTCCACGACACCTTCCCCGACGGCTTCCTCTGGGCGGTGGGCAGTGCTGCCTACCAGACGGAGGGCGGCTGGAGGCAGCATGGCAAGGGCGCCTCCATCTGGGACACCTTCACCCACCGCCCCGCTGTGCCCCCGGGGGACCTCGTACCCCAATCCCCAGCCCCGTCCCACTCGTGGTCCTCCCAGCCGTCTCTGCCTCCGGCTCCGCCCCGTCCTGCCACGGGGGACGTGGCCGGCGATAGTTACAACCATGTCTTCCGTGACACCGAGGGGCTGCGCGAACTCGGGGTTACCCACTACCGCTTCTCCATTTCGTGGGCTCGCGTGCTGCCCAGCGGTGGCGGCGTGGGCGCGGGATCCCCCAACCTCGAGGGGCTACTCTACTACCGGCGCCTGCTGGAGCGGCTGCGCCAACTCCGCGTGGAGCCCGTAGTCACCCTGTACCACTGGGATCTGCCCCAGCGCCTACAGGACATTTACGGAGGCTGGGCTAACAGCACTGTGGCCGACCTCTTTAGGGACTATGCCGAGCTCTGCTTCCGCCACTTTGGCGGTCAGGTCAAGTACTGGATCACCATCGACAACCCCTACGTGGTGGCCTGGCACGGCTATGCCACAGGGAGGCTTGCCCCTGGTGTGAGGGGCAATCGGAGGCTAGGCTACCAAGTGGCCCACAACCTGCTCCTGGTGAGTCCCAAGGGGAGTGGGGTGGTGTCAGTCCAAGAAATCTTTGTAGGACTGGGGGTGGGGGGAGCTGGAAGGCACTGCAGAAATCATCTGGCCTAAACCCCTCATCCTACAGATGAGGAAACTGAGGCGTAAAGTGGGGAGATCGACCCAAGGTCACCTAGTTAGTGACATCTGGAGAAACAAGTTTCAGAGGAACTTCGATACAGAATCAGGGTACAAGAACACAAGTGTCCCAGATGTTCCCATCTGAGAGGAAAGCTGGCAAAAAAAAGTTGGGGAGGTACCAGAGCCAGGCACCTGAGGGACAAAATTATTCAAAGAATTAAGAGGAAGGTCTCCAAGACGTCTAGTCCAATTTGGTCTCTTTATGATTGAGAAAAGTGAAGCAAAAAAGTCACCAAGATAGAAAATATGAAAGTTGGAATTTAAACCCAAATCATCTGACTCCATTGCTAGGGGTCTGTCTTTTCAGTGTATTTAGCCCCCTCTTTAGCAAACCCAGATTTCACAGAACTGGTACTAAATTGGAACTGAGAAGAGGAGTAGTGAATCAGAATGAGTCAGAATAAATGTATAGGATCATAGAATTTAAACTCAAATAGATGGAATGATAGTAATAGTAATAATAATAATAGGTGGCTTATATACCTCATTTGACCCTAGAAGTCATCTATCCTGGTACCCAATGGCTCATTAAAAGGTTTAAAGTGCCTTTCCTGGTAAGAATACTTTTGGGATCACCTTGAATTTGTGTATTGAGCAAGTCATAGAGGTTTGGGAGGAGTCGGTGGGGTTTTTTGTTTTGTTTGGAAGTGTTGTTTTTCTACTTATTTAGTGATTGGAAAAGAAAGAGGAAGTCCTCCAGACAAGTTTTTCAGAAGTCATTCAGAAAGTCAATAACCAGTCTTCTATGTAGTAGGTGGGTAAGAGATAAATTAAATGTTGTCAATAAGGGCAGGATACATTGACCCTTCAAAGAAAAAAAAATCACTTTGCCCAGTTTTCTTGTGCATACAGTAAATAAAAGTTTCAAAGTGACATCTCTGGGTCAAATTGTACTTGAAAGTATCACCTGTGGCAGAGTGGCAGAGCTGCTTGAATTACCATTCCAAATATCTTTTGGTTCAAAATCTCATAGAACATCTCAAAAATGGGGTCAAAACGCACATTTTGTTTTTTTTTAATTGTATTATCTTGATCTATACATATTTGTTACTCTGCACAGTCTTCAGTTTTGAAATCTGCCACAATGAATGAAATAAATCACATTAACCCACTATCTGATAAAATTAGTTTTAACAATAAGTTGCATAAAATTTTCATGTGAAAAAATGGTAAAAAAGCAAACAATTCCCCAGTGGCACAATGATTGGTAATGGATTAAGCATCGTATTCTTAATTTCTTTTTAGGTATCATTTAATGAATCTTTTGGGATAGTAGCTCTGTACTGAAAGGTTTCAGCTCATTGAAATCATATTGATTAGATGCTTGGAGTTTCTACAAATATTGTTGTTGTTGTTTTTTTACAAAGAATCTTATTTGCATTTTACATATTTGTGAAAGTTATTTAAATAGTCTCCATGTAAAGTTTATGCTAAAAACTTCTTGTTTGAATGACTTTAAACACCTACAGATTTTGACTAAATTCCAGATAAAGAACACTACTAGAAACTTTTTTACCCCAAATTTTGTTTAGACCTCAAAGTGAATCAGTTCAGAGATACAGCACCAGGATGTCACAGAGTTGAACTGAGAGTGTTTATAAATTACTTTATAAAGTGATATTAGGTTTTAAATAATGGCAAAAACAGCTCCTTAAAGTCTGTTCCTCACAGATGGCACTAAACAGTAAATAATGTTTATGTATCTATTGATTTTTTTTTTATATTGACATGCCCATTCTGTTGCCATATCACTCTAGAGAAATTATTTGCATGCATTTTTGGTCTCTCCATGGACCACTTCAGCCAGAGAAAGGATATGAGGACTTACCTACCTCTGTTTCTGCCTGCCATTGGAGAAAAATAAAAAACCTGAACCCTGTACCATGGCTTAATAAGGACTGCTTTGGATGAGATATCATTGAGTGATATTATAATTAAATGATCAAACTCAGACCAAAACCAAAAACAGATACTGTCATAAGTTTTAAGGACATAAGCAACCAGTCTAGGGACCACTTGGAACACCATACTTTGGGGAACAACAGCTATAGATAAGTATCTCGGCCTGCATTTTTAGTTTCTGTCTTTTCATTTGTACAGAAATAGTGCCATCTTCATTGAAATAATGCTTACTCTCTATATAAAATAAGGAATTTTGTCTGCATCATATGCATAATTATACATTCCACATTTACAATCATCAAAAAGTATTGGGTCCAGAGCCCCCCCCGTTTTGGTGCAGTGACTGGAGCCCTGGCCCTGGAATCAGGAGGACTTGAGTTCTTTTATTAACTTCCCCCGTTTTTATTAACTTCCTTACCGCACATGTTTGTGAGTCTTTCACATAGGAAAAAATTACCGACTATCCTTCATTGAAATAGTGGACTTTGCAACTAAAGGAAATTAGTAACAGATGAACACCTATTTTTGGGGATGTTGCAACTAGAATGTTAGTGGCTATAAAATATTAACAGTTTGAGCAGAGTTTGACATTTGGGCATCTTTTTTTTTTATAATATTTTGGACTTTTTTTTAAAAAAATGAACAAATTAACTGGTTTATCTCAGCTATCTGGAATATTCTAATTGTGTAATTTCTTTTCTGGGAGAATTTCGTTTGGTAAAATTTAAATGGAAACAGAAACTTACTTTTGTGTCACAGACAATAATTGCAAGTGACAATATAAATTATGTCTGTGAGAATCAATGACAGAATAATAGATCTGAAGGAGATGGTGTCCTTATTTTTCCATATATCTTTTAAGTATGGAGAAAAGATTTTTAAAAATCTTTCTCTTTCATGTTTGGGGATTGAATATATGTTCTCTGGTATATATGTGTATATACGTATATATACACATAAAAGAATTGTTTTTAATATACTCAAAAGCACAAATTCCCAAGAATACTGATCAATTAAAGGCAACATGGAAAGAACAGATTTTTTTAAATGGCTATTCTGAATTATTTAGTCTTAGATTAGAGAGATCATAGATTATATTGGCTAGTGAGATGGCCTTGAACCTGAAAAATCCTTGGGTTCAAGTCCTGCCACTGACCCATACTGTTAACGTTCTAAGAGGCTTATGTTATAGGAAAGGTACTGCCCTGGATTGGTAGAAAGAATTTCTTCTCTAAGAGTTCCCTGTAACAATGAAATCACAGGGTCAGACCTCATCTTTTAATCTTGGCTGAATTTATTTTTCCACCTGGGGCACATAGAAGTATCTAAACTTATGTTTTGATCCTACCCTCTTCAGATGACTGACATGTTTTACTTAAAACTTTCAATATCGTCTCAAACCAACATTGTGATGATGAATCTTTTAAAATTTTTAACTCTCTTATTTTTTCCTTTTTTGCTTAATGATTTATTTCATGAGCGAATTCCATCTTCTTTAAATAAATAAATTTAGACTTCTAAATTTTATTGTCTTTCTTAAATTTTTACTCTCTTCTTATCCTTCTCAAAGGATGGCACTTAAAGCCAGCCACTAGTATGTCAACCCTTTGTGAGTAGGATTGTTTCATTCATCGTATTTGCATTCCCAGTGTTTGGCTCGTGATATATGCTTAATAAATATTTTTGATAGTTGATTGATCCAGTGAAATTCAATTGGAAACTGACTATTGGGAAGTAGAGGTAGTATTACTAATGATCACCATGAACATAAAAGCATTTATTTCCTACTTGAAGAGTTTATTAGGTGATACACAAATTAAATCTTCATCTTGGACTTCTGGGATGCACTGTATTGTTAAACAGACCTGGCCCATAGCTTCTGGAATAAAAATCTCAACTTGTTTGTGTCATGGACTCCTTTAGCAGTCTGGGGAAGCCTATAAATGATTTCTTGGAATAATGTTTTATTTTATTTTGTTTTGGGAGGATTTGTACATATTTTTATAAAATCCATGCTGGCTGGTTTTCAGGGAATAGTAACAACCTGGAGGGGTAAGTGGGTCAGGAATGAGAGGAGGAAGTGATCACTTGATGGACACCCCAAGGAGGGTGAAGAGAAGACTTCACTTCAACAGTTCTGTTGTCTTCAGGCCAGGACTAAAGTCTAGAATGTGTAGGTCAGAGTGGTCCGTGGGTCAAACTCATCTCCTAGGCCTTCCTCAGGAGAAGTACTAGTGCCCCTAAAGAGGACAATCTTGTCTCTCACGATGCAGCAGCAGTGGCACAGACAGGGACGTGGCCCCTTTCCCTTAGGCTCAATCTTCCAAGAGAAGGACACTGGGTTGAACTTCCAGAAGTCATGAAAATGACTATTCAGCCTTGCATCGTAGCCACCAAAGATGTACAGCTCTCCATTGTACCCAAAGGCAGAATGGCTTCTTCGACCCTCAGACAACAGTGGGGTAGGTGGACATTCCAAACAGGCCTCAGCCCTCGTGTCAAAAATATGTATTTAGTTACAATAGATCTCATTATTGGAGTGAAAGGGTCCAAAGGGGTCAACTTGACCCCCAAAAACATACATGCGGCTGCCTGTTGTAGCTGAGTGAAAGTCCCGCCATTGTGCAGGAGTGCCCTTTGCAGAAATGAGGGTCCATGTTATGCTGCTGGTATCCAGCTTGTGGATATCATTGGAAAAGCAGTCAGCCAGCTGCTCCTAGCCCACGAAGGCATACAGGTTCTTGACCAAGACACAGGCTGAATGTCCATCTTGGGCCCCAGGCACTGTTCCAGATACCTTGGGTGTGAACCACTTATGAGTATTGATATGGAAGCCATAGAGCACATTGCAGGATCCTTCTGTGTCATTTCATCTACCCCACAGGTAGACAGTGTGTTCAGTAAGGTCGGCTGAATGTCCATAACGCATATAGGGCACTTCCCCAGCCTGTGCGCCGGACCACACTGGGGGCAGCAGCTGCGTCCAACACAGAGACACTGCATTGAAGACACACAAGTCAATCTGGCATAGTGTCTCATAGTCTTCTCCAGAGCAGTATCCTCCAAATGAATACACTCGGTGCTCCACAGCCACTGCTGCGTGATTCACCCTGTGGGGACCACCCTCCAGGTGCACCGTCCACTTTAACATTCCCTTTGATGTAGCTACTGACACATGCCCACACAGCACTGCTAGCCTGCCCTAGAACCCTGCTACCTGCCAGGCCAGGCCGGGGCGGGCCCGAGCTCCCAGCAGGCTGAATCCGGGTCCACTTTAACCCACGGGCCGTTCTCCTGGAACAATGTTTTAAATGTACAAAATAAGTATGCAGAATTACAAAGGAAACCAATTACATTGAAATACTGTTATCAAAATATTAAAACCAAATCTGTAATATAGTAACATGTGCTTTATTACTTCAGTAAATAAGACATTATATTTAAAATCTAGGCAAGTTGTCCTGGTGAGGGGTAAGGGAAGGAAGGAGAAAAATTTGGAACTCAAAACCTTGAAACCTGTCATTGGAAATTACAAGTAATTGGAAAAAATAAGATATTATTAAGTAGAAATTAATTACATTTAAAAATAAAATATAGGCAAACTTAAGCTTCTAGTACCTAAAGTATTTTAGAAGTAGTGAAGATGAATAATAACTCAATATAGTTGTTATATATATACATATATGTATACATATGTGTATATATATGCATATGAAAATACCTTATTTCTATTGGTGACAAAGTCACAGGTATTACTAATATTATTGTGGTCTGTTGCCTACTTTTATAATGGAAAAAAATGCTAAATTTCAAATAGAGATAAGCGAAACAAAGATGTTCTCTTTTTTTTTCCATCCAAGTTCATAGATCCAGTGTAGTCTTTCCAAAGATCCTTAAGGAGTCTGTGGATTTCAGGTTAAGAACCCCTCATTTAGAAGCTTAGATTATATCTCTACACAGCCATTGTAGTAGACTTTGGAACAGCTAATAGAATAATTTTAACTCTGTATGTGATTGTGAACCAATTTGCATTGATTGTTAAGATGACCAGAAAGAATAGATCAGAGTTGTAATCTGTTTATTTTGTGAATGGAGACATTCAATCTTCACTACAGTAATCATATTAATTACTGATTGCAATTTGCTTCTTGCTTCAGCCACTCTACATTATTGTTTTTAAGTTTATGGATTTTATTTTATTTTTTTCTGAATTGTTTTTAGCTATTTTGCACTTTGGATTTGGGGTTTTAATTTCCATATGCCACCATCCCACTGGATTTCATATTAAGACATTTCTTTGATTTGTATGTTATTTTTCTCTTTTGAGGGGCAGTATGGCATAATAGGTAGAGTGATGGACTTTGTCAACAGGCATCTTGGAGTTAGTTAACAAACTTAAAAATCCCTGTAGTCATTTTTAGTCAGTACCCTGACAACTTAATAAAAATAAACATTGCAGTTGTAGACTGGTTTTTAAGAATTTCTGCATCCAATAGTTCCCCACGCTGATGAAAACGCAAGTCTGGAAAGCAAAACCAAACCAAATCAAACCAAAAAAGCTTATTTTAATATGGTTTGGTAAAGTGATATAATCCTAACTACTTGAAGATTTGTGACCTCTCCTCCCTCACCTACTTTTTATTATATCCAGTTCTCTAAGTTTTTTTTATATAGAAAGTACCAAGCCCAACACAGAATCCTGCAGAATTCAGTTCTATCATTTTAATTTTAAATTTGCCTGGTTTAGTCATATTTAAATTATATTTCCATTTCTGAAAATCTATTATTCCTTTGATATGATGATCTCTGGATTGGTAGTGAAGAGGTGCCCAAAGAGGGTTAGGGCTGCCTGAGACCCCAAAATACCAACATGCTGGGTCCTGCTGAAAAGAATTCCACTCAAGTCTTCTCAGCCAAAGAAAAAGTAAAGTTTATTGAAAGATATGGGATAGACTTTTACAGAGCAAGTCTCTGCTAAGCTATCCTAAGGCACTCTCACCCAGACCAAGTCTCTGCCAGGGCACTCTGTGGCTCTCTCACACGAGAAGCCTATACCAAGCCATTCCATGGCCTCTCACAAAGATGTAGGGAAGATGGGGTCTTATATACAGAGGAGTCTAGGGGTGGTTCAGAGGAGGAGCCGGGGAAGGATCTTCAGGAGGAGCCAATGAGATCTGACTCCAGTAATGAGCTTGGGGAGGGACTTCAGGTGGTGTTAATAACAATCAGACTCCAGTACTTTAGGTGGAGTTAATGACAATCAGACTTGAAGAGGTTTCCCAGAGTATGTACCTCAAAGATTCAAGGAAAGCTCAAAAGGGGGGGGGGTCATCCCCGAGCCTGCACCTCATCAGTAGGACTAACTAGGAAACCTGAATTTCTAATTATGGAGATTCTTGGTTAATTCATTATGATTGACAGATCTTAGGGAAGTTTGATTATGAAGACTCATGGCATCTAAGTAATAACTCTTACTACCACTGACTAGAGTTGGGGTAATTAATTTGCATAATTGGGCAGTATTGGAAACTTGTCTTTCCTTCCATTACAAGCTCTCATATTAGTATTCCTGATTTTATTTACGACAAAGTAAATATCTACATACCATGATGAGTGGGGTTTCTGGGCACTAAAATTGCGTGCATTTATAAAAAGTAATATTTAAGTCTTTTATTTCATTTCTTCCCTTTGCTGACTCTGCCATAGTCACTGGGTTCAGGAAACTCAGGAATACTATCATGAACAACCTAGGTGTAATGGGATTAACTTGGGTTTGTTGGTTTTGTTTTTTTTTAACTTTTCATGAAACAGCAACAGTGTCCACCGTAATAATCCATGGTAAACCAAGGGGAGCTTCCCAGACTGATGGACTGTAGTACTGTGGAATCTCATTTCATTGACTTGTTTTGCTTCTAGAATACCATTTTAATGTTTCTACTTTATCTTTTTTTTTAAGTCTTGAGCAGTTTTTCAAAATGAAATATATCATCTAAATACTGTACCAGTGGAAATGATGATTTTTGTTCTTTCAGTCAGTTTATTTTTAGGTCATAAATGAAATTTAGGAGTGGGTAAGAATATGTCTTTGGGAAGAACAAAAAGAGGAAACAAAAATGAACTACCCAAATATATGTTGATATTGAGATACACTGAGATTCCTCAAATTCAAATTATAGTTTCATTGATTATGGCACAAAATGACTTGCTAGAAGGACAGTATATATATATAGCCTTTGCATCTTTTGTCCAAAATATATTAATCAAGTCCATTTATAGTGTGTAACTAAAGAACTCCTATGACTATACATTTGTTCCCATTGATTTTTCCATTTTACCTTTCCCTCTGTAGATCTGATATCTCATCTTTTCCATTTTCATAGGAAGCTAAGAGTTCTAAAAGGAGAATTCTCAGAGGTGAAATTTGCTCTTGCATATTGGATTCTGTGTCACAGCAACAGGGCAGAATCATTTATGATCTGAGTAAAACAGGTTGCTCCTTAGGGATGAATTCGTTCTTAGCTATAGCAGCTCCAGCAGTTTCTCTCATGGACTCCCAGTTGCTGGACCTCTGTTGACATCTGAGATCTTTCAAAGATGAGAAGATTTTCATTTCAGCTCAATAATCATTCACATAAGAGCAGAAGAGACCAAACACAAAGAGGCAAAAGAAACAAAGGTGCCATGTGTTCATGGCCATATAATCGTTTAGGAGAGTAGACTTCTGGTGCCATCTCTTTCTCTACCTAGAGGTTTACCACTGTCCTTTCCTTGATCATCACCAGGAAATAGAGAAATTGGCTTCCACCATTGGAACCTTTTTTATGCACTCAGGTACAAGTAGAAATTATTCCAATGAGGAAGAAAGTGGTGAGCTGCCCAGTGATCGATGTAGCTATAGATTAGCCAACTCAGATTTTCAAACATACATGAAAGAAAAGGCAAGAAACTCAGGATAAATTCAAGAGTAATATGGCTTACTAATGTTAATGTCTAGAATGAAGTGAGGTTAACAATGAGTGTCAAGGACATTAAAATGGTCTTGATTTGTTATGATGGAGGCAGGAAGAACATGAAATTCAACCACTAAGGAGAATGATCTTTTTGCTAGGAAGGATAGATAAAAAAATAATAAACATGGGTAAAACCCAAAGTAAAACCCATTGAGATGGTAAGAGTTCTTCCTGCCCTCAAATAGTTTTAAGTTATCAGGCACAGAGGAAGTACATCTTAGAATACTGAAAGAACTGCCAGGTATGATATTGAATTGCCTTTTGAGATCTTTGAAAGATCTTGGGGAATAAAGCTGCCAGATGTCTAGAAATGGGTTAAGGCACAACTTTTCATAAAAAAGGAAGTGGATTGAATCATCAAACTGAGCTGGTGAGCTTGACTTCTATTCCTGGAAAAACTTGTATAAACATAATTAATGGACACTGTGAGAATTTGCAAGTGAAGCAGTGATTACAAAAAGCTAGCATGCCTTTGCCAGAAAGAGGTGATGATAGACTAACCTAATTTTCTGTTTTAAAGAACTGATAGATCGTGGGAATTCTGTAGATATGGAGAATAATCTTTGAACTGGAAAGGATAGAACAAATATGGCTAATAGGGAGTTGATACCTAAGATAAGCAGGGAAGTAGTAAGACAAAAAGACAGCATCTATAGCTTCCTTTGACACTTGACCAACCCGGGTGAACTGTATCCTTGGGTATTGAAAAAAATGGACAAATGTATTTGCCAGGCTACTCTGTTATCTTGGAAATATTGTGGATAAGACAGGCACTACAGGATTAGAGAGGGACAGCCTCAATTTTCAAAAGGGGATGAAAATGGAGTTCTCGAACTATAGACTAATGGGCTTGGCTTGGATTCTGAGCAAGATTTTGAACTCATTTTAAAATGGAAAATCAGAGAAGGAAGCACAAGTCAGAATGCTTCTGAACTGGAAGATCTTAATATATTGATATGTCAGATGAATGTTATAGACATAGTTTACCTAGATTTAGGAAAGCATTTAACAAAGACACTTGTACAAATTCTTATGAACAAAATGGAGGCATGTGGGCTACAAGATAGTATAGTCAGATGGATCTGAAAATAGCCTGCATGAGTAAATGAGATTTCCAAGGGTGATTATATAGGGGAAGATAACATTTAGTAGAAGAGTGGTAGGAAAATTGGCACAAAAATGCACTGTTGGTGGAACTGTTAATTGTCTAGCCAATCATTCTGGAAAGCAAATTTGGAATTATATTTAAAAATTCATTAAATTTTGACCCAGCAATACAATTATTAAACCTATACACCAAAGAGATCAAAGAAAGACAAAAATCATCCAAGAAGGGGCCAGCCTTTTCCACCAACTGCCAATCAACTGCCACACACAGGAGAGGCAAGTCAGCTTTGTTTGTAGCAGCAAGTCACCCTGAGGGAAAGGCAAGAAGGCAATGTGTGCCAGAAACCAAACTATGATCATCACCATAACCACTTTCTCTCCTCAGACCATGATGGAGGCAACCCAGTCCCTTGAACCCAAGAGCCTTAGGAATGGCTTACTGGCCAAAGCTATTATCTTAAGAACCAATCCCTGTGAAGTTGCAGCTGGGCAACTGTGGGTGCTATAACCACAACCACTGTAGAAAGAGAAAATAAAGATCTTGCCACCAAATACCATGGCACTTTTAAGTAGTTTTATATCAGAAACTGATGTTATTTTGTCAATGGAAATCAATGATGAAGCCTGCTCCCTATTTCCTGACAGAGGTGATAAAATCAAGATGCGTAGTGAGACACACATTTCTACCTATTTCTAGCTACCACGAATGCACACTAATGCACTTTTGATAGAACTGTTAATGTAGGGAATGAGTTTTTCTTGATTGTGCCTACTTATTGCAGGGAGTTTTAGCTTTCATTGGGGAGAGGAGAACTACCAATAGGGCTATTATTTAAGAAAAGAGAGTAATTGAAGCATTTAAAAAATCTTCAGAAGAGAACATCAAGAAACAGAGAGAAGTGGGATATTTTCAGAAGTTTCATGTTGAATTTATTATATATTTCAAAGGAAAAACAAACTGCATGTAATATTCATAGTTTCACATATACTCTTTTTTGTTATAATTTGCATACAAAATGCTTATTTTATGTAATATTTCTTAGGTTCAGAATGAAAATAAAATTTTAAAAAGATATTGCCAAGGATGACAGTGTAGACTAGGGATTCTTGACCTGAGATTGGGATCTCTAAACTTGGCTGAGAAAAATTACATCTTTATTCATACTGACTTCTAACTGAAATTTAGCATTTCCTTCATTTATTTAAAATAATATTCTGAGAAAGGATCCATAGGCTTCAACTTCAAAGGTCAAGAACCCCTGGTACAGAATGATTAGGAAAAAAAAAACCCAAACCTAGCCAAGATAGATCCTTGAGGGTAAACACAGTAATAGGAGAACAGGGAAGTCTAATGAATGAAAGGGATTTGATATTTAGAAGGTCACTGGTAACCTCAGAGAAGAAAAATTTTTACTAAAGGGGTTATTAAAGAAACTCAGTTACATTTACATAGTCATTTCTCCTTCTAGATTAAGCTTTTTGAAGATAAATATCAAATCTCATTTATCTTACAAGCATATAGAGGTACTTTATGAATATTGTTGAATAAAAAAACTACATTCTCTCTAGATTTATACCTGACTGAAACAGATAAGCATTTCCTAGATATCAGATGTTTAATGGGAGTAGTGCCTAGAAGCTTTGTTATGTACAGCTCACAGAAACATCTGTACACAGAACCCAAAGCTTATACAAGATCTGATGATGGTGAGTCAGGAATGTCACCTTAGCATATTTAAACAATAGCATTTTTTTTACTTGTATAACTAGAACCGTGGAATAATAAAATTTTAGTTAGAAAGGATATTGAAGAGAGAATACCATATATTGGATAAAACATTGAACTTGGAGGAGATCTGGGTTTGAGTTTGAGTGTTGCCATTTTCTCTGATTTTAAATAATGCAATTTCTCTTCCACTCTTACACCCATGTGAGAGAAGGAAAAGTAGCCTATCAACTATGATTTATTAACCATTTGCTGTGTGTGAGGTACCAGAAGACATGTCAAGCATCTAAACTTGGTTTAGCTTCTAGTGTGACTCTAATGAACTTAAGTCTCTTACCCAATCTACAAATACTTGTGGGGAAATTCCCAAGCCTCAACCCTCCCCATATACAATAGATATAACTTTCTAGCTGTGGTTTTTGTACCACAGAAAGAAGGTAAAAACGGAGTCACACAAAAATATCATAATAGAAGAGAAGCCAGTACCAATATGGAATGTCAGAATTCTAAACCATAGACCAAGATCTAGGTACTGTTGTTAGACAGGACTGTAATAATTCTATTTGTTCTGCTCAATAGAAATGCTTTGGGCATTCTAATAATCTCCAGTACTATGAGACCTTGGTGCTGCCTTTTATGCATTGTCCATGATTATTTATGATCCTTCAATGTGAAATTATTGACAGCTGCCGGGTAAACTGGGGCTGCCTGTTTCCCAGTAACTATGAGTTTCTTTTGTCACATTGCAAGTTTCTTTAAGTCAAGATATGGTCTTCCTGTGGGTACCATAAAACTGTTTACCACTGTGTGACACTTAACCTCTCCTAGTCTGCTTCCTCATTTGTCAGATGGGGATATTACTTGCATTACTTACTAGGATTCTTGCAAGGATCAAATGAGATTACTGCTTCTCTGGACAGCTAGGTGGTATAGTGGATAGGACACTGGGCTTGTGATTGGGAGGATTCGTCTTCATGAATTCAAATCCAGCCTCAGACACTTTTAGCTGTGTGACCATGGGCAAGTCACTTAACCTTGTTTGCCCCAGTTAATCCATAAAATGAGCTATAGAAGGAAATGGCAAATCCCTTTAGTATCTTTGCCAAGAAAACCCCAAATGGCGTCACAGAGAGTTGGAGACAATGGAAAGGACTGAACAACATTGCTTCTCCAGCTCTGATGCCAAAGTCTCATTCCAATGCCTTATTTGTTATAGAGGTCATATTGGGCTCTCAAAGTGTGTGCTACTGGGTATAGACTCTAGCATGTCTTACCAAACTGAAGAGGCTACAAGTGCAGGCCCATAAACTGTATCTGTCACTCACTCACCAGTCAAGATAAATTTGGAGATGCTCATCACCACTTGGGATGTGGGGTGATAAGTTTTTTGGTCAGTATAATTCTGAGAGACTAAATCCTAAAGAGGTTATAATCTATTTTGGGAAAGGGAATACCAAACGATTAAAATCATAGATTCTGGAAGTACTAAAGTCTCTTCAAGTATTCCATATGCTTCAGAGGGGTAGGTTGGGACTACTTTTTCTGCCTTTTGTCCTTCAGCAATGCCTAGCAGATTGCCTTGCTAATAGTAAATATTTAATACAAACTTGTAAATTTGACTAAATGTTTTTTGGCAAACATACTGTATCTAGGAATACTGTGATAAACTGTGCTCTAATAATTTAAATTAATTAAATTAAAACAGAAACTTCCAAGAGTGGCTAGTACTCTGTGGGAGTGGTTTACATACTAGGATAAGTGTTCATCTTACATACTAGTTCATTATTTGTTCAGCTACATAGTGTAGAGCATCCATTCTGGTTAAATGAATTCTTTTATGTTTTTTCACTTCAATTATCCCTCAAAAAAAAATAAAACAAATCAGTATGGGAACTTACTTTTGAATTTATATTCTTGAAATATATGAAAAAATAAAACATATCCAGTGGAATTTTTGTGCCCAGTTAGCTATTATAATCAGTCATCTACAGAAAAGAGCACATTGATAAAAATAATTTTTGATGGATTGACATCACTATTACCTGATAGAAGTCCGCATTAATAACTGTTTCTTGTATGCCATGTATGAAATTTCTTTATTCCCTTGGAATAATAATTTCAATGGATGAACTTTTTTTTTTTTTTGCTTTTTTTTTTTTGAGGGGGAAAGCAGGGCAGTTAGGGTTAAGTGACTTGCCCAAGGTCACACGGCTGGTAAGTGTTAAGTGCCTGAGGCCCCATTTGAACTCAGGTCCTCCTGACTCCAGGGCCTGTGTTCTATTCATTGTACCACCAAGTGGATGAACTCTTAAACACAAAAGCACTATTATTATTTGCAGCTAGTTATATTTTTAGTGTTGTTCTCAGTGTCTATAGTGGTTTCAAAAATGCTTTATTATGTGTATCTTGGAAGCAGGAGAGTATCTAAAGAAAAGCAATTTAAGACTTAATGCTACTCACTGATTTATTATTCTTATTATGGTGCCCTCACAACACACACACTGAAAGAGCACCATTAAAGCGTATTGGCGGTGGTGTTAATCATGGAGTGCTCTCTCTCTCCTTTTCTTAATCCCAAGAAACAAAGCTTAAATTAGATTCTAGCCGTGCTGAGTTTTGCTCATTTGGGGTTATTTTTGTTTGCACGCTTATCTTGATTCCACTTCCTCATCCTGTATGTCACCTATATGTTTTACGAGGAGTTACCTCTAAGTAGGGAGGCAATATGTCTAGAAGCACCATAAAAAAGGATTAAAAGTTGGAAAAAGGAAAAAAGTTATAGAAATTGGGATTGTTCAACTTGTGCTTTGTTATTGTTATATAAAAACCTTTAGAAAGAATCTTTAAAAGACATATGAGGGGAGAATAATAAAAATAAGCAGGGAGAATGACAAAATTAAAAGATAGTTATTTTGCGGACATGTTTTGGTGCCTGTGTTATGTAATATATGATGGCTAGGTTTTGAAAGAAAATCATAGAATTATTCTTTTTGTATGATAGTGATAGTGCTCACTATAGACTTCTTATCCAACATTATTATTTATTCTCTTTTCAGTTCCATGAGATACTGAGATTGCTGTGCAAGGGGAAAAGGGTGTAGAGTGTATTGATACTATCTTTAAAGCCCATACTCATTGATTTGTGTATGCTGATAGCAGTCACTAAGTGAGCATAAATGTGCCAGCTCTACCTCCTTTCTCAGTAACCATTTCAGCAGATGTGGGGAAGGGATAGGAAAGAGAAGTGGGGCTCTTAGAATCTTCTAGATAAAGTTTTGATATCTACTGATTGATGAACTTAATTATAGCTGAGAAGTATATAACACTTTGTATTCTTTGGGCATTTGGTCTTCATAATAACCCTGTGAAGTAGACACTTACAGGTTTATTATTATTATTGTAAAGGGTGGTGGTGGGGGACTGATAAAGGGAGTTACCCAATTATTGTGAAAATACTTTTCCTCTTCTACCTCCAAGTATGACTTGCCCATCAACAACTTGTTAAGAGAACAATTGACACATCTTAACAAAGTGCCGAAGTCCATACTCTACGTTCTTTATGGGTGAAAGATGGTTCCCAATCAGCTATCCTTACATTGGCTTTATTTCATTACAGTTTGCCCAGATGTGCTCTGCATGCTTCCAGTTGATCAGATGTGACTTAGCATTTGGTTACGAGGGAGATGGGTATGGAATATCTGTTCATTATGATTTACAGAGATCAAATGGATTTGTTCAATGCCATGCAGCTAATAAGTATAAAAGGCAGAATCTGACCATGATGACATACAGCTCTCTGGCTCCAAGAATATACAAGAGGAGGTTGTTAGTAATTCAAGGTAAGAAGAACAAGTTGGTAGAACTAGGCAAAAATTCAGTGAGAGCAGGGAAAGGAGCTGAACATGGCTTTTAAAGTGTTAATGAGGTACTAATGGGGTGAGAAAGAGATGGGCATTTCCTGTGTTGGCCCCCACTTGCAATTCTCTAGGGGTGCTGATATCAAGGAAATCAAAGACAGAAAAACCTCATTTCCAAGAAGTGTGGATAGCATGAAGGTAGAATTTTTCAGTGACTTGTTAAGAATACTTGTTAAGTATTGTTTATGTGCTGTGACCAAGTGTTCCCGTTTATGCCTCAGGTATAGGCTGGTCTCTATCTTAGAAGAGTAGGAAAGAGGGCTTAAAGAATGTCATTCTATTCTCCAGGTTGTTAGTGAAAATAATGTATCCCTTAAAACAATGTAATAAGGGCTTCTGTGTGAAAATGAAGAAGAAAAAGAATCTGAAGAGGGAGAGGAGAATCTTGATTTATGTGTATCACAAAGTTGAAGGGTAGAAGAATGTTAAGCAGTTAAGAAAGGGATAAAGGGCCAATGAAAAAATACTCGGAAGTAACAAGCACAAAGCTCTTCCTGAAGAGGAAGTAGTTGCTTTTCTTTTAGGGGAATGATGTTATAGATTTGCTGGCTCTGTTAGGTGTGAGATCATCCAGGAAAGGTCAGAGGAAGAAGTGAGCAGTGGTAGTGGTTGACAGCCTCCTGCTGAAAAGTCCTGAGGTAGCTACTTATTAACACAATCACAATAGTGATTTGTGCTGTCTTTCTGGGGGTGAGTTTAAAAAGCTTCTAAGGGAACTTCTGAAAACTTGTCAAGCAGATAACTTCCACCCACTTTTGGTGGTTCACATGATCAGAAGAGATATTGTTGGATAAAATGTTAAAAGAAATAAGTAAAACATTGCTAGAGATGGTAAAATCTTGGGCAAGAAAGTAAAGATCAAGAATTTAAGAAAGAGGCAAATTTAGGAAGTGAATAGGTAGTTAAAAAGAGTACCTACCTCCCAGAGTTGTCATGAGAATAAAATGAGCTAAAATTTGCAAAGTGTTTTCCAACTTTAAAGCGCTAGATAAATGCTATCATCACCCCCACTGCCACCACCCCCACCCCCACTGCCACCACCACCACCATCATCATCATCATCATCTTTTTCTTCTTCATCCTCCTCCTCCTTCTTCTCTTCCTCCTCCTCCTCCTCCTCCTCATCATCATCTGAGACTAGTATTTGAATTTCTGTATCACTGTTTCAATGGCCTGGCCACGGCTGGAATACAATGATAATGAATTTGCTAGAAGATGGGGGAAGGCTTTGAAGAAGATACTTCCCTCACCTCTCTCCATTCTTGCATAGTTTTTGTGTACCCAATTATGTGGGGATTAGAATTTTTTGGGTTTTCTCAACATTAGATATCTAATGCCAAGAAAGCTGAACTGCACAAAATAATTTTGTTAAAATGTATGGGAGAAATTCTCTAATTAGTAAAACACATAAATCTAGAATAAATTGAACAAGAGAGAATATGGACTCTTCAGAAGAAAAATTAACTCAACAAAAACATACAAATGATAAAAAATAACTCCTATAATGAAGTTCTTAGATATCCAAAAAAGTAAGTTACTCAGTTTTTCTTCATGAGAGGATTTCACTACATTACAGTTGGGGCGTACTGGGCCACAGGTAAACATGAGGTATTTCCTAAGTTCTTACTGACAAAGAAAGAGAAAAAAAAGGAAGCAAATTTAAGACTGCACTCGTTGGGCTCAAATCCAAGTTGTAGCAGAGTCTTATGGCTGTCCAGCAGAAAAAGAGATCCAGAGTTTAGTAAACAGCTTCTTTTCCTCTAGGTCACCAGAAGGGAAATCAGAGCAACCTCAGGAAGTTGTTTTCCTGTGGTCAGCCAGAAGGGAAGATAGGGAGAGGCAGACAGAGAGGTTCCTGAAGACCTACCTGACCCCATGTCTACTGATTCCAGTCACATCCAGTAAATGTCCCCTCATTAGGACCCAAAACTGTATTTCAGCTCTTCCTCTTTCAACAGAGGGTGATTTAGCCCTTTCTACAAGAACAATCAGTTCCTGTTAGTGTAGAAATCAGTCATGTTAGGAGAGTTTTGACCACCACCATAAATACAAAGGCCCATGAGAGGAACCACTGTATGCATTTAAGAAGGACCTACCTAATATTACAGTAGAGAGGCACCTCCTCAATCCATTCACTTGCAGGAGCTAGGTGGAGGGAGAGGTAAATTATTCTATCTGTCCCACTCCACCCCCACCCCAGCCCTATTCAAACATTCTGTTAGAAAAGTCAGTTGTCAGATGTGATTTTTCCAAGGGTAGCAGGGAGCTGGGGAACCTCTGTCCCAGCTAATAAACAAGTCTGGTGAGAATGTATTTTCTTAGAGTTGTATAAATTTAATCCAAAGGGCTCAGAGAGGAAGGAGGAGGGAGAAAAGTTCCTTTAAACAAGGTATCATAAAGAGTAGCTACAGAGTAAGAAAAAGAACAGGGATGATACCCAGAAGTTTGCAGAAGACATAACCCAATAAGAGTCGATCATATAATTTACGACTTGATATGTCTGAAGAAAACAAGAACCAAATAACCTAATTCAAGGAGGAAATTTTTTCCTCCTAGATGTCATTTGGTGAGAAGAGGACTATGGCTACACATTACAGCCACATTACAGTATGGCTCTGTAAGAGTAAAACATACTCAAAAGAAAGAAGAGAGATATAAAGGGCAAGGGTAGCATCCTACATTTCCTCACAAATTCTGGAATGAAACAAGCAAAACATGGTGGTGGGATTAGGTGGGAAGATGTCAATAGAGGAAGAAATAGAAGTGATATTGATGTTAGAGACTGTATTTGTATGTAAAATGAGCTGGAGAAGGAAATGAATGGCAAACCATTCCAGTACCTTTGCCAAAGAAACCCCAAGTGAGGTCACAAAAAGTCAGACATGACTGAAAATGACTGAACAGCCACATTTATATGTAACACTTCAAGGTTTGCAAAGTGCTTTATATGTTAGCCTATTTGATCCTTACACCATACCCCTGTCAGGTGGTGCTACCCTTCTTATTTTACAGTTAGGGAGGCTGAGCAAAGATAGATAAAGTGACTTGCCCAGGGTCACACATCTAGTAAGTATCTGAGGCCATATTTGAACTCAGATCTTCTGACTCCAAGACCTGTGCCCTGTCTATTTGTGCCATTTCTAAGAAGAAGAAATAGAAGGAAAAAGATCACCAGCTTTGCTCATAGGCATGTAGGAGAAGTGGCATGGTCCGTTTCAGCATGTATTAGATCTCCCTTTCTCCTGAAAGAACAATAGCTAGTATTTTATTGACTTAATGATCACTTCATGCTCAAAAACAAAGAATCCAAGAAGAAATAATTTCTATTCTGGATCTGATTCAGACGAACAAAGGAAAATTGGATCCTGGTGGGTAGAAATGGTGGGGACCTTGGGGGGAAACTTAGAAATTACAATAAAGAAAGAGAAGCAAGTCAGTTATGGTTTCACTTGCCCCTGAGATTTTGAGAGCAGATTTCGCATATTATAAAATTCTATGGAAGAAGCAAGCCTAGGAAGGATGGGAGTCAACTGAACATTTAGAGTCATGATAACTGCTCAGATATAGTATCTCTCATTTATATAGACTTTCAAGTTTTACAAGCTGCTTTATGATGTGCAGTATCCAGTTTGACCCTCACTTCCACACCCAAAGGTGATTATTATTGTTGTTTCCATTTTACCGATGAAGAAACCCATGAGCTAACACTGCTAAGAAGGACTGCCACAAAGGTGTGTTGGATTGGTATAGGACCATCCAGTTTAAGATGATGGCTGTGGGATGTGTACAATTCATGAAACATCAATGCAGTTACCCAGGAAACTTTTGTCAAGTTTGACACCACTATAGCTGTCCAAATATCTGGTTTTTGGCAGTCTCGTAACACTCTCTGACCACTGACCTTTTCCCTGGGTATATTTGAAGTCACCCAAGTTAGAATCAGATTCAGATGACTGCCCAGTGCTTTGCGATTCATTTGTTAATTCATAACTATAAGTTGATCATATTAAAAATTACTTATAAAATTACTTATAAAAATTAACTTATATAAGTTAACTATAAGTTAATTCATAACTATAAGCCTTCCTGAGACACTCTCTTTGGCCATTTGCAACATTGAAGAGATTGAAAAACAGTTTCACCATGAACTTCAGAAAGTCTGGGGCCACTTAGAGCACTTTCAGAAACAGGGCTGTTTGTTCCTGGGATGCTTGTAACCCAACTTCAAGTCATTTGCTTTGCTAAGAGGCATTTATCGAATTTGATCTATAGGTGTCCATACCTCTTCCCTCAAAGGTTTCTTTAAAGATCACGGGGCTATATGGTCAATATGAGTTTTGGGAGAGGGAGGGAAGGTTCTTCCATAAACCCTCTGCACTGTTCTGGGATCCTTACTTCTGTCTTATTTTCTTAAGGGTTTCTTCTGCCATTGGCAGGGGTGGATGGAATATGATAACCTGACAGCTGAATTTTGGAACATGTACAAATGACCCAAATATTTTAATGAAAATGTTTTCTTGCCTAGCACATACTGAAAGATGGGTGTGTGGAGATAAAATATGTTTTGGAATAAATAGTTGGTCCTCAACAAATACTGATTGGTTGAGTAGATTGTTGAAGCATATAAGGCATTTTATAGAATATAGCACAAAGGGCGAAGTATCTGCTTAAAAAATCTTATAGTTCAAGTTAGTCATAAACTACTTCATAACTGTGAAATGCGTGGGTGACTTCATAATGTGAATGAGGCTGTCCTTGGACACCCACACTTAAATGAGCGGCTAGGAGAAGAATATTTAGGAAAGAGAAAGAGTAGATTTGGCATACAAAGCTGAAAACTTTCACTGGGAGTGGTGTGAAAATTGGCAGGATTGTATGAGTGTGAGAAATCTAAGGGAGAAAGTAAGAACAGAGGCTTCAAGGAGAATGTCACACAAAATTTACCAGAGCACTTAAGCTTGAAAACTGGAAAAGTCAGAATGTTTCAAAGTTGGAGAGCAACTTAATTCAGAAGAGAATAAGACAATAAAATCATCATCATCTTGAATGGGCAGGAAAGGAAATATGCAAAAATGAGATATTAAAAGGAAATTCAATGCCAACAGACTATTGTTTTTTTAACAGCTGTTAGGGAAGAGGTGGATAAGTAGGGGGTTGTTCCCTATCAGCTACTTTTAGGTGTTGCAATACCCTGACTCATGGGGAGAATCCTGAAAAGGCCTTGCCTAGTCTGCAGGAAGCTAGAGTTACCCTTTGAGCTCTGACTGTAGGCTAAGGGTCAAAAAAAAAAAAATTAGATACTGTTGCCTCCAGGATCAAATGCAAAATGCTCTATTTGGAATCCAAAGGCCTTCATAACCTATCCCCTCCTGTCTTTTCCATTTTCTTATACCTTACTCCCATATAAGTACTCTTTGAATCAGTGACCCTGGTCTCCCGGTCCTTACATGAGCAAGACACTCCACATCTTGTTTCCCAGCATTCTCTCTGGCTTCCCCCATGGGAGGGGGGGCAGTGCCCCTGGAGCTCTGTACCTCTTCATCTCTGATTACTGGCCTCTCTGACTTCCTTTAACTTCCAACTAAAATCCTACTTTTCCAGGAAGTTTTTCCCAACCTCTCTTAATTCCTGTGCCTTCCTTCTGTTTTTATTATTGTTGTTCAGTCATTTTTTAGTTCTGTCTGCCTCTTCATGACCCCCTTTAGGGTTTTCTTGGCAGAAATACTGAAGTGGTTTGACATTTTCTTCTCTAACTCATTTTACAGATGAGGAAACTGAGGTAAATAGCGTTAGGTGACTTGTTCAGGGTCACATAGCTAGTAAGTGTCTGAGGCCAGAGTTGAATTCAGGAAGATGAACCTTTCTGACCCCAGGACCAATACTCTATCCACTAATTTATTCATATAGCTTGCTTTTATATGTTTGTTTACACGTTGTGTCCCCCATTAGACTGTAAACTCCTTGAGGGCAGGGACTATTTTGCCTCTTTTTATATCTCTAGTGCTTGGCACAGTACCTGTCACATACATAGTTGGTTGTTGTCCTTCATTCTTGAAGAGGACAAAAATGGCATCACTAAGTTGGAGTCAAGGTACAATGTATTGGACTATGGCTCATCAGACCAATACAAGCTTGGAGGGCTGTACCATAGGGTGGGCACAAATAGTCCACATGAATGTTTGGAGTAGAGATATCGCTAAAATTGAGCACCTTATGTTTCTTTTGAGCTACTGCCATTCTGCTTCACCCATACAGCCCAGTGCTTTCTTTGATGTGGGCATGCCATGCTAGTGGTCCTTTGCCAATGACTCCCATGTTTCAATTTGAAAGTTCTTCAGAGAGATCTTGAGAGTGTCCTTGTATACTTCTTCTGACTTCCCTGTGAATACTTGCCTTGTGTGAGTCCTCTGTAAAGTAGTCTTTTAGGCAAATGTATGTTTGGCATTGGAATAATGTGGGCAGCCCATTGAGTCACACTCTAATAATAATAATAATAATAATAAAAAATGTTGATTGATTAATTGGTTGAGTATTTGCTTAGATTTACCTTATTGAAGGGAATCATATGTATGAGAAAACCATATTCTTCAACTGGCTGATAATATAGCACTAGAGCAGCAGTTCTCAACCTGTGGGTTGTGACCCCTTTAGGGGTCGAACGACCCTTTCACAGGGGTAACAGGGGTTGCCTAAGACCACTCCTCTATCTGTCTCCAGGTGGGTCCGCCCATATGCAGATACGCCCACATACAAGTATTAAAGGGTCACCACAGTAGGAAGGTTGAGAACCACTGCACTAGAGGATATTCGAAACCTCTGGCATTGAAAATGAGTATTCTATTGCAGTGGTATGGTTGATAATTGGGCTGGGTGTTGAAACCAATAACACTGGAAGTCATTGCTAAAACATGTTTCAATTCAGAACAAAAAACAAACTGATTGTCCTTTTTTCTTTTTTTTTTCTAGGCCCATGCTAAAGTCTGGCATCTCTACAATACATCTTTTCGTTCAACTCAAGGAGGACAAGTGTCTATTGCACTTAGTTCCCACTGGATCAGTCCCCGAAAGATGACTGAACATGACTTAAAAGAATGTCAAAAATCTCTTGACTTCGTTTTGGGCTGGTTTGCGAAACCAATTTTCATTGATGGTGACTACCCACAGAGCATGAAGGAAAACCTTTCATCTCTTTTGCCAAACTTTACTGAAGCTGAGAAAAATTTCATCAAAGGAACAGCTGACTTTTTTGCACTTTCCTTTGGGCCAACCCTGAGTTTTCAGCTCTTGGACCCTCATATGAAGTTTCGACAATTAGAATCACCAAGTCTGAGGCAGCTCCTTTCCTGGATAGACCTTGAATATAACCATCCTCAGATTTTCATTGTGGAGAATGGCTGGTTTGTTTCAGGCACCACCAAGAGGGATGATGCCAAGTATATGTATTACCTCAAAAAATTCATCATGGAAACTTTAAAAGGTAAGTGTTATTTTATTATAAGTGTTATATTACTTTCCTGCAAAAAATTCATTAAGAAAAATGCCTAAGCTTATTAAATTTCAATATTTTAATATTTATTAACAATAACAACATTATTATAATGATAACCAGAACTTGTACAGCGTTTTAAAGTTTACAAAGCACTTTAAAATTATTATCTCATTTTTACCTTCATAAGAACCCTGGCAGGTAGGTATCATTATTATCCCCATTTTTACAGATGAGGAAACTGAGGCTTGCCCAGTGTCTTGCCCAGAGTCACATACCTAGTAAGATAGATTATGACAGTAGTAATTCTTAGCACTTATTTAGTACCTTGAAATTTTTTACAAATAATGATTATTACTTTCATTCTGTAGAGGTGAAAACTAGGATATGGTGAGTAAAATTCAGAATTGGGGTCTGAACTCCTTCTGCTAGATCACATTAAGAACAACGTTCCCTTCCCCAACTAGATGTGTAGTTCTTAGTTTGTGTGCTTATATTATATTAAATGATGGTAAATAGCACAAATATGTAGTTTTGAAAAGACTACATCATAATGTCATAGAAAAATAGTTACACAGTAGTTTTTCTTTACTTTTAAAATCACTGTCTTTGAATGAAATGAAAGTCAAGCTTCATTACTAGGAAATCAGAATTAGAGATATGGTAACATGAGGGGAGACTTCTTTGTGGGGGTAACAGTAAACTGTAGGCTTGATTACAGCCTTGTGTAAATTTAAAAAAAAATTATTTACCAAGCCATGTACATTATTCTTAACCTGAATATTTAAGTAATAGAAATAAAGATCTGTTTAAATGAATTTTTAAAAAAAATATTGGTGGAGTGCTGTTTTTAAGTAAGACTATAATTTTTAGTTTTAACTTTAGTGGATTATGTAGACTTAATTATTAATTTGTACTTTTAAATTCTTTAGGAACCATTAAGTATTTAGGAAAAGAAATTGAATTTTTTTTTCCCTAATAACTTTGAGATAGTTCTAAAAATCAAAAGATTCAATATTAGCACTGTTATATAC
Source organism: Pseudocheirus occidentalis (assembly GCA_028646575.1). Lineage (NCBI taxonomy): Eukaryota > Metazoa > Chordata > Mammalia > Diprotodontia > Pseudocheiridae > Pseudocheirus > Pseudocheirus occidentalis. The sequence continues at coordinate 154,620,387 of CM053596.1, forward strand.
ATTGCCAGGTTGGTTATTATAAATAAATATCTTAATTATGAGGAGTTGCATTTGTTTATTAATATTTTAGAGATCTGGGGACTTCATATAATGTATTACTCATAAGACAAATGAGTAATTTAAGGTTGTTTTGTCTCTTCTTCCCTCCCTCTCCCCTTTCCTTTCCTCCTACTAGCCATCAAATATGATGGAGTCGAAGTCATTGGTTATACTGTTTGGTCCCTCATGGATGGCTTTGAATGGCACAGAGGATACAGCATTAGACGTGGATTATTTTACATAGATTTCCTAAGTCATGATAAGAAGCTGCTGCCAAAGTCTTCAGCCTTGTTTTACCAAAAACTGATAGAAAGAAATGGCTTCCCTTCTTTACCAGAAAATCTACCAATAGAAGGGACATTTCCTTGTGGCTTTGCTTGGGGAGTTGTTGACAACTACATTCAAGTAAGTCAGCTGTCACAAATCAACAGTCCCATCAAGTCTTGTTTCTAGTAAGTAGTGGTACATTTTTAGGCTGAAAATAGCTATATACTTTCAATTCTTTGGGCCAAAGAGTTCCACAGTGATGTATGGCAAACACCAAATTTGATAAATTATACCTTCCACAAAAATATTCGTACTTTCATAATGAACTTGAAGCAGTTGGAAAAAGAGGAAATTAAATATTTCAAGTTTTAATGAGAAACAGTATGAAATTAGTTATCTTTCAATAATTCACTAATCTTCATTTATAAAACTAAATATATTCTTAATGTTCACTGTGGTATGTAATTACTACAAACCAATCCATCTAGAGGTGTTTGTTGGTGTGCCCACACTCAGTGGAATTCTCTCATCTCTCAAAATTTAAAGTTAGTAGTCATTTTTAGAGTTGCATTATATACTTTTAAAAACTGGCTTCAATAGAAAGAGCAGGTAGATAGGACTGCTGAGCCACAACGGTGCTATTTGAAGGATCATGGAGAGACACTGCAAAACTGAAGGAAAAATCTCCCAGTTTTTTTTAAAAGAGAAGAGAATAGAGTTTGGCAAATTCTAGGCTAGTAAACTTAACTTTGATGACCGGCAAGATTTGAGAAGAGATTCTTAAAGAAATGGTTATGAAATATCTAGAGTCAGCATGATTCATTCCCTCAAGAACAGGTCATGCCAGACCAGTATTATTCCCTTTGCTGACATGCTAACAACTGGTGTAGTGCTGTGTGCTGAGATTCTTAACCTGAGGTACAAGGATAACCAAGGGATCCATGAGTAGGTAGGTTCCAGGTTGGGGGGTTGGAGGGAAGGCTGTGAATTAAAAAAATACACATTTGGATAACTATACTTCAATATAATTGTTTTCCTTCGTAATCCCGTGTATTTCATTTTATTTGTATTTTATGGATATGCAATAAAAATGTTAGTCTGAGAAGGGATCTGTTGGCTTCATCATATTGCCAAAGAGGGCCAGGACAGAAAAAAAGGTGAAGAACTCCTTATAGTCCAAATAAACTTAATCTAGATTTTATTTTATTTTTTTTTAATCTTTTTTTTTTGGAGGGGCAATTGGGGTTAAATGACTTGCCCAAGGTCACATGGCTAGTGAATGTGTCAAGTATATGAGGTCGGATTTGAAGTAAGGTCCTCTTGACTCCAGGGCAAGTGCTCTATTCATGGCACCACCTAGCTGCCCCTTAATCTAGATTTTAGCAAAATATTTAACAAAGGAGCTCATTCTATTTTTATGGAACCTTGGGCTTTCTTTATATGGATAGCAGCCATGATTTTCTTAGTATACATCTCTCCCAGGTGAGGAAACTCTAAAGAAGCTAAGTGGCTAGTGTAGGGTCACAAAGCCAGTCAGTGTGAAATTTTGGATGTCCTCTGTGCCTGGAATGCTCTCTCTCCTCCCTTCTCCTTACTGACCACCTCTGACCCCCTTTAAGTTCCAGATAAAACCTCTTCTCTTGATCTTAATTCCCTAACTTCTCTTAATTTCATACCTCCTCTTTGTTACTTATTTTCTATTTATCCTATAGATTGCTTGCTTTGTATATATTTGTTTGCATGTCTTTCCCATTAGATTGTAAGCTCCTTGAGGGCAGGGATTGTCTTTTGCTTCTTTTTGTGTTCCCAGAGCTTAGTACAATGCTTGGAATGTAGTAGATGCTTAATAAATGTTTACTAATTGATTGATGTTCAGAGGCAGGATTGAACACAGGGCTTCTTGGCTTCAAGGCTGACTCACTACTATGTCACACTGTCTCATTTTTATATAATTATGGCAAAACTGGTTGATTTGGAAAGACTCAAAACAGTTCCTTACGGCTTATTTGTCTTCATGATCTAGAGAATAATGAAAATATAGGAAAAAAACCACCGTAGTACTGCCATTTGTGGAGCTTCTTCAGGAGTCACAGTAAGTTGTAATGACTGACTAAATGGAAAAGCTTTTATTAAGTGTTTACTATGTGCTAAGCACTGTGATAATGCTGGAGATAGGAACATAAGTGATCAGTAATGACCATTTATTTTGTTTAACTCCAATTCTGTTTCAGTTCTGGAGGTCTAGGCTTACTCAAGATATTCTAAAAGTCTTCCTGTGGGTTTAAGCCTGCACAAAGTCTTTTAGGACATCTTGCATATTGAACAATGAATAGTACTTATAAATCTTTATAAGAAAATAAATAGAACTGAAGTTTTGTTACTCAGGAAGTAGAATTTCCTTTCATTGTAAGAGATTAAAAAAAGAGAGATTACAAGAAATGTGAAGTATTTTAGATTGTGGACCTAAACAAGATTATGACACTATTCTAGGTACCTTGGAGAATACAAAAAAGAACTCATTTGTTCTTTGAGTCAGCATTTATTCCATGCCTAGTGTGTGTAACACTTTCTTTTTAAGTCTGGGCTCAACTCATTATTCCTATTCACTATCTGTACAAAAATTATATTCTGATAGATAAACCCTATGGATTATTCACCTATCTGAATGCCATAATTTGGATAATAGATATTCTTCATCTACTGGGTATTTTTTTTCCATTGTTGATTATTAGCTCAAACTCTTGAGTGGCTATGAATCACCTCCAGAAGGCTCTGCTTTGTTCTGAGGCTTGATTGAATTAGCAAAATGACTAAAAACAAAATGTCGTCCCCAAACAAGTGTATTTATAGCACCTCAGCATACATATGGAAACTTCCTCAAATTTAGACTGTGCTAAATCTCCTCCATGATAATGGCAAACATCTAAGGTGAACATGTATCTCCCTGTTTTGTGGTGAACCCTGTATATAGAGAGGGGTCTCATATGGCAAAAGGTGCTTTTGTTATGTATGACTTGAAGGGAGGCAGAACAGACCTCTCTAGTCTCTTCTCCAAAGGAGACTTCTCATTCCTGCCAAGAGGGAAAGCAATAGGTTAGGGCCAGAGGCTGCTCTGTTCTCCTTAGAAAGAGGGGGCACCAGGCTAGAAATACATCTATCTGGTCTCTTCTGTATTGTTTATCTAGGGAATATGGTCATCCACATAATTAATGATCACTCTGTTGTTTTGAGGAGAAAGGGGATCCCTAAAGTCTATATCCAAGACTTGACCCTTTTCTCACCAAATACCAGTTCTACAATGAATGCACATAGTGGATAGCAAAGAAATCCATTTATCCAAATCATAGCAAAATGGAAATCAAAGAAGTCATAACATAGAAAAGTATATAACAGACTATACCAAGTGAAGGAGCTCTCCTAGTGGAAGCAAGATGACTTAGCTCAACCAAGAGAATGTCCTGGATCTTACCCAAGGGGAAATTCCATGATAGAAACTGACCTCACCTCTCATGTTTTCCCAGAGTCTTCAGCATCCTAAAGTGGGCTTGGTATCTTGCATCTTCTCTCTTGAAGTTGAAAGAAAAAGCACCCAAATGATGAATCCCACACAGAAGACTGGGGAAGGCTGGCTCATTCTTATCTCTTACCAACTTTGCCCTGCCCCTCATGCTGTGCAGGGCTTTCATTTCCACAGATAAGGAAGAAGTCCTGCACCAACAGGCTTTGGGACAAGGGATCACATAGTCAATAAACTATTATGAGCAGATTATAAGGGCAGATCTTGTATTCTTTTATATATCTTTTATTTATTTGATATATTTGTGATGATAAAGACGTGTCTTACTGTGGAGCATCACTTTTGCAAGTCTACTTTTCTTCCCTTGGGGCATATGCATAACATTTTCATAAATATCTATATAGATGGGAAATAATTGGTTTTTTGTAACTTTGTAAATCCTTTCTATCTTTCTTCTGTTTGGTGTCTTCCTTTTAGTTTCTTGCTTATATGTCAATACTTTGCGTAGTTGGGGTCTTTGCCAAGCTTTCTTTTAAACTTGCTTTACCTTCCACTGTTTATTTTATGATGTAATAATACTTTTATTAATTATTATCCTCCCATTATCCTTCTCTGCCAGATTTTATAAATGAGTTTATGGTATAATAAACTTATGTTGGCTGCCATATCTTTCTGAATGACAAGTAAGTCAAGTATTTGCCAAAGTAAATGCCAAAAGGGGTTCCTCATTATAGTCAAATCGGTTAAATTATATCAGTTAACCTTCTGCATGAAATTATTGTAATCAGTGTCTATATATTTTCCATCTATATCTTATTTTTTTGTTATCAATAACGCATTTGGTAGGTTAGATTGGATTTGTTTTACTTTGATGCCTTATTTTCTGTTTTATTTTTTCTTCTAGCTTCATTTTGATCTCTACTCAGTAAGTTGGTGGTTTGACTGTATAGAGAATTGATTCAAGAAAGATTCCCGCATTAGTAACGAGTCATTTCCTGAGGAGAACAGGCTTAATTGCCTTTGGGAAATTGCAGAGCTCCTTTAATGATTTCAAAATTTTTCCTGAAATAAAACCCATCTTTTTGGCACCAATATCATGCCAATGTTGTTGTACGGCCACAGATCTTGAAATGCTACAGTCTCCAAAGCATTAAAGATGAGTGGCATTTAGAGGACGATGGAAACTTAACTTATAACACTTAACAAATAAGAAATTCCTGAAAAGAATCAGAGTAAAGATCAGAGAGATATTTGATTTAATAAATAAGTAGACAGAAAAATAAATAAATAAATGAATAAATAAATAAAAGAATAAAATAACAAGATGGGCTGGTCACATGACAAGAATGAGACAAAACTAGCTGACAACTAGTATGCTCCACTGGTATCCTTGGAGTAGTAAGAGAACGTGAGGAAGGGCCCCAGCATGTTGGGTTCACCCACTATGGAAAACTTATGGGAAGATAAGAAGAGTAGTCACAAAAGATGGGGAGGCAGATGGGCTCCAATCTGGATCATTGGAGTTGACAAAATCGTAGATCTAGACATATATTTGTGTATGTGTAAGCCATTATGTCCAAAGCACAAGAGAAAAGACAATAAATCAGGAGGAGCTTAAAGAAAGAATATGTTCAAAAATAACTCTCTAATAAGGTAGGCTGATTATGAATCACACAGCTCAGAGATGGAAGGGATATATGTGTTCATCCATTTCAATTCATATCTGAAAAAAAAAACCCTCAGTGCCACATACCCCACATATTGTTACCTAGTCTCAACTTAAAGATTTCCAATAGAGGAGAACCTACTATTTCCCAAGGTATCTCCCTTTTCTATACTGGGACTACTCTAACTGCTAAAAGATTTTTCTTCACATCAAGACTACATTTGCGTCTCAGTAATTTTAAGAATAAAATTTGACTACTCTACCTTTTAAAGGATGAAATTATTATTAAGTCAAGTCAAGAAGTTAATAGCTCTACTTTTAGAAGAGAAAGGCTTACGGCAGATATCTGAATATTTGAAGTCTCTCCTTTCCCCATCAATGTTATGCTTCTATAGTAGATTGGTGATTTAGTTCCTAAATTACTGGTGGGGGGGGAAGGGAGATGTTTCCTTCTTTCTGTCCATGTGTTCAGTAATATATTCTAATGATAAAATCATTTCTATTTTCTCCTTTCACTGATTTTCACGCAAAATGTTTTCTCTTTGGTTCCTGGATTTTCTTATGTCAGTGTATCTTCTTAATATATAACACTACCTCTGTTCCTTTACCCATCCTGTTCCTTTAGAATAAAGTAGCCATAGTCCAATCATGAGTTTCTTCCCACCAAACCTCAGTAATTGTTCCAAGGTCAAAATTACATCTTTCTCTTAAGATCTCTAATTCCTCTTGCTTGTTGCCTAAACTTGAGGCATTTGTATATATTTGAGCCCCCTAGATCACTACCTTTTTGTGGTAGAGGGGCTTGTATAGGTCAATGAAACTATGAGCTATGCCAGTTACCCAAGACACACAGGTCATAGTGGAGAGTTCTGACAAGTGATCCACTGGAAAAGGAAATGGAAAACCATTCTGGTATCTTTGCCAAGAAAACCCCACAGACACAACTAAAATGATAAAAGAGGTGGCATCAGAAGATAAGCCCTTCAGGTCTGAAGGTGTCCAGTATGCTACTGAGGAAGAGCTGAGGACAACTACAAGTAACTCTAATTCTAATGGGCCAGAACCAAAGGGAAGCTCAGCTGCAGATGTGTCTGGGGATGAAAGCAAAGTCCGATGCCCTAAAGATCCATATTTCATAGGAACCTGGAATGTAAGGTCTATGAACCAAGAGAAGTGGGATGTGATCAAACAGAAGAGAGAAAGATTAAACATCAACATCTTGTGGGTGTCAGGGAACTTGAATGGATAGGAATGAGTGATTTTAATTCAGATGGTCACTACATATATTACTATGGGCAAGAATCTCTTAGAGCATTGGTTCTCAAACTTCCTAATGCCACGATCCTCATGTTGTGGTGACCCCCAACGATAAAATTATTTTTGTTGCTACTTCATAACTGCAATTTTGCTACTGTTATGAATCATAATGTAAATCTCTGATATGCAGGATGTATTTTCATTGTTACAAATTGAACATAACCCACAGGTTGAGAACCGCTGTCTTAGAGGAAATGGAGTAATCCTCATAGTCAATATAAGGATGATAAAAGCAGTACTGAGGTATAATCTCAAAAATGACCAAATGATATCTGTTTGAATCCAAGGTAAGCCATTCGACATCATAGTAATACAAGTATATGCTCCAACCACTAATGCCAAAGAGGTCAAGGTTGATCAGTTCTCTGAAGACATACAGCATCTTCTTGAAATAGCACCAAAAAGGGGGTGGCTGGGTGACTTTGGGCAAGTCACCTAACCCCAATTGTCCTGCCTTCCCTCCTCCAAAAAGAAAAAAAAAAGATTTCTCATTCCTCATAGGGAATTAGAATGCTAAAGCAGGAAATCAAAAGGTAATTGTAATAACAGGCAAGTTTGGCCTTGGAGTACAAAATGAATCAGGGAAGAGACTAATAGAGCTTTGTCAAAATAACTTGCTGGTCATAATAGACACTCTTTTTTTTTACCAAACCCAGAAGATGATTCTACACATGGACATCACTATATGGGCAATATAGAAATCAGACTGATTGCATACTTGGCCGCCAAAGACAGAGAAGCTCTATATTGTCAGTTAAAACAAGAGCTGGAGCTGACTGTAGATCAGATCATGAGCTTCTTCTTGCAAAATTCAAACTTAAATTGAAGGAAGTACTGTATAGGCAAGACTTTGAACATCCCTTATGAATATGAAGTGGAGGTGATTAATAGATTTAAGGGATTAGATCTAATAGATAGAGTGCCTGAAGAACTATAGACAAAGGTTCACAATATTGTACAGGAGGTAGTAACAACAACAACAAAAATTTTTTTGAAAGAAAAAGAACAAAAAAAGCAAAATGACTCTCTGATGAGACTTTACAGATAACTGAGGAAAGAAGGAAAGGGCAAGAGAAAGGAAAAAGGGAAAGATATACCCAACTGAATGCAGAATTCCAGAGAATAGTTAGAAGAGATAAGGTTATCTTCAATGAGTAATTCAGATAAATAAAGGAAAACAATAGAATGGAAAAGATCTCTTCAAAAAAAATTAGAGATATCAAGGGTAAGTTTTATGCAAAAATGAGCATGGTAAAAAACAAAAATGGTAAGGATTTAGCAGAAGTAGAAGAGATTAAGAAGAGATGGCAAGAATATGCAAAAGAGCTATACTAGAAAAATCTTAACATCACCAAAAACCATGCTCAGTGGTTACTAATCTAGAGTCAGGCATCCTCAACAGTGAAGTCAAGTGGGTCTTAGGAAGCATTGCTGACACTAAGGCTGGTGGAGTTCATGAAATTCCAGCTGAACCATTTAAAAATTTAAAATATGGTACTGTTAAAGTATTGCACTTAATATTCCAGCAAATTTGGAAGGCACAATGGTGGCCACTGGATTGAAAAAGATTCATTTACAATCTAATCCTAAAGAATGGCAACGCCAAGGAATATTCAAATTGCCAAAAAATTATGCTTATTTCACATGCCAGCAAGGTTGTGCTTAAGATTCTGCAAACTAGTCTTTACCATTATGTGAACTGAGAATTACCAGATGAGCAGGCTGATTTTTGAAGAAGCAAAAGACCTAGAGACCAAATTGCCAGCTTTTACTGTGTTGTGGAAAAAACAAGGGAGTTCCAGAAAAACCATCTACTTCTGCTTCATTAACTACATTAAAGTCTTTATTTGAATCACAACAACATATGACAAGTCCTCAAAGAGATCATCTTACTTGCCTCCTCAGGAACCTGTATGTGGGCCAAAAAGCAACAGTTAGAACCAAACATGGAACAGTCGATTGGTTTAAAATTGAAAAAGGAGTATGACAAGGCTATATATTATCACCTTATTTATTTAATTTATGTGCAGGGTACATCATGGGAAATATCAGGCTGGATGAATCAAAAGCCGGAATTAAGATGGCTGAGAGAAATATCAACAAATCTCAGATATACAGGATGATGCAATTCTGATGGCAGAAAATAAAGAAGAATTAAGAAGCCTCTTAGTGAAAAGAGAGCATAAAATCTAGCTTGAAGCTTAGCAATAAAAAACAACAAAACACCCGAAGATCTTGGCAACTGGTTCCATCACTTCCTGGCAAAGGGTGAAGAAATGGAAACAGTGTCAGATTTTTTTTTTTATATTCTTAGGTTCAAAGATCACTGCAGATAGCAACTGTAGCCATGAAATTAAAAGATGCTTCCTCCTTGTAAGGAAAGCTATGGCAAATTTGGAGCGCATATTAAAAGAAGCAGAGAAATCACCTTGCTGACAAAGGTCCATATAGTCAAAGCTATGCTTTTTCCCGTAGCAATATATGGCAGTGAGAGCTGGACTATAAGAAAAGCTGAGCTCTGCAGAATCTACGCTTTTGGACTGTGGTGCTGGAGAAGACTTTTGAAAGTCTCTTGGACAGCAAGGAGGCCAAATCAGTCAATACTTGAAAAAAATAACTCAGGCTGTTCACTGGAAGGTCAAATTCTGAAACTGAATCTCAAATACTTTGGCTGCATAGGGAAGAGATGGGACTCATTGAAAAAGACCTGGATGTTGGAAAGTATTGAAGGCAAAAGGAAAAGGGGACAGTAGAGGATTAGATGAATGGTTAGCTTCATGAAAACAATGAATATGATTTTGAACAGACTTATAGAGGTAGTGGAGGATAGAAGGGTCTGGTGTGCTGTGGTCCATGGGGTCACTGTAAGAGTTGGACACAACTGAATGACTGAACAGCATATATTTCAGACCACAAACTTTACTACAGATGCCTTCCTTAGATTTCTTTGATTTTCTGCAACTTTCAACTGATAATCTTCTTCTCTGTATTTGAATGATATTATGTTTGGGAGGTGTACGTAGACATTTTTATTCAACTCTCTTCCTTTTTTAGATGATAATACAGTATAAATTTACCAGGCAAATCAACCTTTATCCGCTTAAGTTAGGTGGGCTCCATCCCTAGCCAGGAGCCTGACATTTCTATAGTTTTGTGTTGTCCAGAAATTTAAACCTTGTTCTTAGACAACATATTCTTAGCCAACTCTTTACTTTCCAGATCAATTTAAAAAAAAAAATTCTTTATTCCTTTCTTTTCAATGGGCAGCAGCAAATAAACCACTGCTTTTGACCCTGTGGTTTTCAGATTCAGACTTCATAAATTTGGGCAGTGCTTCTTGGTTCCTTCTGACAGTCTCTTTAGTGCCTATGTGAATCATAAAAAGTGAGTAGTAGTCATCCATTTTGACATAGAAGCAGGAATGCTTAGAGTATGTTTGGGGAATAGGGAAAAGTCCTATTTGACTAAAAATAGAGGATGCATGATATGCAGTAGTAAAAGACAAGTCTAGCAAGATAAGATGGAAACAAATACTATAGTGGAGGGCCTATAATGCTAAGAATGCTAAGAAATCTCAACAACTCACTTCCATGCCTTGTTTTTCTCAATTAAGACACTCCATTTCCCAACTCCCAGCATTTCCCCTGGCTATCTCCCATGCCTGGAAGACTCCACCTCCTCATTTCTACCTCCTGGCTTCTTAGACTTCTATCAAGTCTCAGCTAAATTCCCACTTTCTGCAAGTCGCTCTCCTTAACCTTAGCGGTTTCTTTCTGAGATTATCTCTAATTTATCCTGCAGCTATCTTGTTTGCACAGTCTACATGTTGTTTTCCTCATCATATTGTGAATGAGTCCTTTGAGATCAGGAACTTTTTTTTTTTTGCCTTTCTTTGTATCCCTAGTGCTTAGCATGATGCCTAGAACAGAGTAGGTGCTTAATAAATGCTAGCTTGAATGAATGACAAAAATTCAATTAGACGTACATTAAGTGTCTGCTTTGGGCAGAGTATTACATTGAGTGTTGGGAATACAAAGATGAAATCAGAAATTGTGCATTCCCTCAAAGCAGCTTCCACTCTATTAGGGAATGATAGAAGGTTTTTTGAATTGGAAGCTATAAAACCAGAGCTGTGCTTTAGGAAGATCTATAGGGAAGAAGTGGGCAGAATGGTGAGCTGGAGAGGCCAGAGATGAAAGCAAAGCAGTTAATTGGGAATAAAATGTGAGAAATATTAAGGACCTGAACCAGGGTGGTGACAGTGGGAATGGAGAGAAGGGGATGAATGTGAGAAATATTACAAAGCTAGAAGTAATAGATTTAGTGACTGAATTTGGTATGGGCAGGGGAAAGGAAAGAGTAAAGGATCGTTCAATGGTTTTCAACTGAGTGCTGGGAGTATGGTGGTCCCATTAACAGAAATAGAGTCTTGAAGCAGAAGCTATGGTGTACTCTATAGTGACAATCCAGAGGAGCCCAGTATTGCCAGCAAGCTCCCAAATGCTTAGGCTTTGTTACCTGTTAACAGCACCCTCATCTGTCCTGCTTCTGTGTTTGATCCCTCTTTTGGTACTCCAGTAGATTATTAAGCTGGACAAGTCTGCACATCAGTCTTGCTGTGAGTGTGCTTCAATCAAGTTATTTCACAAAATTTGTGCCAGGAGCATACTTCTCCAAGCCCCAAATAATTTTTAGCTGCCAGAACTCTTTTATGAATTGAATTAAATATCTCTTTTCTTCCCCCAATATTCAGGATTGTAGTTGCTGCAATTTTTTTTCTTCCTATTTTCCTTTCCTTTTCAGGCAGCCATTTACCATCTAGAACTGTCCTTGGTGTCCTGTTAGCCCATGACTGTGGGGTCCTCTCTTTCATCCAGGGTACTGCCCAGTCATTCAGCCCTTTTAGAGACAGCATGGTGCAGTGGAATGGGCTCTGGACTGGGAATCAGAGTACTAGGACTCAAATCCTGGCCCTTCCACTTAGTTGCCATGTGATCACAGGCAAGTACATTAATCTCACTGGGTCCCAGATTTCTCATCCATAAAATGAGACAGTTATACCTGATGACTTCTAAGGTCCCTCAGAGCTCTAAATCCATGATTTTATGACTTTCCTATTCACAAGAGCTGCTACTCAAACCTGATTATTTGAAATGTATAGAGCTGTCTCTGAAAGATGAGGTGATACTGCCCCCCAAAGACTATAAACTTCGACCCACTCTCATTGGAAAATAGGAGGGGATCCTGAAAAGCCATTTCTATCAGAGGAGGAAGTGTTTTCAAGTCATTTTCATAGAATACACTTGTCATGGTTCTAGCGGTCACAGTTCTTGAAGTCAGTGCTTATAACTGCTTGTCCAGATGCTCTATTTTCCTACCATTCAATGATGGGAAGAAGAAGCTGCCTTCAGAGTTTGTAGGTATAATAACTGTGTTGTCTAGGTAGTAACATCCTTCCTCAGAAACCTTCCCTTTAGGAACCAGCTCAGCTGAAGTGATTCAGATAAAGAGTATTGGGATGGACTTAATATCACAACAAAATTTATTTTCTTCTTTTAAGACCTTGGGGGTAGAGAGGGAGATGGAGCCAAGGTGGCAGAGAAAAGGCAGAGACTTGCCTAAGGTCTCCTCAAAACCCCTCTGAACACCTTTAAATAATGTCATAAAACAATTCCTGGAGAGGGAGAACCCACAAAAAGATGGAGTGAAATAATTTCCTAGCTAAAGACAACTTAGAAGGTTGGCAGGACCTGGGTTTATTGCAGCTGAGTGAGAATGGAGCACAGTCCAGCACAGACTATGCCACCCTAGATTGGGCCCCAGCAAACCAGGAGCAGGCCTTGAGAGTGACTGAATGAGCAGCAGCAGTGTCTGCTTCCAGAGCTCTCAGCCCAGAGATGATAAGGGGGCTTAACAACTAACTGATCAGTACAAGATTATAGTGTTCTTTTTGCTGGCATTGAGGGCAGGATTCTTTTGCTTTGCCCATACTCAGATCTGGTTTGCAGTCCTGGGTAGTCATCCCAGGACAAGGAGGAATACTAGCACACCAGAGCTTGTAGCTGCCGTAGAATGGAGACCCTGCCTTTCAGGGCAGAAAAGAATTCTTGAGGTCACTTACAGACCAGACCACAGGCCAAGAGAGTAGTAAACACCTCTCCTTAAATCATACCACCTTGGAAGAACTGAAAACTTAACAGGTCCCTAGAAGTATCTCTGAAAACAGCTGCACAAACCCCCTAAAGCTTGGGACAGTAACCTTCCACCCTGGAAGCAGAGCCCTGCTTTCAGAAAGAGTTAAAAGTCAAGAAGTGGACTGGAAAAGTGAACAAACAACAGAAAAAAATTCTGACCACAGACAGTTACTATGGTGATAAGGAAGAGTCTCAGGCTATAGAAGAGCTCAAAAAGACTTTTGAAAAGCAAGTAAGAGAAGTAGAAAATATTAAAAATTATGAAAAACAAGTCAAAAGCTTGGTAAAGGAGAGACACAAACATACTAAAGAAAATAACACCTTAATAAACAGAATAGGCCAAATGGTAAAAGAAGTACAAAAAGCCAATGAGGAAAAGAATGCTTTGAAAAACAAAATTGACCAAATGGAAAAAGGAGGCACAAAAATTTGCTGACGGAAAAAAACAACCCATAAAAAGCAGAATTGGCTCAATGGAAAAGGAGATACAAAAGCTCACTGAAGAAAATAATTCCTTAAAAAATGGAAGCAAATGGAAGCTAATGACTTTATAGGAAATCAAGAAACAATAAAATAAAACCAAAAGCATGAAAAAATAGAATACAACATGAAATATCACATTGGAAGAATGACTGACCTAGAAAATAGATCCAGGAGAGATAATTAAAAATTATTGAACTACCTGAAAACCATGATTAAAAAAAAAGACAATAGGGGTAGAAATGGAAGAGTTCAGTAGGCACATGAGGAGGAGATCCAGCATCAAAACACTGTAACCCAAGCCTGCCTCTCTCTTCTCCTACTCCTTTACTATCTGTTAACACTTTTCTTCTTCCACTACATACCCAGTGATTCATCTCCCACTGTTCCATCACCATTCTTGTTTCTCCATACTATGTCTAGGTTCAATCACCACTAGTCCTCCCACACCACTGGTTTTCCTGGCACCAGTAACTAGCTCTTGGAACTCTATCCAGTCCTTTTCTTTCTCAGATACTGTTATAGTGGCAAGAGCCATGGAGAAAACTTGCTATTTTTTTCCTTGTATCTCCTAGTCCTACTGCATCCTCAACTCCTGAGACAAGAAGGATTTGCTAGGGCAGGAGACAAAAACTAAGGAATAGGCAGAGAGGTAGGAGGAAAATGACAGAAGAAACTGAGATAGGGTAAAAATCATTAGAAATGGTGAGAATTTGTGCAATTAGATTTGTGTGAAATATCAGAGAAGAGGGATGTGCAATTAAGTATTTATAGGCAGGAAGTTAGTATGCTTGGTGCCCTCTAATCAACTTCAGAGCCTCAAAAGTGGCATTTTTGAAAGAAACATTTAGAAGAATACTAAAATATCAATAACTACACACTAGTCATTTACATTTATTATGGAAAAATAATAACAAAGAAATGCTATCATAAAATCACATTATAATAAGTCATTATTATCACTCTGGGTCTCATTTTCCTCATCTGTAAAATGTAGAGGTTGAACTAATGGCCTTTCCAGCTCTAGACTATAAGTAGTTGCTTAATATACCTATTATGTAGTCTTATAGAATATTAAAAATAATTTCATAAATCTGAAAAGTGGAGGGATAATTCTTAGTTTCATGAAACATGAGAAATTATTTTTTCATAACCTTTGTAAAAATAATTCTTGTCTAACCTAAAAGAGATAGCTACAAATTAAAATAAATACTTCTGCATAAAATATTTCCTTCTTTAGACTTTTTTCTGTTAGAAGAATATAAATTTTTTTTCAAAAATTTAGGGTTAAATAAATCTGTTATCAATTAGCCCCCAGCTGCCTTACCTCCCTACCACTTCATTTATTTCTATTTATTATCTCAAATTTTTCTGCTCTCATAATTTCCAATATTAGTCCCATTTGCTCTGTTGACCCTAGAATATAAAATGATGACCAGTAATACAAAATCAGCTTTTCACATATCAGGTCTTTAGTGTTTCGCCTTAATTCAAACACAGGGATTCTTAATCTGGGGTTCTGTTAACTTAAATAATTTTAATATATTTGTTTCCTTTGGTATTTCTATGTATTTTGCCTTATGCATTTAAAAACACAATTCTGAGAAGAGGTCACCCAAAATTCTGAGATTGGCTTCCCCAGACTGCTAGTCCAGGACACAAAAAAGGTAAAAAGCCTATACTATGATATAAACCACTCTCTTTACTTGCCTCTGATGACTCATTGCGATCTAGAGGTGATCCTGAGATTCTGAAGACTGTGCCAGGGTAGAACAAGCTGGACAGGCACCTTCCACAGGTCAAGCAGCTATCTAACTGTATGCCAGTTATCAAAGTTAAGTTTGCAGATACTTCTCCCCAGTTGTTTGGCCACAGCAACACAGAGACATTCTACTAAATGGTGAAGGGTTGTGATCATTGGTGGTGGAAGGACTCTTCTGGGTGAAGCCCTGGGCCTTCCAATGTACTGAAATGTATATGCTTATTTTTTACCTAGACTCATAGGAGATTGCCAGCTTTGTACTTTTATCCTTCCATCAACAATCAGAAAGGCCAATATTTACCAAAACAGATCTTGGTAATTATCACTAGTTTTTTGCTAAATTTTTCTACTGGAAACAGGAGAAAATGAAGTTAAGCTAAATCTATTTGTTCACTTTCAAACTTAAGCAATAAAAAGAACTTTGTGACACAGCCGTCAGATTGACTAAAATGATAGAAGAAAATGGCAAATGTTGGAGGGGATGTGGAAAAATTTGGACACTAATACACTGTTGGAGGAACTGTGAACTGATTTTGGAGAGCAATCTGGAATTATGCCCAAAGAGTTATGAAACTGCAGACACCTTTACTCCAGCAATACCACTGTTAGGTCTGATCCCAAGGTGATGAGGGAAAGAAGGAAAAGAACCTGTATGTTGTAAAATATTTCTAGTAGCCCTCTTTGTGGTGGCAATGTACTGGAAATTGAGGGAATGCCTATCAATTGTGGAATGGCTAAACAAATTGTGCTATATGATTGCAATGAAATACTACAGCACTATAAGAAATGATGAGTGGATTGATTTTAGAAAAAACATGGAAAGACTTCCATGAAATAATGAAAAGTGAAGTGAGCAGAACCAAGAAAATGTATACAGTACACAGTAATATTACTGAGTGACTAAGTTATATTAAGTATTATAAGTATTGAAATCAACTGCAAAGGACTCGTGAAGGAAGGTGCTATCCACGTCCAGAACAAGAACTATCAATAGAAGTATGCACTGTATGGTTTTACATATGTGAATGTATGCATCTGTGTTAAATGGTGGCCTTCTCTAGTGCAGGGCAGGGAGGGAGGGAAGGAGGGAGACAGTTTGGAACTTAAAATATAATGAAAGAGGACATAAATAAAAGAAACTAAAGGAACCACTTCATCTTCTGTAGTTCTCTAGCTGTCAGAGATGATAGTAACCTTCTGTCTCTTCTGAACTCAATGTTGACTTTATATTATGTTTTATACAAGGAGGAGGAGGAGGAGAAAGAAGGGAAAGGAAAAGGGAAAAAGGGAGAAGGATAAGAAGAAGGAAGAAGAGGAGGAGAAAGTTACTCAACTTAGGAAGTGGTTTAGGGAAGAAGCATTTATATAGCACTCATGTGCCAGGTGCTGTGCTAAGCACATTACAGACCATATCTCGTCTGATTCTCGCAGAGCTGCAAGGTAGGCGCTGTTATTATAATCAGTATTTTAGAATTTAGGAAACTGAGGCAAATAAAGTTAAGTGAATTGCCTGGGGTCCCACAGTTAGTAAAGAAGTCTCTGAGGCCGGATTTGATCTGCTTTAAGATCTGCCAAAATGAAATGGGAGAAATTTTTGTTACTGCAAGGAAATGTCTATGCCCCCAGTATATGAATAGTGTCACACTTACATTCTATAACTTGGGAACCAACCCATCTGGGTGCATAATTATGATGAAGTGAACTGATAGCCTACCTAAATAAACTGTGTAGCAATTATTGTAGATGATTTTACAGATTTTTTCCCATTTATCCTCATTCCATTTAGCCTCATCATTAGAACTGAAGCATGTTGCAAAACAACAATATTTTCAAATTTTTGAAAAAGATGTTCTTCAGTGGCTACCAAAGTGTGGATTTTTAAGATACAGAAACCCAGACAGGGTAGTGGCTTGTACATTTTCTTAACAATTATCTTAGATATTTAATGTAACAGAACTTCTTTCTAGGCAGCTAGTGGCACAGTGGATAGAGTGCTGGACCTTGACACGGGAAGATAATCAATGAGAGGTACACAGTTTATGGGGGCTATCAGTTCATTTAATCATTTTTATGTACCCAGATGGGTTGGTTCCCAAGTAATAGCATTTCTTGTACAAAATATAAGCATGGCACTACTCATCTATTGGAGGCATAGACATTTCCTTACATTAACAAAATTTTCTCCCATTTCTGTTTGGCAGATATGAAAGCAGTATTCTTTTCCCCCTACCCACTATATCCTGTATCAGAGCTCTATAAGGAAAAAAAAAAGTATGAAAGTTGAGATTTGATGCTTGGTTTAGTTTTCCCTTAAACAATCCATTACAAATTCCTTGATGTTTGGCAGAGCTTTGCAGAACCCTAATGTCATTTCTAATTTTAAAATATTTTGCAAAAGTATGTTATGGCAGAAATCATATCCAATGAATTCTTACAACAAGAAAAGCCTAAAAATATTCTTTTCCATATCAGCTCTCATTGAGACTAAAATTAGAAATATGAGTGCTGCCTTTGGAAATCACAGTTATAAAATTTCTACTCAATTTAGGGTTCTTTTAAAAGCTAACCAAAAAGTTATATACAAGATGTATATTTTCCCTTCAGAAAGGGCATGCAAACATTTTTCTGCCACAAGGCCAAGAAAGAATGATTTGTGGATGCATCACAATGGAAAAATACTTCTGACAGTATTCCTGCAGCATTATGGGACATGCATGCACTGGTAATCTACAAGGGACAATTCTCCAGAAAAGCAATTTCGCTCTGACACGCAGCTTTTTATTACTTTCCTTTATAAGTGTAGTACTGACCTCCCTGGAGAGAACCACAGCTGATTTTCAGCAGCCCTATAAAATTCAGCAGAACCTTTAACTGCACATTCAAAACTGTGATTAGGCTGACCCCTGCTTTTGGAATGAGGATGGAGTAGAGGGTCAAACCAAGACATTTGAAGGCTATGAGGATTTTTTTTTCTTAAGTTTTAAAGAAAATGTTGAGGCAGAGGAAAATGCAAAGTGTGTCATGCAGGTCACATTTCTTGGGGAGAGTAAACTCATAGGACAATAGTTTTCCTGTTTTTGCTATTTTAATAATGTTTGCTTGTTCTAATGATTCACGTTCATTTTGTATACCTGTGTTTAAAATGCTTAAAAATCATTGTTGCCACAAAGATACTTTTAAAAAATTAACTCTTACTTTTTATTTTAAATCACTATAAAATTGTTTTGCATAACTCAGTGTAGCAGCAGAGTGTTCTGCTTAACAGGTGTTTTAACTGCTTCTATCATTGGGTGTCCACGTGCAGATCTGTAACTAGGGTGGGGCTTCCTCTTTAGAGATAAGTTTAGAGGAAACCAGATTTAGAGGGTAATGACAGTATATGCATGCCTTCCAGGTATAGAAACAATAGCATTTAGCAGCTAGCTAATAAAATAACGAGTTAAAATAGGAATCTGTCAGATGGCAAGCTAGAGTAAGCTCTTCCCCTGTGATGTCCCATACTTCCTACCTCTTCCCTCTCTCACTTCTGCACAGTGACCTCTAGTGCCCTTTAGCCAGTGTCCTCTGACCTCTGTTTGCCAGACCTGTGGCAACATCTTGCCACCCTCCTCTTTCTTCTCACACCTTCCACCATCTGAGGAGACAGTCTATACAGCTTGCTACATGTATGCTTTGAGGCAGTGCCCTAAGCCCCAAAATGCCTGGGTATGGCTCTGTCAATGTGTTAGTTTTGCTCATTGGCACAAATCTCTAATAATAGGCAGTAAAGCTATAAAAGCTTAACATTGCATTGAGAGACACTCTTCTGAGTGCCTCACTCTGCCTTACTTCTGTGCATGTAGTAACCATTGAATAAATCCTAATAGTATCTTGGCATCGTTTTCAATTGACATTTGAAGAAATATATATTTGTGACAAGGAGTACGTTTATGTTCACGCATAGGTATGTATGTATGTATGTAGGTATGTATGCGCACACACACATTTCTTTTTCTAAAGTTCATTGATTCTGTCTCTTAAGACCTGCTCATTCCATTG
Organism: Pseudocheirus occidentalis; assembly: GCA_028646575.1. Lineage (NCBI taxonomy): Eukaryota > Metazoa > Chordata > Mammalia > Diprotodontia > Pseudocheiridae > Pseudocheirus > Pseudocheirus occidentalis. The sequence goes on from CM053596.1 coordinate 154,639,667, forward strand.
AAAAATCTCATTCATTGTTGCTTAGTTATTTTAAATGATACATTTTAATTAATATGTTGGTTCTGTCATTGAGTGGGTTTGTGTGTGTGTGTGTGTGTGTGTGTTTGGGTGTGTGCGTGTGTCTGTGTGTGTGCGCACTGTAATTTTGTAGTTGGAAGGCTCTAAATAAGCTTCATTTTTTTTCTTTTTCATGTTAAGATGACCTTAGAGATGAGAAATATTTGCTTGTTTGTGGCAACTGAATGTGTAATAGACAGGTGATTACAAGAAAAAAATCCTACTTCCTCTATTTTGAGGCCTTCATGGTGGGTTTTTTTAAAAGCATATTCAACTCTTCTTTTATGATTCACCGTTCTACTTAATGAATTTTCTATGTTTACTGAGTTTTCTATGGCCAGTTAAAACTAATGTTTTCTTTATCCTTTTTAGGTAGATACAACTCCTTCCCAGTTTAATGATCCAAATGTTTATGTCTGGGATATCCATAAGAGTAAAAAACTTATTAAGGTCGATGGGGTTGTAACTTCGAAAAGGAAGCCTCACTGTGTGGATTTTGCTGCCATTAGGCTCCAGATTTCTCTGCTTCGGGAAATACATGTAACTCATTTTTACTTCTCACTGAAGTGGGCCCAGATTCTTCCTTTGGGGAACCAATCTCAAGTCAATCATACAATCTTACATTATTATCGCTGTTTTGTAAGTGAACTTGTCCGGGTCAACATAACACCTGTTGTTGCATTATGGCAACCAGCTCCTGACCATCAAGGTCTTCCTCTTCTTTTAGCCAAACATGGAGGCTGGGAGAACCCCCTAATTGTTAATTCTTTTGAAGAATATGCTAGGCTGTGTTTCAAAGAACTTGGCCAGTTTGTTAAGTTTTGGATTACAATGAATGAACCTCATATACAGAATATGACATATAATGCGGGACATAATCTTTTGAAGGCGCATGCACAAGCTTGGCATATGTATGATCAGCATTTTAGAAGATCTCAGAAAGGTAAAATATCAATAGCCTTACAAGCTGATTGGGTAGAACCAGCCTGCCCTTTCTCCCCAAAAGATAAAGAAGTAGCTGAGAGAGTCTTGGAATTCGACATTGGCTGGCTTGCTGAGCCCATTTTTGGCACTGGTGACTATCCACATGTTATGAGAGCGTGGCTGAACCAAAGAAACAACTTCTTTTTGCCTTATTTCACTGAAAGTGAAAAGAAGCTAATCCAGGGATCATTTGACTTTCTTGCTTTAAGTCATTACACCACGATCCTTGTGGACTGGGAGAAAGAGGATCCAGCAAAATACAACGACTATTTGGAAGTACAAGAAATGACAGACAGCACGTGGCTAAACTCACCAGGTAGGGTGGCTGTTGTGCCCTGGGGACTGCGCAAGGTACTTAACTGGTTTAAGTCCAAGTATGGAGATGTCCCTGTGTACATAATAGCCAACGGTATTGATGACAATCCACAGGCGATGCAAGACGAGATGAGGATGTATTACATACAGAATTATGTCAATGAAGCACTAAAAGGTAAGAATTCCATAATACAGTGTAACAGCAGATTGTATATGGTATGTGTATATAATATCCTATTGATGTGTGCGTATTAAAATGATCAAACCCTAGATATATGAACAATGTGCTGATGTTCTTATCATGCTTAAAGTGAAGCCAGTCAGTCCTTAATTCTAAGCAGAAAAACGACCGATTCCTGTGACTACTACTTATAGCTAGCAGATTATTTCAGTGTTTCTCAACACTGGGATCCAGGTTGTTACAGGTTCACTCATTTTTTTTCTGTCATGTCCAACTTTTTGTGGATCCATTTGGGGTTTCCTTGGTAAAGACATTGGGAAGGTTTGCCATTTCCTTCTCTAGTTCATTTTACAGATGAAGAAACTGAGGCCAACATGGTAAAATGACTTGCCCAGGGTCATACTGCTCATAAGTGTCTGAGGCCAGATTTGAACACAGAAGGATGAGTCTTCCTGACTCCAGACCCAGCGCTCTATCTACTGCCTCACCTAACAAGCTAGATGTAGAATATTCCAGGGACTATGCCAGGACAGGTTCTGGCAGATTTTTTACCATACTGGAAAGTGTTGGAGTATAGATCTGATGACAGATTCTGTTTACTCGCTGAGGATCAGCTTCACTGAGCATGGAGAAGCATATCACTCATGGACTGGCTACTAGGTCATTAATTCTTTGTCCATAGGGACCCATGAAACAATGAAGAATGCAAAGCAGCTCTTAGTTCTATGTTGCTTCTTTCTACTTCCATACACATGGGGGCAAAGAGGTAGAAAAGGAGTCAGAGAATGCTAAGAATCATATTTCCAGCCAAGGCTAGGGCATTTTTCATGCCCTCATTTGGAGAATCTCCTGATGGGCAGAGGAAATGCTGACAAGACATTCCATGCCTGCATGAGGGAAGGAACTGGTATGAAAGCTTTGAAGAGGGTAGACATTCTTTTTTTTTTTGAGGGGGAAGGTAGGGCAATTGGGGTTAAGTGACTTGCCCAAGGTCACATGGCTAGTTTTTGTGTGTGTCCGAGGCCAGATTTGAACTCAGGTCCTCCTGACTCCAGGGCTGGTGCTCTATTCACTATGCCACCTAGCCATCCCTGAGGCATTCTTTTCTTTCAGCTTTGAGAGAGAGAAAGACTTTGGAAGCCACTTGACATGTAGGAGTAGCTGATT
>CM053596.1:154642870-154676067 GCA_028646575.1 Pseudocheirus occidentalis
AAATAGATCTGGGCAATTTTCTTTTGTTATTTTTAAAAGCACAGTATTGTTCTTTATTGTTATATTTTTACCATGGTTGTCAAAATATCCAGGGATTTTAGAATTATCTTTCCTTGGCCTATTTTCCAGGTCTTTAAAAACAATAAATCATCTTACATTTTCCTATTTTTTTCAGTCTTTTGATTTTTGTTCTAATATCTCTTGCTTTCATTCAATAGATGATTTCTGTTTAGTCTATTCTATTCTCGTTTTCAGGGAATCCATGAGTTGAGTAAGGCTTACCACTTTCTTTTCTAAGCAATTTATTATATTTTCAAGCTTTTCCTTTACTTCATTTAAAAAATCTCTTTCATTTCTTCTGGATATTTATGTAGTCTTTGTGGACAATCCATTCTTTCCTTTGAGTCTCTGCTTTGAGTTGTTATCAAAATGCTTCCTATTCCTATGTTGGATTTTGGGGTGTCTCTAAAGCTTCAATAATTTTTTTAAATATAGGTGATATCTTCTTTGATTTAATCATTGCTTATCTGCTGCTACATTTTACTTACAGATTGCTGCTGCTTCCCACTCTTCCAAGAGTGCCCTGGGTATTTCTGACCATCCTGGGATTTCCCAGGGTTACTCTTCACTTTTGCTTCTTCCAAACATAGAGTCTTACTGGCTAAAGGTATCTGATTGATCTATGGTTGCACTGGAAGGCTCCAGGCTTACTTGCCTGCACTGACACTGACTTTGCTGGCAGCCCTCTTTGCTGTTGCCTGTGTGCTTCCTGCTGACTTTTTGTATAGCTCTGGTCCGGAAGTAGTCACTTGTAGTTTCTCATATTTCTTTGTGGTTTATTGTAAATGTCAAGTTTTTGCTGGAGTAGATGTGTGGGAGCTGGGGGTGGGGTGGAATCTTCCTCTTTTTCCCAGAATTCAACTTTTTTAATATAAATGATTATTTCCTTTATATATACAATTTTTTTTCTTTAATGAGATAAATGGGAGATGCTAAACATGTTGAGAACCAAGTAACATCTCAGAAAAGAAAACTGACTATATAACTTATACAGGAAATATAGTTATTGCTGCAGAAGTCAGTTTTAATCTTCTGTCTCCACAGTCAGACTATTGACTTGTTAGTCAATACCAAAATCAATTTCAAATTAGAAAAAAAGTAAAAATGAGAAAACCATATGGCATACAATTAAACTAATTACAAATGACCCATTTAAGCAATCTATTGATGTTTCTAAAAATGGGAAATGGGTAAGAGAACAGATATTGATGAAGACTATCCATATGAAAGTTGGCAACAGACTCAATTAAACCAGATCATCCTAAGGATGAAATTAGAAGGACAATAAATAGATAAAAATAGAAAAAAAATCTATCAAGATTACTATAACAAACTAATCCATCAATAACAGCGGAAGCACCACATTTGAATTTCTTCTATAACTATTCTTGGTTTTCTTGCATGAAGAGGTACATAGCTCTAAGGAAAACAAAGATGGCAGCAGGCCCAGCTGAATTAAACAACATTTTTAAAGTGAAGTTCTCTACTGGAGGTGATATAATTGTGAGGACATTGAGGGATAGATTCTCACTATATTTGGAAAGGGAAGGATATCAAACACTTGGGAAAGAAAACAAACATAATCACTACCTTCAAAAACTCCACCCTGAAAATATCAGTAACTTCCAATGCATGTAATGGCTTTCCCAATTCTATGACATCTTTATGAGAATAACCTACAAGTCTTCTTAAAGAATCCTTGATGAAGATATGAAAAAAGAACAGATAAACTTTCATAAATTATATTTTGTAGTAAACCAGTAAATCAGTCAACAAATGTTTATTGAGTATCTGCTATGTGCCAGTACTGTGCTAAGACCTAGGGAAACAAAGAAAGGCAAAAAAAAATGCTCTCTGCTCTCAAGGAACTCCCAATCTAACAAGGAATACAGCTTGGAAACCACTATATACAAATAAGATATGTACAGCAGAGATTGGCAATAATCAATAGAGGGAAGTCACTAGCTTTAATGGGGGATCAGGGAAGGCTTTTTGAAGAAAATGACATTTTAGCTGAGGTAGCTGAGGCTTGAAGGAAGCCAGGGAGATGGAGATGAGGAGCAGAGAATTCCAGGCATAAAATCAGCCAATGAAAATACAGTTGGGAGATGGGTGTCACTGGTCGCAAGACCAGTGTCACTGAGTCATAGTTGGCTGAGAAGTATAGAGAATCCCAGATCCCATCCATTGTGCTTATTGTTTGGAGACTACAAAAAAAATAATAATCTTAAAGGATCTCCTCCAACAAGAAGTCTGCCCTGCATTTGTTGAAATTGTATAAACTTCCTGGAAATATTCAGCAACACAGATTATTTTGTTGGATGGTCCTCAGATTAAAATATCTAGTGAAATATAAAAGAAGGGAAAATTAATTCAAAGTGTTTGCCAGAATCATGCAAAATGTCCATTGCAAAGTCCAAATCAGAAAGAGATTCCTTATCATTTCTGAGGTTCTACAGAAACTATTGCTTGTGGATAATATTATGCAAATTGCATCAATCTTTAGGACATGGTACAACTCATAAATAAGTTCTGTTATCACTCAAAAGAATTTGATGTCATTATGTTCACCGGAAAAAATACATGAAAAAGTGTATTCCTCTTGTCTAGATTATTTATATATAGTACATTTGAATGGAGGGTCACTAGAGCTGGTTCATCTATCCATTTATTTGGATGGCATTTCACTCACAACTCAATTAACAGAGCAAACTAGATAGTAAGGAATTTTCCTATGTCCTAATGACAGTGTACAGACAAAGCCCTTAATCAAAGTAAAGTATCATAGGACTTTTTACTATTGGATGAAGGCAGATGACACCACACAGGACATAGCTTGAGAAAAGAATCAGAAAAAACCTCTCAACCTACATAAAAAGAGCAGTTCGCCCATTGGTAAACTCAACCAAGCAGTGATAGAAGGGTCCAAGTCGAGGAACTAAGGATTCCAGCTAATTCTTTGAGAAGAAATCAGCCTGGACCAGTATAAACAAGAGACAAGGTACCTACGTGAAATTTGGGAGACACATCAAAAGACAAACAGATTCAGGCTCGGGAGGATAGCCACAGGAGGAAGGAAGCAGTTTGAAGGAATATGACCCTACAGTGTAGCAAGAAGTCCTCTTTGGACACTATAAAGGCACTGACCCTCAGAGTCCAGCTGAATCTAAGGGAAACTTCAGGAGGACTTTAAGAAAGGAGAAAAGACTACCAGAATCAAGAGCTGTGAGTTATTCATTTACCATATGTATTCCTTATATGTCTACCTCACCATTGTTGCGCTTGGAGTTTGATATGACTCTCTCCAAGAGCCTTGTGCAAGGGGAGAGAGCCCCTCCACCCCAATTTAGGAGGAATGTTTTGTACCAACTAGTTTTATAATACCATTTAGTAAAGGTAAATACCTTTGCTAAAAACTAACTGAGATGAAAAAAGAGGGGAAGAATGAAATAACTAGATGAAAGCAGGAAAGAAAAATAATTAAGTAAAACTCCAAAGGGAAAGAGTTAACAAAGGGGAGAGGGTATAGGGGAATAGTGCCAGTGGGAAAAGTGTCAACTTAAAAAAATACACTAGGGCAGCTAGATGGCACAGTGGATAGAGCGCTGGGCCCAGAGACAATAAGACCTGAATTCAAATCCGTCCCCAGATGCTTACTAGCTGTATGACCTTGCATAAGTAACTTAATGCTATTTGCCTCAGTTTCTTCATCTGTAGAATGAGCTGGAGAATGAAATAGCAAACCACTTCAGTATTTTTGCCAAGAAAATACCAAATGGAGTCATGAAGGATAGGACATAACAATATTAATAATCACTGGGAAGTATATAATTGGGTGCTTCTGAGCCACGGTTCTAAAAGACCCAGTCCTTCAGGGTTACCACTAGAAATCTGAGAGAAGAAGTAGTCTTTTTCCCTGTGGGGACCCTAATTTGAGAGTGCTCAGTTTGAGGGAGTGGTCCCAGAGGGACTACTATACATACATCCTGGACAAACTCTCCGTATTGGCCAGGAGGACCTAAGCACAGAACTGCATAGGAGGAGGACAGTGGGATAGATCATTGGGGGGGGGGGTGGTGAGGATTTTGCAGTGTTTTTATCAATTCCAAGATTTTCGAAAGCCCCAATATCAATATTTTTCTGGTGATGTTTTATGAGTAGAGCATGCAATACCAACTGTAGTTTCTAAAGAATTAAACTTGTAGGTTACCTGAGAGGTAATGGACATACCAGTTGGGGATGAGTCGACAAAGCATATTATTACTAATAAAGAATTGGTCAGGACTAATGTTTAATGTGAAGGTATTTGTGGATCCTATATTTGATTGCATGCCGCCGTGGGCGGTGGGGAAGGAGGAGGAGGACGGGGAGAAAATTTGTAGCTTAAGGGTTTGTAAAACTGAATGTCGTAAACTAAAAGTAAATAAATTAATTAATTTAAAAAAAGAATTGGTCAGGAGGGGCAGTGTAAAAGATATCTGAAAAAATATACAGACTGAAAAGGAGATAAGTCTCTGATATAGGGAAAGTCAAGGTGAATTGATTCATAGCTTCAATGGTCTGTTGTTATCAGTGCAGTATCAAGAAAGTGCCCCACACTGGGAAGTCCTGTGGGAGAACATGAAAAGAATCATGCCTGATGAGAAAGCACGAACACCTTTTGATTCACATTATTGAAGGGAGAGCACTCATTGATGAGATCACAGATCCAAGAAAGTGTTAAAGAAACTATTTAGAATCCTCTCACTCATTTTGCCTTTTTATCATTTCCTTAGCGAACTTCTCCTTTTGGCAGCAGGAAATGTGAAGCTTGGTGAATTACTCTCATTATTAAAAACAAATGTCTTGATTAGATTCTTTGGTGTTTTTTTCTGAATTAACTTTTTTCTTGTTTACATCACTCATTTCCACGAGATTTTGAGTTACAATTTTTCTTCCCATCTTTCCCCTACCCCCACCCCAAAACCACGAACCCATTGTATAGCCCCTCCCCCAATCTGCTCTCTCCTGTGTCCTCCCCCATCACCCCTCTGACTTTCCGCTAGGGCAGGATGGGTCTTCTTACCCCAGTGCCTGTATATCTTAATTCCCAGTTGCATGTAGTTAATACTAATAATAATCTATATACATATATTTTAACATTTGATTATAGAACTTTAAGTTCTAGATTCTTTCCCTTCCTCCCTTGTCACCCACCCCCACTGGCAGGACAAGCAATTCAATACCGGCTGTACATATGTAATTACACAGAACATCCCCACAGTGGACATATTGTGAGAGACTGATTATATGTCCCTCCTTCCTATCCCGCCCCCCTTCTATTCTCTACCTTGTCCCTGTCCCTTTACAGAAGTGTGTACTTCCAGCAACCTTCCCCGCTACCCTGTCCTCCCCTCCATCATCCCGCCTCTCATCCCCATCCCCCCTACTCTCCTGTGTGGCAAGTTTAGAGCTTTGGGTTTTTTTAAGGTTGTATAATCTTTATTATCTTTTATATCCATTTAAAAATTTTTTAGCTTCAAATTCTCTCCCTCCTTCCAGCCTCTCTCTCACTCATTCATCATACCCATTATACATATGAAGTCATGCAAAATATAATTCCATATTAGGGATGTTGCCATAAAAAAAAAAGAAAGAAAGTGAAAAATATGCTTTGGTCTGCACTCAGAGTTCATAAGTTCTCTCTGAAGGTGGATGCTATTGTGGGTTTTTTTTTTATCACAAGTCCTTTGGAATTGTTATAGTTGATTAGATTATTTTTTAGAAATTAGATTTAAGGTAAAACAGCTTTTGATTTTGGATCTCTTTGGTTTCTAGAAATTTAGAACTAGAAATGTATAGGGGAAGATCTTCCTCATTCACTTCCTAGTTAAACATTATTAACTGCAGTTAACTGTAGTATTAAAGTTGGCACTCAGAGTGAAGGTCTTTAATAAATTTTAATTCATGCATCATTACAAGCAAAAGTAATTACAATGTTATTTATGCCTAAATTGGACAGCCTCATGTTGGATTAATTTGGTTATTACTTTGATTTGTAAGTGACTGCACTTGGAAAAATTATTTTGTTTTATGGTAAAACAAAGTCTCTCAGGAATAAAACAATTTTCAAATATTGTTGTTACATGAGAATTTAGTCATAATTTCCTCAGTTTTAAGGGAAAAGAAAGAATTTGTGTGTTGGAAAAGTGTTTGAGAGATTCTGCATTGGACACTTGCTGCTTAACCTCCCAAGGCTTAAGTTTCTTCATCTGTAAGCAACAGAGATGCTTTTGATTTCAAGTCTTCTGACTCCAGTGCCCATTGTTCTAGTCTTTGACCTCTGGAAGCTCAACATTTGCAACATATTAAGCTAATTAGATTAGTGGAAAATGAGTTCTCACTACGTTCATTACTCCAGGTGTATATGATTTGATGTTAGCATATGATAGCACTTTTTTGATACCATAAAGCTGGCCAAGAGATTTAGTGAATTCTTGGTCTTTGCTTTTTCTTAGTCTTTTTCATATTTAAACTTGTTTTCAAATTTCATCTTAGATTTTATTTTTTAAAAATTGGCTATTATTCTGGTTTCAAGGCTTCGTTAAATGTATTTCCTTTAAATAACGGTTGCCTGTCACGTGACTATAATCCTCCTCCTCCTTTTCCTTTTATCCCTTCTCTTTTATTTTTCAGCCCATGCATTGGATGGTGTCAGACTTTATGGATACTTTTTTTATTCATTTAATGACCGCACTGCTCCCAAGTTTGGCCTCTACCGTTATGCTGCCAATCAGTTTGAGCCAAAACCTTCAATGAATCATTACAGGAAAATTATTGACAACAATGGTTTTCCCGGTCCTGAAACTCTGAGGAGATTTTGTCCAGAAGAATTTATCCTTTGCCCTGACTGTAATTTTTTTCACACTCGAAAGTCTTTGTTAGCATTTATAACTTTTCTATTTTTTGCATTTATTGTCACTATTTCCCTAATTTTTTACTACTCTCGGAGAAGTTAAAGGAATTAAAAAGAAGTCCGGACTTTTCTTTTTCCAGTCATCCTTTTGGTAATTCTGAAGAAATTATGCACAATATTTGCTGTTATGTTTGGGGCCATTTGCATGCCCAAATATTGTGAAACTGTAGATTTCACACGTGATTTCTACAGTAAAACATCCTCTTTGTGCTGTGTAACAAAAATTTTATAACAGATAATTGTTTTCACAATTTTGAATTTGAATAGCCCTATTGAAATTTAGTAATTAAACAACCTTTTTCTTTGGATAAAATCTGAAATGTAAATAAAAATGGAGATAATCGAATCTATTAAAATCAGTATAATATTTCTAAAATGAATAAATGAGGGGAAAACATAAATACAACAAGTTTTCAGCAATAGAATGGTAGCTTTTCATTGGAAACATTGTATCCATCATTTCTGTTCCTGAACAGGACTATTCCTAGTAGAAGAAAAATCAGAAGCCTTTGGATTAAGATAGTGGGACCGAATGACTAGACCCCAGCTCAACACCACAGTACATCATGGCATAGACCTCTTGATTGATCTGAAAGTTCTCCACAAAAAAGTTGATGACAAAATAGAGAACACTGGGAAAAATAAAAGTGCCTAAAAATCTGAAAAACATGCAGTGTATTCTGTTGCCCTGCTGACAGCTACAAAGCTGATAGTTGTTTATTGAACAGAGCCGAGTCTTATCTTGCTTTTCATTGGGAAGGCACCTGAAACGTTGTATGAAGTGTAAAACGCGGCACGGCCTGGGAAAAGAGAAGGAGGAGAAAAGGCCTGTCTAGCAATCATTAGATTGAAGTCTGATGTTCACAACAGATGATTTATTATAAATTTCTTATATTTATGTCATGTATGCAGACCTTGAAATATGAACTTGCTTTGCTTGTAAGGGGGAAGAATGTGAAGATTATTCCAAGTTTCAAAGAGCAACTCAGAATGAGTTTTATGCAGGCGCCAGAGTTTGGATTTTTAGTGTAAATATTTAAACAGCACATAACTAAATAGGCCTGATCTTAAGATACTGGAAAACTGAACACACAGGTGTTGGGAGATATGAATAGATATAAACATCTATAGATATCTATGTATGCACATATAAAAGATATACTACACAATATATGTTATATATTATGTATTATGTTTTTGCTGCTAATCATATGGGACTAGTCTGTAATTATTTGTTGGCTCTTGACAATGGAAACTTTCAGCAAATCCTAGAGATGAACTTTTCTCCTTCTGTTAGTATTTCTTAAGCAGGACATTTTAGTTTTGTTACTATTTCACAGTAATACAATGGAATATCTTATTTAAATTGTGTTGGACAATGTCTGGCCTTATATGTAGATCACCTGAGTTACATCATATTTGCATTCTATTAAGCAAAATTTTAAGGAATATTATTTGACTTTCAGTATAATTGAATCTACGTTATAATTAATCATGTTATAACAGAATTCTTCTGTATTATAAAAATCTGGTATTGTGCTTTATTCCATAGAAGCTGTTTTCCTAATAGAGATACAATTAGGGAATGGAACTTGGATTTCATTTGGTATAGGGAACTCCTTGGTTTAAAGCAGATTGGCATGTTCTCTGAAAATGAGAGTGTTAGATTGTTGCCCAGAGCATTGAGGGGTGCTTAGGGTCACATAAAAGGACTTGTGTGCATCAGAAACAGGACTTGAACCTAGTTCTTCTTGGTTCCAGGACAGCTCTGTCCACTAGATCACACTGGCCCTTAGGATATATAGATTTGGGAATTATCTGCAGAGAGAGCCTGGTTAAAGTCATTGAAGTACATGAAACACAAAGATTAGAAATGTAAAAAATAAAAAAGTAAAGAACCTTGGAAAACATCTACCAGAAGATGTTAGGAAGAAGAAGAAGAAACCAAGAAGAAGCCGTTATAGAAGTTGGCTTTTGACACTGAGAAGCATATGGTAATATTTTAAAATGTTTTCCTTAGGCTTAAGTGTTAGGAGACCTAGAAATCTAAGAATCCTTAAAGGGCCTCTTAAAGGTCCTTGAAATCTATTCTGTGTAGATTGGCAAACACAAGGATAAAAATTTATGTCCTAGTTCTTAAAAGGATTAGTCAGAATCAAAGAATGAATTAAACTTTCAGTTCATTATAATTTTTTCCTTTTACTCCCCTAAAAAGTAAAATTGTTCTTTCACTCGTAATTTCTTCATAAATTATAAATACAAAGGACTGAAGATATATTTAACTTGAATTGCATTGTTATTAAGGGTACGCACAAGTAAGAGCACAGGTTCTGCTCCCACCCCTCTATAATTTTTGTCCTTTCACTTTCATTCAATACAGAAAAATTATTCTGAGGAATGCATGGAGTTTTAAGAGGCTGGCTCTATAGTAGTGGCCATAAAATACGATAGCTACAACATCTACACCTTCTCATCGCCATCTCTGGCCTTCTAATTCCTCCCAGTGCATCTCTCTCATGAAGGTTTCCTTTAACTCCATAACCATAGCCTCATAATCTGTCTCTTTATTTATTCTCTAGCTATCCCCTCCCCGACTTTCCACCAATACTAATTCTCAATGTTGGGTAACCCTCACTATCTATTTCTTTGCTTATGCTGGTGAAAATAGAATTCCCTGGTGAAAATAGAACTCCACTTATTTCACACATTAAAATTTGTTGTATTACCTAAACTTGGCTCTTACCATTTCTTGGCAATGTTGGTTCTATACTCATGTTTTCCTTCTTTTCTTTCCCATGATAACTGATAAAGCTTTTCCTTTCTCAAGCACCCAACTGTACTCCTACCCCACTCTCCTATGGTTAACCATTCACTTTTCTGAAAAGCTTTAAGTTATCCTACTTGAGCTTCTTCAGCTTTTCAACTCAGCTTTCTAAAATTTCTTAGCATCACTACACATTTCCCCCTTTCCTCTTGTCTCAGAGGAAGAAATCTTCCTCCTACTTTCCAATATTTTATCCAAATCCTATAAGCCCCCTTAGGACCTATCCGGAATGAATCATTCTCTCAATTTATCTTCATTTTTTCTCTATTGGGTGGTTTCTCTCCAACTGCCTACAAATCTGTTCAGCTCATTCACATCTCTTAAAAAGCCTTTCTTCATTCCTTCTTCCTCATCTAGCCACCTTCTTGAAAGTTTTTCTCATCCTTCAACTTTCTTACCATCCATTCTCTCCTCAATCTGCTACAACATGGCTTCTAATCCTATCATCTGTTGAAATTTCTCTCAAAGGTCACTGTTGACTTTCTTTTCATCCAGTAGTGTTTTCTCAGGCCTTCTATTCTTTGATCTTTCTGCAGCTTTTGACATAGTCAGTTACTATTCTTTTATTTTTTTTTTGGAAGGGGAAGGCAGAGCAATTGGTGTTAAGTGACTTTCCCAAGGTCAACATGGCTAGTTTTGTGTTGAGTGTCTGAGGCTGGATTTGAACTCTACTCACTGTGCCACCTAGCCACCCCAATTACTACCCTTTCTAGTCATTATCTCATCCTTAATAAGAGAAACACTTAGTGTCCAGAGTCACGGAATCCAACAGTTTCCAAGACAGCACCTTTTCCTCATTTTCCTACATCTAGAAAGCTCCTTTTGTTTCTTCCCCCAGCGCTTCATCCTGTCCTTGTGCTTCAGTCAAATTGGGATATTTACTATTCTTTATACATGGTCCCCATTTTTTTTGCTTCTATGTCTTTGCTATGCCTTGTTCCTATGCCAGGAATGCCTTCTTCTCTTACTTGTTAAAGTACCACCCTTCTTTTAAAACATAGCTCAAAGGCTACCTCCTACATTCCTCCATAAATTTCCTTTTCACATCTTCCCCATCAGTAATGCTGTTTCTACCTTCAGAGTACTCAGCTCTTTGAACCACTCCTATACATTTATATGTTAAAGTTTTTTGTGGCTATGTCATATTCTCCTCTTAGACCAAAAATTCCATAAATATGGAAATGTGAAAATATATTTTCTTTTAAGGGAAAAAGTCATCATACTAACTCATCTATTAACCTGTTAGGTTCAGAATTACATTAACTCCCATGAAAGATCAAATTATGTTTAAAACAGATTAGTATTAACTTCATTTTATTGTAAAAGTTATTGTGTTAATTTATTGCCCGTTTCTTCCTATGGTACTGTATGTTCTAGCTGAGCCCATTAATGATTCACCTTGGATATTCAGGGAAGTAATGTTGAACCTTGGCAAAAGTATCATAATAAGCCACCAACCTCTTTGTTCTTACTTTATGACTACCAATGCTTGAAAAATTCTGCTTAGTAACCAAATTTCTTAACAATAAGTTTAACTATGTGGAATAAGAAAAGCAGGATTAAGCAGAACAGAGGAGAGGAAGAACATGAAATCTAAGAGTACTAAGTTGTGGTTGGGAGGGCATAACTTGAGGGAAAGAAAGGCATTAATTTCTAAAGTCAAAGAGAAAGGTCAAAGTGCTGAAAAACAAAACCAGTTCAAACATCCTGGCTGACAGGGCCTGGATAAGATGCCAACTTCATTGCTTCAGGACATACCACAATTGATGAAACAAGAGATCTATTAAATTATTGAAATCTCAGTCATAACTAAAACATCATGTGAATTCTGTGGTTCTGCAGGAAAAAAAAAATTCTAAGATCATTTCTTGCCTGTGGGATCCAAGAGGGCCACTGTCCTTATGAAGGCAGTTCAAGGGGAAGGAGAGCATGAATTCATTGTTGTTCACACCAGGGACCAGAGTAATTCTTCATTTCTGCCTGTTGATTACTGGGATTACCTTGGCTAGTGGGACAAGACCAGGGGTGGGGAACCTGCAGATTGGAGGCCACATGTGGCCCTCTAAAACCTCAAGTGTAACAGTCCTTAGTTCCCCAACTTTGGAATAGCCAAGCCCAATTTCTCAAACTATTCATATCTATTCATCTAATCAAATGTTCTAGGGCCGTGGTTCTCAACCTGTGGGTCGCGACCCCTTTGGGGGTCTAATGATCCTTTCACAGGGGTGACCCCTAAGACCATCGGAAAACACATTTTCCATGATCTTAGGAACCTCTGTCTGTCTCCAGGAGGGTCTGCCCACTTGCAGATACACCCACATACAAGTATTAAAGGGTTGCGGCATTAGGAAGGTTGAGAATCACTGTTCTAGGGGTTTCTGCTGGGTAATAAACATAGTTACTAATTGTATTCAAAAGTCATTAAACTGCTTTTCTTTAAAAAATAAAACATATTTCAAACTTTTTTAAGTAAACAAAGTTTGAGACAGTGAATGACTTGAAAGCAAATTGGAAGATAGACATCACTGACCATGTCTTCTGGGAAAGTATTAACATCTATCCAGAGTTAGAGTGACTGATTTACTGGTAACATTGACCAGCCAGATTCAATAAGTAAGGACATTATAGGAATTTCATAATACTCATAACTTCTTCCTGGTCACAGAACTCAATTATAAGAAAGAAAAAATAATGGAATAAAGAATAGTTTTGTATATACGGAGGGGATTCAGGGAACCTTTCTCTGGTAATAGGTCTCATCTGTGCATTTAGACACTGAGAAGTAAAAAAGAAAAAGTCAAAGTTCTGGAAAAAATGTATATATACACACATATAGGGACAGAATTTTAAATATATATATATGTGTGTATATACATACATATGTGTGTGTATATATGTGTATATATACACACATATATAATATATGAATTAACTCACATTTCTCTTTCTGTTTGTGTTTTGAGTTCTGTCCCTAGAATGAGGTCATACATATGATAATACATCTTCTATCATTGTTACCCGCCAAAGGATGTAAGCTCCTTGAGAGCAGAGAGTGTTATGTCTTTTATCCCTAGTAGCTAGTGTTACGTTTTCTATCTAGACATTTAGAGAATGCTTGTTGAATTTGAATGTCCTGTCCCTATTTCCTGGTTTTGGCATATCAGTGGTCATTAAATCACTTTCCCTCTGCTGGAACCTGAGTTTTCACCACTTTTACTAATATGCACACAAATCCATGATCTCATCAATTTGGATATTCCCTCCAGCCTTGACAATTGAAACCTATTCATGGCTCTTCATCAACTCTTGTTGTCCTCTCATAAGTTTAACACAGGAGTCCACCCAACGTTGGCTTTGTCGCCAAATTTTGAGGATAACAGTTGGAGCCCACAAATTGTCCAGCCATTCACATACTTAGATATCAAGGTAGAAAATTCACTTCTGCCCCTAATTTACTTTACTTCTGTGAGGATTCTCTTTTCCCTCTTTCTTAAATTCCTTTTCCCCAACTGCTACTAAACTGGCTGTATGTGTCTTCTTAAGGCTTTATCATGAATATATGTAATTTTTTCCCCTCCCTACCCTTTCCCCCTTTGCTCATATTAATCCTGTATACCTACTATGAACTTCTCCTATCCTTCCACCTTTGAATGTCATCCATCTCCTTGAGATCAGACTGTTTTTGCTTTTTCTTTGTATCCAGCATCCAGCACAGTGCCTCAAACACAGTGCATATTTATGCTTATTGAGGCATTGATAGATTGAATTCTGCCCATTGAAATTCTTCCAAGACCCAGTTCAGATGCCAGCTCCAGGGTGTGTTCCTTGACTCTATATTCCCTCATTTCTCCCCTCCTTCATATTCACACATGCAGAAATCAGCTCTCTCAAATCCCTTAAAGATCTCTGCTTGGGCTCCTCCTCTGCAAGGATAATATTTTTTTTTAAGGATAACATTCTAATATCATTTATCTACATTTAAAATCTACTGGATAGTGAATTCCTTGAGTAAAGGGATTATGTCTCACATATGAGACACAATCTTTGTATCCCTAGGTGCCTAGCACAGTGTAGACACTTAAATGCATTAAACTGAAATCCTTGACTAGATTTCAAGGTCTTCTGTATGGAGAGTAATCCCTCTCCAGAGTAATCCCTTATTTAAATTTCCAAAATGTTTGTACAATGTACAGGTTTGCCATTTTCATTATGTTTCCTAATACATGCACTCAAAACACTTTCTTAGTTTCTCCATAGTTTGAGAGTGACATTGAGAAAGAAAAAAAAAGGTTCCTATGACAAAGAAAGGGAGAATGCACCTGCTATGAGAGCCAAGGTATGGCCAGCTTCTCCACTGGTCAAAACAGGAGGGCAGTTCACTAACTGAGACCTAGCAGCTCCCTTTTGAGTCTTACCGGAAACATTGGAAAAGAGCAGATAGACAACCATTTGCATATTGAGTCTGTGTACCATCTCACTCTGATTCTGTTATAATAATCACTCTTTCCTAGCTTGTTTCATTCATTAGTAATGAAGAAAATAAAGTACATGATTTTACTGCTGAGGAACTTTTACAGTGGTAGGGACAAATGTGATCAGTCCTGAAGTACCTGGTTGTTGTTGTTCTCTGTCTCTCTCTGTTTTTGTCTCTGTTTCTCTGTCTGTGTCTGTGTCTCTGTCTGTCTGTCTGTCTCTTTCAATAATTGTAGTAATTCCAAAATTAAGTAGGTTCCTATAGATCAACTAAAACTTGTAAAAATGAGTCTTTAGATTTGCCTCACTAATAATAGAGCTTTGTAAACTAGATTTTCTGCAAACATTGGACTGAAGGATTCTCTAAGAAAGTCTGGCAGGAAAGATTTCTAACTTTGTTCTTTTGAAAGAATCAACATAAAAAATATTACCTTTGAAACTTGTATACTTATTATTTAGTAGGAAAATGAAAATTCAGAAGACTGACCCATTATTGCATTAAAGAAAAACATGAGTAGCATTTGTGGAGAGAATATTTAATATGTCCTTCAATACTGCACTTTATACATAAAGTATAATTTTAGCAAATATCGATTTTCCATGTTTATATAGGAATGTCTTTGGAAGTGGTTTTCACCCCAGAGGAACATTTTATCAAACAGTTGCATTTCTTTGTATGAGGTGGGGCACGGGGCACAAATGCAACCCAAAGTATTTTTAGATGTACTTGGATACCATCTACATGTAAATCAAAGCTTTCATTTATATCCAAGGTGCTCATTAGATGCTGAGCCTGAAGCTTCTGAAGGCCACATTATCGTGCCTACAACACAAAAGATGTACAGTCAGCTTTTAAAAATTTAAATTGGATGGAATTGCTGACTTCTTGTTAAGTGGCCCATAGACCTCGAGTGTCACACTCATTTGAAAGCTGACAACACTGATTAAAACAAAGCAGGGCACCAACAAAGTATTAACAAGCCAAGGAGAGAGAGCGCAAGCCGGGGAAGGAGTTCACGATCATGTGAGGAAATTGAGTTATATTTTGTTTCCTATTTCTTCCTGGTCCCTTCCTGTTATGTTTGGGGCCTATCAGTAGCCTCTACCAACACAAACCCAATCCTCGAATAAAAACAAAAACACTGTTGTTCCCAAGTTCTTTCAAACTTCAGGGATTCCTATGAAGCCTTGGTCATCTTCCCTAGTGCTAGAAAACTTAGCTCTTCTATTTGCTACCTGACTATCCCATGATGCTCAGTGTCCAATTGAGTGGAATATTTCCTTTGTGTTCATGTGACTATGGAATGTATTGCTAATTCAGTCTCTGCTGTGGGCCTATTCTCTGGTTTGTTGTTGTTGCTGTTGTTATAGATATTAATGATTAAGCACATTATTGTGAAATGTTCCTATACAAAATGCCCAGAGTAAATAAATAGCAACATCAGCATTTTTTTCTTTCTATTCAGAATTTTATGATATATCTGATCAACTATTCCATTTCAAAAATAAAACTAAGAAGTATGTGTACTAGTTAAAAAAAATAAAAATTGCACCCTTGTTTTTAGTAGTTCTGATAAAAATATATATGTTAGTCAATTTTCTGAAAGCAACCCATTAAGAATATTGTGGTAATTTAGAATGATATATTTTTATTCAAACTATTTTGTGATATGAGTGAAATGTGACCATTTTATTTCTGGATGCAGGTTATATGAGGTTATAACAATAAAAATATTTTACAAACTATACATTGCACTTTGCATTTGTGATGCTGGATGCTTCTACTTGGAAGTATCAACATGCCAGCAGTTCCACACATCCCAAACTGAATTCTTCCTTTTTTTTTTGAGGGGGGAAGGCAAGGAAATTGGGGGTAGGTGACTTGCCCAAGGTCACACAGTTAGTTAAGTGTCAAGTGTCTCAGGTCCTCCTGACTTCAGGGCCGGTGCTGTATTTACTGAACCACCTAGCTGCCCCATCTCTTCTCCCTATCTTAGCAAATTAGCTTCTCCTAGTGGCTACTCCGTTTGCTGTTAATGACTCTACCAGTCATCCAGGCTCAGAATCTTTAAGCCATTTTGGACTCCCTCTTTCTCTACTCTACATCTTCTTTCTTAACTCTACATCGGATGCATTGCCAAGAGCTGCCCATTTGTCTACCACAATGCATCTTTGTAGGGTTAATGGGATATAAGATCTTCCCTCATCCATTAATAGGCCTATGCGACCACATGTGTTCCCTTTTCTCCCTGGAATATGGGCTGTGTTCCCTAGTCTAATGGTACAAAGATATTTCAATCATGGATGTCTTGCAGCTTTAAACTCTGGTTTGGTTCATAGCTGCGACACATCCTGACTAACACAGAGACCACTAGGTGATTAGGGGAGATTTATATTGCCTTGGGGGAGGAACTTGCTTAAGGAGGGGCTTGTTTAGGGGAGGCTTGGTTACAGGAAGGCTTTTGCACCTTTTGGCACTGAGCCAATTAGATACCGAGTTATGTGTGTTGTTACGCCTTCTGAGCCTGAGCCTATTAGTTAAAAACTATATATACACTGGGAAGTTGGTATTTTACTTTGGGGCTCACTCCTGGGAAGAATGTTTCTTTGTGATTTGGCCAGATAAGACTCTGGGTAGCTGTTGTTAAGAAGCTCCAGGCTTTGTGAACCCAGATGTTGGCACTGTGTGGTCTAGTGGTTAGGTTTCTAGTTGGAGCCCCTGTCTATTGGATTCTTTCTTGGATACTCACCTCTTTCTACTTATCTGTACTTATGTATCAGTTAATTAAAGTAAGATCATTAACCCCTTTAAAGCTGTCTTTCCTTTAGAAAAGCAGATCACAGAACCTGGGACAGCAGCCCACCCTGTGTGCTAGTGTGGTTGCTACTACAATCTTACATTTGTCCCTTTTTATTTCCATACTTTCAGCACCCTAGTCTAGGCCCTCATTATTTCTGGCCTGGACGATTATAGGAATCTAATTAGCCTCTCTGCCTCTAATCTCTCCCATCTCATACTACCCTGTGTACTTCTGTCACATCAATATTCTTTAAAAGCTTTAAACATGTCTGTACTTTGTTTGAATATCTTCAAGGGTTTTCTTGTGTCCTAAATTAGGTCCAAGAGTCCTAATTCAAAGCACTGGACAATCTGGCCCAAGCCTATGTTGGCCCCTGCTACCATACATATACTGGGGGGGTATATGGGGTGTTCAGGGAGGACTAGCACCTCTAGTATGAGGACTGCTGAGCCCTTTTTAGGGCTGCTCATTTGCCTTTGCTGTCTACCTGGCACTCAACTCTCACCTGTGACTCCAAGAAGCTGTAGCCTGTGCAGCAGCCACACTCTGGTAAACCATGTAGGCAGATGACTAAACAGGTTGAGGGTAATCAATAGACCTCAAACCCATAGGTGAGTTAGGAAGTATCTACCCCAAACATGTGAAGACTTCCCCTCAGAATGGGCAGGTGAGAACAATTTGTTACAGTGGGCATCAAGGTGCTTGAAGCAGGTGCTGTAGAGTGCTTAGAGCTTAGTTAATGTTGAGGACTCTGGGGTCATCCACTGTGCCCTTAATCATTGTCAGTTGTCTTGACTTTTGAACTTCAAAGACTCTAGAAGCGAGAATGAAGATGATGACTTGCTACACTTAAATCTAGTTCACCCTCAGGTCAAGGCATAACCCCGGATGTCACTGATCCTTTTCAAAAACCAAGGATGAACAACACCACATACTGAACCCCTCAGTCAGACATTATTTGTCATTTCAAACATGCCTTTCTCTCCCCCACTCCTTTGTTCATGCCATTTTCTCCTAATTGAATAAGCTCATCCCTATTTCTGCCTTTTGGATTTCTGCTCATCCTTAGTGCTGCCTCAAACATCACCTGGTCCATGAAACCCTGAACTGGCTCTAGTTTAAACTAGCAATCTTCTTCTGAACTCATAGCATTTCTATACCTCTCTGGGCATACTTGTTTTGCAGTCATAAGTTTTGCAGTCAAAGTGCCATAAACATTTAGTATGTCTTGTCAAGTATAGGACAGCTATTTATTTCCTTCTCCACAAAATAAATATTTAAAACACAAAAGACTTCATAAATATATAATCAATTCTTTAATTGTAAAACAAATACCCATAAGTCATAAGCTTTAGTATGTTCTATCTCTACTACTAGATAGTAAGCTTCTTGAGAGGAGGAACTGTCATATTCATTTTAGTAATCCTCAAAATTCAGTTGAGTCCCTTGAAAGCACTCAGCCCTTAATAAGTATTAGGTGAAGGAATTGCTAATGAAAAATGTGTGACTAGAAATCTATTGCATATGGTCATTCAAAAGGGACTAGTTGAGATATTTTGGTGTTCTTCAAAGCTACCATTAACTGTGTGATCTAGTATTCTGATAACCAGAAATATGTTTAATCAGCACTGCTGGTTACATTGATAATTGGTATTCTTAATGATGATCACTGCAGATACTGAGTAGCTGTTTGAATCACCAAAAAAAGATTAAATTGCCATATTGTAATTTTAACCTTCTATGTATATAATACATTTTATATACTCATAGGATCAGAAGCTTAAGGGAAACAGAGATTATTTATTCCAAACATGAGTCAAGGAAACAGAAGCCAGAGGGATTAAGTATCTCCAAGGTCACACAACTTGTAAATAGCAAAATTGGGCTTCAAATGCAGATTTTCTAGTTTCAGATCTGGGCCTTTTTCCACTACTCATACTGGCTTTGAAAATTAGTAAGTTGAACAGTACATATACTAACAGTTACTAATTAGAATGCTTCAGTCTATTTGATAGAGTTACATTTCACTCTTTCAAAGATCTGTAATTCTTTTGGGTTGCTTGCTCCCTTCATAAACAATTATCACTTGCTCTTTGTGCCTAAGATTTCAATCAACAGTAAAATAAAAATCATTACTCCACGTTCAACTCTCTAGTGATAAGCCTCTGTGAAATTAGATAAATCAGTCTGCAGAAAATAAGACATGTTGTTGGGCCTATATTTGATCTTGTCCTGCTTGGCAGAACTTGTCAGCCGGTGGACCACAGACGTAACCTTTTGCATTACTCAAGCACAGTTTTGACCAACATGTTATTCCTCCACTTAGTAAATTCCAGTGGATCTGTATAATTGAATGCAAACTCCTTTCTTTGGCGCTCAAGGTCCTTCACAACCCGGCTCTAACCTACTTATCCAGATTTATTTTGCATTATTCCCCTTCATGTATGCTACAGTAGAGCCAACCTAGCTTTCCTGCTGTTTGTGTCAGACTTGTCTCCCTATGCCTGGAATGTCTTTCCTTCTGTCCTTTACCTTCCAGAATTTTCCTTCAAAGTTTCCTTCAAAGCTCAGGTCAAGCACCACCTCTTATACGAGACCTTTCTTGATTTCCCCAGCTGCTAGTGCCATCCTCCCTCAAATTAGCTATTTATTTTGAACTTGTGTTGTTGTTCATCCTCCCTGCTCTAGAAGGACCAATGATAAAGGTGATATCTTGACTTGCACATGAATTGTATGTAAGTGAATTTTCATGTAATAACTGATGGAACTGGGTATCTTACTAAGGGTTGCTGGTTATTTAACAGTTAATCTCTTGCTAAAAGGAATGCTCTTGTGATTTGGGATTATGAAGTAATCCTTTATTGGTTTCTACAACCGGGGGCAATGTCAAAGAGGATTGGTGATTGATCCCAGATGAGCCTCCAAAATGTTACTTGTTGTCAAGAAAGAGGCTCTGGCTTTGGGCTCAAGTGTACTGTGTTTAGACCTGAGGGAGACTGAGACCTAAAAGAGGGGAGGGTTCAGGCTTTTTGTGAATTCTCTGGTTCATTAGGACTCCACCCTGGAGTTGAGGAAAATTTCTTAAGAGTCTCTTTTAAGAGGGATTAATAGGATTCCTTTGAAAAAGAGTACTCAATGTACAAAGTAGATGTCAAGGATAGGACAGCTATTTATTTCCTCCTCCACAAAAGAAATGTTTAAAACACAGAGGAGTTTATAAAAATATAATAAATTCTTGAAATGTAAAACAAATGATCATCACCTAATATATTCCCTTGGGAGGTAAGGACTGTTTTGTAGGAGTGTGGAACAGGTTTTTATTTTCACTTCTGACCCATTAGTTGTGCAAATCACAAATCTAGATCTCCTGGCAAGCAAGAGCACAATTTGAATTCCTTAGAAGTCTTTAGAATCTTTCTGGGAGTTTCTCCTGGTAGAGTTGCACCTTTTCTTTCTCAAATTGGGAAGGGGGACGCTGAGGGGGAAGGACAGAATTCAGGCAGCATCTCCTGTCAAGTGAGGAGCATTAACTCAATAACTTCCAATTTCTTGAATTCATGAGGAAGCTACCAGTGATGAGATACAGGCTTTGGGAAACCCCTTGAAGTCTGATTAAATCTTCCCACTTGATGAAGCATTTGCAAAGGCCGTAAGTTTTTCAGTGTTTGGGCCAAACTTCTGTTACTAGCCTATCCCTCCATTGTCCATCTACTTCCCACCCTTGAGCCTATCAAAATATCAATCCACTCTTTAACCACATTAACCTCATTAATTCCTCCTGAAGACCCTCCCCAAACTCCTTCTCTAGAGCACCCCTAGATTCCTTTGTTCATAAGACCCCGTCTTCCCTCCATGTGGTGTGAGAGCACCGTAGAATGACTTAGCACAGACTTCGTGTCAGACTTGCTCTGGCCCACTTGCCCATTGCAAGTGTCACAGATACCTAGACTCCTTAAGAGTCTACCCCATATGGTGAACTTCCAATAAACTTTGTTTTTCTCTGGCTGAGAGAAGACTTGAGTCAAATTCTTTTGGCAAGACCCTGTGTGTTGGTATTTTGGGGTCTCCAGAGCAATCCTAACCCTCTTTATGGGTAACCTCTTCACCAAGACTAGGAACATTCATTTCATATGATTACTATTTGGTTACCTGTGCTCAGGGTAACAAATATGGATCAAACTGCCTTCTGGGATGTGAAGCTCAATCTTAGGTTCACCTAGACAACAAAAACCTTCCCCACTATGTATTTATAGCCATCATGGCTGCTAGAAAGGAAGAGAAAAGAAATTCCTTCTTCTCTTGCTCAAAATCTAAGTGAGGCTCTACCTTACACCTCTCAGATTGGCCAATGACAATTGTTGGAATTTTGTGGGAGGCCAGGCAGACTAATGCATTGTTGATGGAGCTGTGAATTGTTTCTACCATTTTGGACAAAAATTTGGAAGTAGAACCCAAGTCACTAATCTGTGGCTGTGACTCAGCAATACCATTATTAGGCATATATCTTAAAAAGTCAAAGACAAAAGGAAAAGAGACACATGCGTGCTGTAGTATTGTGCTGTAAGAAGTGATTATTATGATGGATTAGGGGAAATCTAGGAAGACTTACATGGGCTCATCTTGAAAGAAGTAAGCAATACCAGCAGAACAGTTTAAACAATGATTGTAAAGGAAAACAGTTTTGAAAGACTTCGGTACTCTGTTCAATTTTTAGTGACTAATCCTGACTTCAGAAGACTGATGAAGGCATATGTTCTCCCTACCCCCACCTTGGCGAAGAGGTTATAGATAAAAGATAAAGTATAAAGCAAATGTTTTTTTAAGTCTTGGCCAAAGTTTAAAGTTTTGATCTATTTTGCTTGACTGCACACACACACACACACACACACACACACACACACACACAAATATTTATATTTTTATGGGAGGGCTTCTATTTGGATGAAGGGAGTTACTCGGCAGTGAGAGTGATGAAAAAAAGGGGGGGAATGAGCATTCAGTGAAACATTTATAAATACACAGAAGGCAATAGAATTCAATACAGACAAACAGGGCAGTTCCCTTACTATATTGTAAAAATTAAAATATACTTCAAAAAAGCAAACCACATAGCAAGTTCATAGTTTCATGACAATCTCCTTTTATGCTTCTTTGAATGTTAAAATGTTCATGCTTGTTATGCTCACAATAAAAAATTATTTTTTAAAAAGGAGAAACTCAGTGGCTTCACGAGCCCTACTTAATCTGTACCGTTCCTATGAGCAAAAGAAGGCAAATATTATAGCTTATGAGAGCACGTCAAGACTATGCCACAAATGGGTAATATACATTCAAGTCTCAAGAGCTAAAAACTCAAAAAGCAACTCCATAAGAGAAGTTCATAGTGTCGTTTGTAATCGTATTTCATCTTTTTATATTCAAATGTTCATATTTGTTAAGTTCAAAAATAAGAGTGTTTTTTTCCCAACAAAGCAATAGAGACTTGGTAGAGTTCTTGGAATCAACAAGTTTCTTTCTTAAAAAAACAAAGATCTTTTACATGTTGAGCCTAACAAACATAGAAATTTTAATCTGAGTTAAAATAGTAGTAGGTGGAAAGCCAAAAAGCATCGTTTCTGTATTCCTGTACTTTCAACAGAAATAAAGTATATTATTAGAAGCCAAAGAGTGGGAGTGGATTAACTTCTTTTTATCAGGGCAGGTAAGCATGATTGGCAAAATGTGTAGAAACTTGCTCCAGTTTGGATCCAAAGGATCCAGTCATTGGATCCAAAGCGTATAGAGGAAATGGACAGCTTATATTTTGACTAAGAATAAATTGTGAATCATACCAGGCACCACATTCTGGAGCATGGCCAAACTTAAGGAGAGACATGGAAATAATCCAAGGTCCAATACCTCCCTCCTCGCCCCCTCACCCCCAAACAGACCTCATGTTGCCAAAGTGACCATTATGCTTTTAGTTGGTATCAAAGACCAGGGAAATTAACTGAAGGAAAAAGAAAGTTCAGTATTTGATTTGTGGTATTTCAGTTTCTCTTTGCTAACATAGTGAGCTCTTCTCCCAAAGCAAGCTGATTTATTTAAAATATTCTGTAATGAAAGTGTGCCTCCTTAAAGGGAAGAGCTGAAAAGATGATTTTAAATGAATCCTTACAGAGTGACTTATGCTTTTCCATTAACATGTTATATTTTTACAGATGCATTCCCAGGGAAAATTATTTTGGTCCCATTCAAAATATGTTGTTTGCTAGCAACAAATCCCCTGATATTTGATGGCTAGAGAGAAATTTCTCTGTCCATCAGATATTGGAAAAATGTAAGATGCTCCCAATTCCTTCTTCATGAAAATGTTTTCCAGTGGCTGACAGAATATGGGGATACAGCCTGTCATCAACAAGTTAGAAAATTCTGATTTTAGACTTGAGTAAATTCCCAATTTCTAAGAAATGAGGGTTAAACAGTATATGAAGGAAAGTGAGGTACAAGAAATCTGGAAGGGTAGTATAAGGAAAAGGGTAGTGAAGTGGTGATCCATATGTGTAGAGAAGGACCCACATATGATGAGGGTACTGACATTGTATGTAACTGGAAGGGAGGCAGACTAGACATCTCTAGCCTCTTCTCCTCCCACCCTTCCCCAAGGGAGACATTTGTTCCTTACAGGAGAGGAAGAAGGAGGTTGGGGCCAGAGGCTACTCTGTTTTCTTTAGAGAGGAGGGGTACTGGAATAGAAGTATATCTATCTGTTCTCTTAAATATTTGTCTAAGGATATTTGTCTAAATTCTGATCACTTTTTCATTTTTGGGGAAAAGGGGGGCCCAGTCTCTATATACAAGGCTTGACCCTTTCCCCCACCAAATACCAGTTTCACAATGAACAATTCAGCCTCAGACACTTGACACACTTACTAGTCACGTGACCTTGGGCAAGTCACTTAACCCCAAGTGCCCTCCCCCCTCCAAAAGAAAAAAAGAAAAGAAATAAGCAGACTTTTCTGGTTGAGATGGCAGTCCTGAAGAGGAGGCAGATTGCCTCATATACCTACTCCTTCAAAAACCTGAAATAAACATGACTGAATAATAATCAGGAAATTCAATAAGAGACTATAATTACTTCTTCCACCCCAAGACTACATACCAAACTAGACAGAAGCCCATGGGGAGTAGCAAGAGTGGCAGCCAGCAGGCAATCAACTTTGTAGCCTGGTGGAGAAATGGGCCAAAAATATGTGTTACTTGCAGGGCTCTGGGTCCAGAGGTAGAAAAGAGTTGGGGCAGGGATGGGGGTGGAGGCAAGAAAGATCTAGCATAGTCAGAAAGACTTAGTGTAAGGATCTTGGAATTCCCAGAGAGCAGTAGCAATCAGTATGATGTTATAGTGCTCATTTCAGGCTCCCAGGAGCTCTATCCTGATATTTCTGCATGGTTCTATCTATAGACGGCCCTGAAGATTCAGTACTCTGAAAGTCGACCAATGAGGGGTGTTTAACCCTAGATGATAAGGTCAACACAGTAAACCATGTTACTCATGGCATGACCAAACAGGGCCAACCAGCCTACCTAGAAGTACAGCAAGGAAGGATACCTGGACCTGGCACAAAGCCCCAAATCAGAACTTAAATCTAGAAAGATAAATAAACCCAAGAAAACACTGACGAGTATAAAATAGTATTGTAGATTTGGATGCAAAAGGGGTCCAGGGCATGCTCAGTGTGTATCAGCTTGCTCCCCAGATGGAGACAGTAGGAACCTGCTTCTGGGAGAGATGAATGATGTGGAACGTAAATGTGGAGAAACTGTGGAAGAAGAAACTGAAAAGTATGTGTAGACATTCTATAACTAGTTTTTGTCTGCTAACTATGTGGTTAGGAGGAGCTTTTTTTACTGATTGTGTAGCTGGGTTGGGTGGCATCTTGAGAAAGATTGATCTAATTTCAGCCTAGTTTAATGACCTCATTCTTTTCAGCTCTGTTTTTAGAGAATCTCAGTAACTTCTTCATTCAAAGAATCAGTTAGAGATATGGGGTTTTTTTTTGCAAGGCAATTGGAGTTAAGTGACTTGGCCAGGGTCACACAGCTAGTAAGTGTCAAGTGTCTATGGCTGGATTTGAACTCAGGTCCTCTTGACTCCAGTGCCAGTACTCTATCTACTGTATCCCCTTGCTGCTCCTACTTCTAAGACTATGCAGCACTGTGAAAGGGCTTCAGTTCTTGGCCTCTGCATTTCTTCTTTTCCGTTTTAGGTGAAGAGGTTGGAGTTGTCAATTCTATGTGTTTTGAAAGGATAGAGGGTGTCCTAGCATCCCAGAGTCCCAATATTGTAGCCAATGTACCACTGATGGCATAACGTGCAAGGAGTGACCTATGAGAGTGATCTTCAGGATCCAGCCTGGTGGTAGCAGAGACAAGGGCTCATTCTGTCAGTCATGCAATTATCTATACAAGAACTTGGTGGGACCAAGGTTCTTTAGGAAATGAACTAAAAGTGTGCCCTTGGGGTGTTTGGGGGAAATGTTTGCAATTTGTTCGTACTATATTTTTGAAGTACATGTCCCTTTGTAAAATCTACTTGATGTTAAATGGAACTGGAGTGCAGTCATTACAGCCTAACTATATGGGGAACACAGTGAGTGGGGGCTTGAGCCAACAGCAGTAGAGAAGAGACTTTACAAACCCCTCATTATATCCTAGAACCCAGAGGAACAGATGTAAGCTCTCTGGCTCTTAAGAATGAGGCTAAAGAATATTCTCTATGAAGAGATTGCTCCACCTCACCCCCCATGCCCCAAACTCCCCAAGAAGGAGAGAGTAACTCAATGACAATTGTAAGCATAGATTAAAAAAAAAATAGGATTTTCCACAAGAATACATAAAAATCTAAAAGAAAGGAAGCATGGGATAAAAGATTAAATAAAAGCTCTAAAGAACTGGATGGAGAATAAATAGCTTAGAAGAGAAAGAAAACACAAGTAACAAATTCCCTGAAAACTAGATGACGTTAAAAAAAAACACCACTCCACGAGACAGCAAGAAATATTAGAACAAAATCAACAGATTGAAAAGGATAGAAGAAAATACAAGATACCTGATATGAAAAATAACTAAGTTGGAAAATAGATCAAGGAGAGTTAAGAATTATTGTATTTCGTGAAAAAATTATTTTAAAAAACTTGGACAGTGTATTTCAAGAAATCATAAATGAAGATTGCTTAGACCTATTTGCACCAGAGAGCAAAGTAAGGATATAAAGTATCCACTAGTTACCTCCTGAAAGAAATCTCCAAGGAGAAAAAGCCCCAGGCATGTCATAAACAAAATCCAGTGCTCTAACATCAAAGAAAAGATACTACATACACTAAAAAGAAAAGAATCGGCTCATAAGGGATGGGACGTGTCAGCTTCTATCATAAATGTGATGGTATCTTGGAATACATTACTACAAAAGGCAAAAGATATAACAAGGAAGAAAAATTTAACTTGCAAAGTTGAGTATAATACTTAAGGGGAAAAATGTACCTTTGTTGGAAATCCTTTAAAGGATTTTCATGCATTTCTAATGAAAGAACTACAACTAAATAGGAACTTTAAAATACAAACATGAGTTAAGAGAAATCTCTAAAGTTAAAGGTATTTGATTAATTGGAAGGAACTGTATGTTGATGTGATTCTAACATTATAAGAGTAGGAAGAAGGAAACAAGGGACCCCTTCAGAAACTTAATGTCTTCAACGGTTACTGAGGTATTTAACTAAGAAAAATAGAGGTCTTGGGGGAGGATGTCTCTGTTCTGAAGATTTTAAAAGGGGTAAGGAGAATGAGAATAAAAAGAAGAAAAGTGTAGAAAGAAGGAAGGAGGGAGTGGAATGTGCTGTTTCTCAAAATTGGGGCATATGAGGAGACAAGTATACAAATATGGAGGAAGGGGAAGGGAAAGTGGGCATGAGTTAAACCTAACTCTTATCTCAAAAGAGAGAAAGAAGAGTTAAACATATACACTCACAAATGGTTTGTTTTAAAACTACAACAAATTCCTCAGGGAAGCAAGCAGGTATATGGAGGGAGGAGTCAAAAAGGAGAATGATACAGGGGAGCGAAGAAACTAGAGTAAAACCAACTTCCTCACCCTGAAGGAAATATGAAAACGGCAAAGAAAAGAACTAGAACCTAATGGGGTACCTTAGGTTGCCTCTTTGATAATTGGAGAATGGCTGAATAAATTGTGCTATAATAAAATAAATACAATATGATATATTATGATACATTATGATATGATATTATGTAATGGAATATCACACAATATGGATATATGATATTAAAAACACAGTACAAACCAATACAATACAAAATAATGTGAGGGAGTATAGAGTAATAAGTATCTAGGCCAGGAAATGTTTGTATAGAGAGAGCAAAGTTAGGTATAAAGTGAATAATTTCAATTACATTAAATTAAAATGGTTTTATACAAATAAATGTAGCCAGTTATAAGGAAAGCAGAAAATTGGGAGAAAATTTCTATAGACAGTTTATTAGATAAAGTTCATAGACAGTTTATCAGATATATCTAAAATATATTAAACACTTTGTCAAATCTATAAGAATGACTCATCCCTGGTTTTCTGATGAAGAAATCAAAGTACTTTGTAGTCTTAAGAAAAATGCTATAAATCATTATTCTTAGAGGAATGCAAATTTAAACAACTGTGAGAACACTCATATTGTTACACCTAACAGGTTAGCTAAAATGATAGAAGGGGAAAGTGATAAATGTCGGATAGGATGTGTAAAAATTGGAACACTCATTCATTGTTGGTGGAATTGTGAACAGATCCAACCATTTTGTAGAGCAAACTGGAATTACACCCAAAGAGTTATTTAACTACTTTTATATATCCTTTGACCCAGCTACTTGGTCTAGTTTAGAAGATATTTAAGGATAAAGGAAAAGAACCTATATATTCTAAAATATTTATAGTATTTCTCTTTGTGGTAGCAAAGAACTGGAAAGAGTAGGGATGCCTATAATTTGGGAAATGACTTAACAAATTGTGGTATATAATTATGATGGAATTCTACTGTGCTATAAGAAATTATGAGCTCGATGATTGAGAAAAACATGGAAAGACTTGCAAGAAAAAATGAAGAGTGAAATGAACAGATCCAAGAAAACATTTTATACAGTAACAGCAACATTGTTTTAAGAACAATTTTGAGTGAATATTTTGACTATTATAAACACCCAAATTAACTACAGAAAGACATATGAAGAAAGATGCTCTCTGCATTAAGAAAAAGAACTAATAAATAGAAGTATATATAGAATAATTTTACAGGTGTCTAACAGTAGCTCTCTCTAAGGCAGGGACAGGTACGGAGGGCAAGGGAAGAAAAAAAAGAAATTTGCATGATAATTTTCTTGTATATTTGAAAGGAATAGCAAGTTGTGCATAGTGGATTTGCAGTTTTATGTTCAATTATCTTTTTTAGTGTAGTATGTTATGGAAATACTTGTTTTATACCATAAATTAAAAATAATTAAAAAGAAATGCATGGCATTCTAGGCCTAGAGTCAGGAAGATCTGAGTTCAAAACTTGCCTCAGGTGCTTATTAGTTATGTGATCCTGGGGAAGTCATTTTGTATCTCCTTAGTTTTGTCATCTGTAAACATGGTGGTAATAATAAGACCTACCTCACAGGCTTAAGGTCTAACAAGATAACACGAGAAGTGCTTTGCAAACCTTAAAGCACTAAATAAAGCTATTACTATTGTGTATTGTTTCGTTATAGTAAATAATGAAAGAGACAATTTCAGAGGATCCTGGGTAGTATGAACTAACACAGAATGAGACAAACAAAACTAAAAGAATAATTTATATGAAGACAGCAACTTTGAAAAGAAACAATTTTAAGAGTCTTGGGAATTCTGATCAATATGATGTGTGCTTAGTTTTGTTTGACTGTTTATTTACCACATGTTTCCTCCTCCTTCCCTTTTCTGTGAGTGTTAATAGGTAGGTTTCTGGGATGGAGGGGGGTTGGAAAGATGGATTAAAAATATCTGAAAAAAAAAAGAGGACCATTGAAACATTAAAAAAAAATACACAGAAGAGGACAGGTGGTTATTCAGAAAGAAGCACTATCAGGACAGATTTGGAAATAACATGGAATTTGGCATCTCAAGCTCAACATGTAAAAAAACCTGATTATCTTTACCCTCAAAGTTCTCCCACTGAGCTTCTCTCTGATCTCACAGGCTTGAGATCTTGGTGTGATCTTTGACTCTTCTCTTGAAATCATGCCATATATCCAATCTGTTGCAAAGTCTTATTGTTTCTACTTTCACAGTGTCCTTTCTCTTCACTCATACAGTAACTGCCCTGGTGTAGGCCCCCATCTACCTGGACTATTGCAATAGCCTGTTGGTGGGTCTGCCTGCCTCAAGTTTCTAAATCCCAACCATCCTTCACTAAGCATGTGGATGTGATCTTAGAGGTCTGACCATGTCAGCGTCTTCCCACTCCCCACCCCCTCAAACAATTAACTCCATTTACTACTTTTTACTGTCTTCACAATCAAGTATAAAGTCCTCTGCTGGTCATTTAAAGACCTTCACAACCTTGCCTTTTTCCATCTTTCCAATTTTCTTACACCTTACCTCCACCTACTTTATGAATCTAGTAATGCTTGCTTTCTTGCTGTTTCTCATTCATAACACTCTAATCTCCAGACTTTATGCCTTTGCCACATCTGGAAAGCTCTTCTTCATCTCTGCTTCCTAGTTTCCTTCAATAACTCAGTGCAAATCCCACTTTCTGTAGGCCTTTCCAGGTCTCTGCTTCCTCCACCGCACAAATTCCTAAGACTTTCATACTTGCATTACTTTACAATGTTGTAATGATTGTATAGATTATTCTCCAGATTCTAGTCACTTCCCTTTGTACCACTTCATGTCAGTCCTCCCAGGTTTCTCTGAAACTATCTCTTATCATGTGGTACAGTGTGAACAATATTCTATTATATTTATATAGTCTATTTTTTCCAACTATTCCCCACTCGACTGGCATCCCCTTAGTTTCCAGTTCTTAGCTAGGTGAAAAGTGCTTCTATGAATATTTTTAAACATATATTATTTCACCTTTTTCTTTTATTTCTTTAAGGTATATGCCTAGTAGAGGTGTCTGAGGGTCTATAGAATTTAGTAACTTTGGGAACATAGTTCCACATGGTTTTCCAGAATGGTTACACCAATTCAACATTCCACCCAAAATCCATTGGTATTCCTCTCTTCCACCAACAACAGTCATTTTTCTTCTTTATTATCTTGGCCAACCTGATGGGGTTGTCTGGAGAGAGTGAAAACTTTTCAGGCAGTTTTGGATTAACTTGCCCCCCTCTGATACTGCTGTCAATCAGCAGCAAGCCCTTTCTGATTTCTTGCTTTTGTGGGCCCCTCCTCCAGGCCAGTGGGAGTCAGGAACAGCCCAAGCTCACTCCTCTTCCCTTGCTTTGGGAGCCTTTCCCTTTTTCCCTTGCTGTCAATCAGCATCCTTGTTCTTTGTAAACCTATTTCCCAGCCACTGAGAGATAGTGGTAGACTTCCCTGTGACTTGCCATTGGGGAAGATTTTGGCTCCAAGACTTAAGTCTGCTTCTCAGCCAATGAGAGAGGAGACAGTTGGGGAAGGGGGCTTGACTGTGTTAGGGTATAAATTCTTGTTCTGTCTTTTGTAACATTCCTCTTCCACGTGATCAGTCATGGGGAAGACTGCCCTCTTCTCCTGGGGAAGAGAATAAACTCCTGTTTTTATCTTAAGACATCTCCAAATTGCTAATTAAATTTTTAGATAGGGTTTTTCATCCCAAACAGGGTTGTCACAACCTCAAAATTGTTTTAATTTGTATTTCTCTTTTATTTTCAGTGATTTGGAACATTTTTTTTTAATATGGCTATTGATATCTTGCTTATTTTTCTCTTGAAAACTGCCTTTAAATTCTTTAACAATTTTCTGCTGGGAATTCTTTTATCCTTTCTGTTTAAATCAGTTCTCTACACACCTTGGATGTCAGAGAAGAGAGAGGTAGTGTGGTATTGTGCATTGACAGCTGGCCTTGGAATCTGGTAGAACCAGGGTTTAATCCTGCCTCTGACAAATACTGTGACCCTGGGCAAATCACTTAGCCTCTAGGTATTGTAGGTATCCCCTCTTAAATGTTGATCTCTTATACTCACAAAGATATCTTGGAATTTGGGGGGCTAGATTTGTTTTCTTCCTTACTCATTCATAATTTTAAAAAAACTGCGACAATTAATTATTTTGGAAAACCAGCCTTTGTTTGGAATTCAGAGGGGGCTACTTGACCTTGCCTTTAAACTCAAATCACTCTGACTCTCGTTGATTGGCCAATAATAGGTCTTAACCCAAACCTCAAATACCTGTTTGGGTTTTGATGGCTCAGAGTGTGTATAAATAGTAATTGTTTCTGTGTTGGCTGGAAACTCTGAGGGTCTTCTTTTCTGAGACTGATTCTTTCACGAAGGCATTTTTTTTGCCTCAATTCTTATCCAACCTTAAATCACTGAATGGGTGTTGCCTTAGACAAACAGACCTGGGAAAGACCTGGGAAAGGTCTCCCACTGCATCCAGAGCCATTGTCAGTCATCCTGTCCTATGTCTACCATTGGATTCAGATGACACTGGAGGAGAGTGAGGTTGATGACTTTGCATAGCCCTTCATCACTTAAATCAAATTCACTTACAAGTTAAAATGTCACTCTTCTGATACCATTGATCCTCTTCCAAGAAAGGACAAACAATTGTAGACAATTGTCTAAGACTATAAATTGCAGAGGAAGCAGTAATCTACGTTAATAGCAGGATTTTCCTGACCTGACAGTTTCTTATACCACATTCAGTCCCTAAACCCGTCAGACCTTTACTAAAGAAACTTGCTGCAAAGATTTTATTTCCAGTTGCTTATTTCTCTTCTAATTTCAAGTTTCATTGCTTGTATTTCTGTAAAAGCTTTTAAAGTTCATGTGATCAAACTTGTATATTTTACTTTCTTGCTTGGTCAAGAATTCTTTCCCTATACATATTATGAAAGGAAGCTCCAGCTTGATCCTTTTATTTGTGATATGACCTCTTACATGTAGGACAAGAATCCATTTGAGAACTATTGTAGTATGTGGTGTGAGGTCAGTCTAAGTCTAATTTCTGGCAGACTGCTTTACAGATTTATAAGTACTTTTTGAGAAATAATGTAGTCTTGCCCGAGTAGTTTGGAGTCTTTGGGTTTATCAAACATTATGTTTGCTTCTTATTCTTGTACTCTAGATTTGGTCCACTGGTCAACTTTCCTATTTTTTAACCAGTACCAAATAGTTTTCCTGATTACTACTTTATAGTATACTCAGACCTAGTACTTCTAGGTCTCCTTCATTCCCACTTTTAAAATGATTTCTCCTGAGATTCTCAATCTTTTGTTCTGGCAGGTTAATTATTTTTCTAGCTCTATAAAGTAACCCTTTGATTATTTGATAGGTATAGCATTTTGTAAGTAAATTAGCTTGGTCATTTTAAAAATTAGTGGTACAGCTCAATCAGAAGCAATTAATATCTCTCCAATTATTTTGATCTGTCATTATTTCTGTAAAGAGTGTTTTGTAGTTGTATTTGTATAATTTTTATGTGTTTCAAATATTTTATAATTCTAAGGTTTGGTTTTTTTTAATGGAATTTCTTCTTTCCTCTGTGCTGGGTTTTTATACAAAAGGATAATGATTTCTGGAGGTTTATTTCACATCCTTCTATTTAGTTTATATGCTTTGCTGAAGTTGTTTATAATATTTTGTTGAAGTTGTTAATTGTTTCAATTAATTTTTCATTTGAACCTCTAGACCTAAGAGGATCATTTATCATGTGCAAAAAATGATAACTTAGGGGGCGGAGCCAAGATGGCGGCGTAGAAACAGCAAAGCACCGCAGCTCCCACACAAATACGCTAAAAAACTCATAAAATGGGACGCTAAACAGATTTTCAAGCTCCAAAACTCTCCACAAGACAGAAAGCACTACAGGCAGCG
>CM053596.1:154676567-154706070 GCA_028646575.1 Pseudocheirus occidentalis
AACTCAAAACCTTGTGGAAATGAATGATGTAACCAAGAAAATAAATTAAAATTAAAAAAAAATAAAAATAAAAATAAAAAAAGAAAAAAAAATGATAACTTAGTTTCTTTTTTTCCTTATGATTTTTTCCTCATTCCCCCCGCCTTGTCTTATTACTATAGTTTCTGGAACCATATCAAATAATAGTGGCAAAGTATTTTATCTTTGGCCTTATTGGTAAGGCCTCTGTTATTTCTTCATTATTAATAACACTGACTTTTGATTTAAGATAGATGTTACTTATTATCCTAAGGCATTGCTAATTTAATTTTTTGTTTTTAATATTTTTTAAACAAAAATGGATATTTTTGTGAATTATATACATATGTACATATACATATATATACACATACATATAATTATATACATACATATATGTATAATGCAATTGCTATTGTTTTTTAAAATTAATTTTGCAAATTATATTAGAGTTTTCATAATATTTAAGCAATTCATCTGTTATAAATCTAATCTGTATATGTATTGTTTCAATATATTGTTTTAACTTCTTTGCTGATATTTTGTTCAATAGGGATATTGGTCTGTAGTTTTATTTCTGTGATTTATTTGTCCTTGGTTTAGTTATTTAGGTAATATTTACTTCACAAAAGAAACTTAGTATACCATCTCTTTGTTTTTGCAAACAATTAATGCAACCTATTTTATTCATAAATCTCATTTTAGTTGCTATTTTCCTTTGGGAATTTGTAAATGATTTGTTCATTTTTTTTCTTTTGATTGTTTTAAAATTCTCTAGTTCTTTTTTAAATTTTTAAATTTTCTATTTTTTTTATTTTTATTTTTTGGAGGGTAATTGGGGTTAAGTGAATTTCCCAAGGTCACACGACTAGTTTTTGTGTTAAGTGTCTGAGGTTGAATTTGAACTCAGGTCCTCCTGACTTCAGGGTTGGTGCTCTATTCACTGTGCCACCTAGCCACCCCTAAAATTCTCTAGTTCTTATACTGTTAATCTGGATACTGATATTTTCTAAATAGTAATCCCTTTTATTTTGATCAATTTTGTGCACATGAGTAGACAAAAAAGTTTCTAACAATTTCCTCCTTTTGTTGTGAAATAATGAATACATGCTTTCACTTTCAGTATTGGTAACTTGATTTTCTTCTTCTATAAATTAGATCAGCTTATTTTTTTGTCCATTTATTAGTTTACTTCCCCCCCCCCAAAATTCCTAGTTTTACTTATCAATTGGTTGTGGGGGGGTTTTAAATCTCTTCTTTGATTGTCAGAATTTCTGTTTTGTATTGTATTGCTATTTTTTATTTATTGTTTTTCTAGTTTTTAAGTTTACACTGATCTGTTCTTTCTCTCTCATTTTTGATAAAAGTGTTCAGAGAAACAAATTTTCTTCTAAGAACCACTTTGGCTATGTTGCAAAAGTTTTGATTATGTTGCCTCGTTATTGATACTTTATTTGATGAAATTATATATTGTTTCTATAATTTGTTCTCTCTCATTTTTGATAAAAGTGTTCAGAGAAACAAATTTTCTTCTAAGAACCACTTTGGCTATGTTGCAAAAGTTTTGATTATGCTGCCTCGTTATTGATACTTTATTTGATGAAATTATATATTGTTTCTATAATTTGTTCTCTGACCCACCAATTCTTCAATATTAAATCATAAATATCTATTTAAATTGAATCATTTCTTTAAAGAAATACTTCACTAAAGGATTTTTAAAATGGTTTTTCTGCATTTATTTATGAGATTTGTATGCCCTAGAATACAGTTAAAATTTTTATAAAAGTGACATGCACAAGCGAGAATTAAGTTTGCTCTTTTTGTTTCTTATTCAGTAATTGCTTGAGATATATCTATCTAAGCTTTATAAAGTTCTATTCAGTTCCTTGACTTCTTTCTTGCTTGTGTTTTATATTTGTTTAGGTCTGAGCCATATACATTGAGGTTCAATTTTGTTTACTATTTCTCCCTGTAATTTAAAACTTTTTCTTTACATATTTAGATACTATGCCATTCAGCATGTGTTAATTGATAGATTGATATTACTTTAAAATCTCTCATACAGGAGCACCTAGGTGGTGCAGTGAATATAGCACCAGCCCTGGAGTTCAAATTCGACCTCAGATGCTTAACACTTACTAGCCACGAGACGTTGGGCAAGTCACTTAACCCTAATTGCCCTGCCTTCTCCCCTCCAAAAAAAGCAAAAAAATGCTAAAACCCAACCACCCTATCATACATCTTAATATCTTTTAAACATAATATGTCTCCTTTATTATTTTTTTTAACAATGTCTATTTTTGTCTGAGATCATGATGGTTACTTCCCCTTTTCTGAATTCACCTGAAGCATGATAGACTCTGCTCAAGGTCCTCATTTTATCATTGTGTTTTTCTTTTTGTTTCTGGGACATATGATAGAAACAATATATTGTTGAATTCTTTTTTCTAATTGACTCTGCTATACTCTTACATAGATGGACTTATTCCATTCACATTCATAGTTCTTATTGCGTATTTCTTTCCATCATATCCTCATACGTTTTTTCCTCTCTTTGTTACCCAACTTAATGAAGAAAATGGTGAAAAAGAAGTAATGTGGTCAATGCTAGTGATTTGTAATTGAGGTGGTCTGCTGCTGCCCCCTATCCTCTTCTCTCATCCCCCTTGCCAAAATCTTGATTGTTGATTCTTACTTTTTGTATTCTTTCCTTTCCTTTCCACCTTTACAGGTTGAAGTTGGTTTTCCTTTTGACCATTAGACCCAAGGTACTGTAACTCTACCTTCTTAAACTTCTCTATTTCCATTCTCTGTCCCTGTTTCCCTGTTTAATTTAATGCATCACTATAACAAACTCTTTGTGTGTGTGTGTGTGTGTATGTGTGTGTGTGTGTAGCTAGGTGGCACAATGTAAGTTAGGAAGAGTCTTCTTCCTGAGTTCAAATTTGGCCTCAGATACTTTTTAGCTGTGTCACCCTGGACAAGTCACTTAACCTTGTTTACCTCAGTTTCCTCATGTGTAAAATGAAGTGAAGAAGGAAATGGCAAGCCACTTCAATATCTTTGCCAAGAAAACCCCAAATGGGGTCATGAAGAGTCAGACATGACTGAAACTGAACAACAGCAATTTGAAAGTGTGTGGTTCTATGTTTTCAACCCTTCTTTTTCTTGTTTAGATAAGAATGAGGTTTATAGGATGCCAGTTCCTCCCACTCTTTTCTCCATGTTTGTACAGTATTCTTATTTTGATCACCAATTATGCAAAATAGTAAGCTCCACTCCCTTCTTTCTCATTTCTTCCTTAATGCATTACTTTTCCTTTCATTTTTCTTAAGACCGTTAAAATGCAACAAAGCCATCCCAAGTCCTGTGTTTATTTTATTTAACAACCTCTATGATCTTCAAAAACTTTAAGATTTTGAAGAGACACTTGATTCTTCTCAACTTATTATGATATAAGTTCTTTACCATTTAGCAACTGAAACTGACCAAATGTATTTTTCTAGATAACTCTTGAATTCTTTGTATTTCAGAGTTCCTACTCAGTTCTGCTTTTTTTATCAGGAATGCTTGAATGTCCTCTATTTCATTAAGGATCCATTTTTCCCCCCTTGTTGATTTATACTAAATCTTGAAGAGTAAGTTAATATTGGTTGTAAGCCTTTATTTTTTGCCTTTTGGAAAATTCTTGGAAAAATTGGAAAACTTTATCTTTTGTAGGTGTTGCTCTCACTGAGACTTGGCTTCTAGCAGATGACACTGCATCCCTGGCCATCTTTGTTATCACTGACTTCACTTAATCTCCTTCCCTCCACATTTAGTATTCTGGTTTTGAAAAGGAATTTGGAATACTCCCTACCACCATTATTCAGAAACCTCTCTTCCTTTGAAGCTTGTACTACAAACATTTTCTACCCTGCTCAGATCATGGTGCCTGTCAGGTCCTCCCCCAAGTAATTTTTCTTTCTTCCAGAGTTCAGGCTCTTGCTCTGTCTTCCTCTCTTCATCAATTCTAACTCTTATTCTAGGGAACAACAATGTTCATGTTGATGCTCCATAAAACTCCCTAACTTCCCACTTCCTCAATATCCTTAAATCCAATTTCTTGACTCCATTTCTGTATGACAGAAATGGTCACACTCTGGCTCTCACATCAGCATTCCCTTTCTTTAATAAAAAATGCTGGCATTTTCCTGATTGTCACTTTCTCTTATTCCATCTCACTCTTCAACTTTCTTAAACCTTTTCTGAGAAATCTGGCCTAGAGTCACCTTAGATCTCTAATCTCTTGAGTCAGGGTGAGCATCTGAGAAGGAAGGAGAGAACCCTTTGCCCTTTCTGGCTATAACTTGGTTTCTCAACTCACATACATCAGAGAGAATAACCTAAAAGCCTCCTTTCGGGGGGAGCACATGTCTTTACTTGCCTCATTCTGGGGCAAGGTAGAATGGGATGGAATGGCAGGTAATCAACATGTCCACTATCCTCACCATCCTTCCCCTATCACGATACTCTTGTCTGAGAGTACCACTGGAGCTGAGACCACGCTGAACTGGAGCTGGATTTTCACCTTTGCCTTTTCTTCTCCCTTGCCTGAAGAAATCTATTGAGAGTCTCACTGTCTTTCAAGAAATACACTCACTGCAACTCTTCCCAACTATTGTGCTTTGCCCTCACCTTCTTCCTAAAAGGACTTCATGTTGTTCAGCACTCTCTACATTTCTCACTTTTGGACAGATTTCCCACCTCCATTCCATTGCCTGGAGTTCTGGCTCTGATGGTGAGTTGTCTATATTGGAAGGAGCATAAAATTCGTGAAAGGGGAATAGGTGAGACAAGTCTAGAAAAGGGGCTTATAACCATATTATGAATTGTCTCGAATACCAGGCCAAGGAATTTGGACTTTATTATATTGACAATGAAGAGCCACTTGGGTTTTTTGAATAGGGAATAACACAATCAGGTCTATTACTTGAACCAGTGCAGATTTAAAGGCTTTATTAAACCAGTTGCATCTTCAAACCACCATGTTATTTTCAAAATTCAACAATATGGGAAATTTAGCTTATGGAACAAAATTCTCCTTCTAGAGGGTGGTTTTGTCTTCAGTCAGACCAAGTTAAAGTTGAAGAAAGGAGTTTGGAGAGTTTCCCCCTCCCCAGACCATTTAAGGCAGACTAAGACATGACCAATGTAAATATATTCCCACATACCAAGTCAACAACTGTCTTGTGCTTAAATGTTATTCCTTCTTTTAAAAGACTTCTGTGCTGTGCAGACTGACCTTATTGTGGATAAAATAAGCTCTGTCCTTGGATATTTTAAGTCTTCCAGCCATTCCAGAATACTGATTATGGATTCAATTTGTAGTCATTTTAATCCACACTTAAAGGGAGAGGTTATGTTCTGAGGTCTTGGGATGCTCAAGTGAATTTAATATAAGGAAACACAAGTGTTCTTTCCAATTCTCCAAATTAGTTTAATGTATTTTTCCCCCAATTAAGGCCATTGTAGTTGAACAGATAGAGTAATGGCCTTGGAGTGAGGAAGTCCTGGGTTAAGTAAAGTTTTTGATATTTCCTTGCTGAGGGACTCTGTACAGATCACTTAATCTCTTTATGCTTCAAGTAAAGGGCTTGCTTGAACACTTCCGAGGATTTATCTATTTAGTTATAGATGGGTTACAATCTGAGCTGGTAGAGGGTCTTACTACATTGACAAAATCCCAAATCCATCATGTATTTGTGAATGGATTTGCTTGTGGCAGGGACTGTCTGTCTGCTTCCTAGCTAGAGCATAAAATGCCCTTTCTTCCTGGACTCTAAGGCATAATTTAGTTGAGATGGCTACTCTGGCACATCCCTAAATTAGTTTCTAAGCTATTCATTATAGAAGAGAGACAGACTCACTGGTTCCAGAGACAGAGGACCTTAGCTTGAAATTTTTCTGACATTACTTGTGTGACCTTGGGAACCCTAGACTCATTTTCCTTATCTGTAAAATGAGGTAGTGGGAGTAGATGGCCTCCAAGATCCCTTCTGATTCGAATCCATGTTTCTTTTATATGAGGTTCAATATGTTCTCTGAACATAAAGATAAGAAACCTACAACCAATCACTTCCAGGAATCTATAGTTTTACCTGGGTAGTTGAGCTATTTGAAAATCAAATTTGGTTGTTTATATGAAAATGCTACCTTTGTTATACATCCTCAATACCACAAGTGATTTCTTGTCTACAACTCTCAGACTCTCCTAACTCAAAGAATACTCAAAGTGATAGATGTTGAATTGTTGCTAAGAAGCCAAGGCTGAGGCACCTCTCTTTAGACAGAACAGTGTCTCTGTGCTTCAGTGAAAGTTAAAAAGAGAATATATGTGGAAAGAAAACTTTCCTCTAACTGGATCTGTTTGGATAATTATGGTGCTAGAGGACCTGGGTTCAAATGCTAGCGTTCTCATTTACTGGCTGTGTGATTTTGGATAAATTGCTTAGTTTCTCTGAGTCTGTTTCCTCATCTATAGAGAGTGTGTGTGTGTGTGTGTGTGTGTGTGTGTGTGTGTGTGTGTGTGTTTATCAAGGGGATACAGGGGTAGGCACCTGTAGTCTGGAGGCCATTCTAGGTCCTCAAGTGTGGCCCTTTGACTGAATCCAAGCTTCACAGAATAAATCTTTTTATTAAGAGGAGATAGACTAGATAACCTTGAAAATACAATCCAGTTCTAAGGGCCTACCCTAATATTTAAAACTGAGTAGGACATGAGCAGAGGGAACCCACTGAATTAATAATTCAAGGTAACTTCCCAATCAGAAAAATTTGTTCTCCTAACCCTTCACCCAAGGGAAAAGAGTTCAAAGCATAGCTATGATCCCAAGTAGCAATATCTAACTTAGAGAAACATGAGTTTGGGTGGAGGTGAGAGGACATAGGAAACCAGTTTGTGTTGCCAATGATGTTTATTAGGACCAATAGGAACACTGTTCTCTTTTGTGTTAGCATAGAACAGGAATTAGGATATTGTGGGGATTGGGAAGCAGAAAGGAGCCATGGGGTGGTAGAAGGGCAGCTTGGGCATGGTTTTCTTGAAACGCTGCTGGGGACAGCCAAAAGGAGGAGCAAGCTGATTGAGTAAAGTTTCTGTAGATGTAATTAAAGATTGCCAGAGAGTGGGAAGGAAACTGATGCACAGCTGGTCTATTATCAGCTTGTGCTTAGAGACAAGAGGATGCAGTAATAAGAAAGAATGATGAAAACCATGAACCTGAGACGAGAGTCAGTGGGGTGAAAGAGATGAAAGAAAGAACAAAATTACTTATGTGCACAAAAATATTTATAGTAACTCCTTTTATCATATAGTAAGAACTGGAAACGAAGGGGGTGCCCATTAACTGGGGAATGGCATATGGTATATAAATGTAATTAAATTTTATTGTGCTATAATAAAAGATTAAAAGGATAGTTTTAGAGAAACATGGGAAATCTTGTAAGAACTGATGCAGAATGAAGTGAGAAGAACCAAGAGAACAATGTCTATAATAACAACAACATGCATGTTGTTTTCCCCCATTAGACTGGAAGTTCCTTGAGGTCAGAGTCTACATAAAAATAGTAGGTTAGAGGCAGCCAGGTTTTTTCGTTCTTGCCTCTTTTGTGTACCCTAGCACTTAGCACAGTCCCTGGCACATAGTAAGTATTTAATAAGTTTATTGATTTATTGATTTTTTTTCCATGCAAGGCAATCAGGGTTAAATGACTTGTGCAGGTTTTCACAGTATCAATTGTCCGAGATTGAATTTGAACTCAGGTCTTCCTGACTCCGGGGTCAGGTCTCTATCCACTGTGCTACCTAGATGCCCTGATTAATTGATTTGAAGGTAAATATGCCAAGGATCCATGATTTTCTCACTGTGAGGAACTTCTGGTGTGAGAACTCCCTCTCTGTCCAGTCTTTTCTCTTTTGCTTTCTCCTCTATATCACACTCATATTGGTTTTGCCTCCTCTGAATTTTTATATTTCTGACTTTCATTCAGGATTATTTCTTTCATCTTGTCAAACCTTCAACCCTGCTAATAAATCAAAGAATTAAAAAAAAAGTGTTCCATAGGATCCTTCATCGCCCCCTTATAACAGTACCCGTTGCATGTATAGTGCACATTAGGTTAAAGATCTTTTTTAGGGGGGTGGTCTTTTTATAGGGGGGAAGGCAGGGCAATTGGGTTTAAGTGACTTGCCCAAGGTCACACAGCTAGTAAGTGTTAAGTGTCTAAGTCTGGATTTGAACTCAGGTCCTCCTGACTCCAGGGTCAGATCTCTACTCACTGAACCACACAGCCACCCCCAGGTTAAACATTTAAAATGAAGAAGCTGAGACCCAGAGAGGTTCAGT
The DNA here is from genome assembly GCA_028646575.1 of Pseudocheirus occidentalis. NCBI lineage: Eukaryota > Metazoa > Chordata > Mammalia > Diprotodontia > Pseudocheiridae > Pseudocheirus > Pseudocheirus occidentalis. Next base: position 154,684,976 of record CM053596.1, read on the forward strand.
GACTTTTGCCCAGGGACACATAGTAACATATTGGCATCAATTAGCACCAGCCAAAATCCATACAGCTCCTTCAGCTAATGAAGAGAAAAAGAAGGGAATTAGCATTTATAGAGTACCAACTATATTCTAGACACTATGGCAAAGGCTTTACAAATTTCATCTCTTTTGATCCTCTCAACAATCTTGGGAAATAGGTACTATTCTCATCCCCATTCTGCAGCTGAAGACATTGAGGCAGAAAATGGTTAAGTCACTCGCCCAGAGTGTTGGAGGTCACATCTGAACTCAGAGGCTCTTGATGGCAGGCTTAGCACCGATTTACTGTACCACTGAATGGTATTAGACAAAAAATACCAATAATAATAATAATACAGATACAGATAGCATACACAGACCCTTCACAATCTTCCATCCTCCATTTACCCACTCACTGCGTGTCTGCTAGAGAAAAGATAGGTCTGGGATCTGGGCATCCTGGAGTCTGTGCTGCTCAGTCTGTCTGACTCACAGTGTCACCTTGAGTGAGATGCTTCACATCTCTATATGGCATCTAGATTCTGGAACACAGGGATGCCAACGCGTTTGTTTGTTCACTACTCAAAAAACTGAATGAAAATGTCAAAATATTCTCTTCTCTTCTCCCAGAAAGGAGACATTGCCTGCTTTCCTATTCAATTCCATTAAACTACAGCCTTTGTTGTATAATTCATATGTTTGGAAATGGCATCCTTGTTTTGTGCAAATATGCCATGCTTCCTGCACACCTACAAAGCACAAAAAGCTGCCTCTCCAACATCTCTAACCCACTCCATTGTGGAGACGGGAGGCCCCCAGCCGTTACACACTGCACCTGTTTTTGGACATTTTCATTTGTATATTTATCAGTTGTGCTGATTTTTCTCTCTAAAAAAATTCTTATTTGTTCCAAGGGATGACTTGAAGGGAGAGGGTGGGGGGGATGACTGCGGTAAGTATGATGATATATGAAATGAAAGATGTCAATAAAACTTTATTTTTAAGCCTCTCCTATAAGATCCTCTCTGAATCCTGGGAGATAGATTTTCATGGGTCTGTTTTGACTGTCCTTTTTGATCTTGGGCAAGATAGCTTCTCCCAGTGTCAGTTTTGTCTTCTATAAATGTTATAAAATAAAATCATTATGAACTAAAAGATCTCTGAGGTTTCTTTCAGCTCTAGCTCTATGACCCCTACAAAACCTTGATCATCCTAGTTCCCATAGTCTCTGAATCCTGTAAATTTACATTGTGACACACAACTAACCAATTTCATTTAGTATGATTTTATTTACTTTTTTTTTTGCCAAAAAATCAGATTATCTTGCCAACTATGTCTCAAGTTCTACAAAGACAAGAACCATGGTATTATAGATACATGAAACAAAGGGCATGCATTTCAATGACACACTCTTGTATTAGCTATTTGTTAGCACAGGCAGGAATCAGGAACACAAGGCATTATGAGGTGTTAGAAAAGAGCTTTGCTGTACAAAAAGAGTATTAAAAATAAAATACCATATTAATATTAAATACAAAAATACCATCAACGGTAGTGAAAAATAAGAACTAGCATCTAACATTTTGGGGCAGAAGGAAATTAGAGGAGGAGAGAGCCAGACTGTGCTATAAGGAAAGGAGTGGAAGAGAAGCATGACTAGGGCTTAGTGCAAGGGTCAAAGTGGAAGAAGCCTAGTGTCAGTCTGATTTTAGATCAAGGGTTCTTGCCCCCAAGGGGTAGTAGAGAGATTTCAGAGCATCCATGAACTTGGATGGAAAAAAAGTTGCATTTTTATTTTCATTAATCTTGAATTGAAATTTAGTATTTACTTTATGATTCTGAGGAGTCCATAGGCTTCCCAGATTGCTTAAGGAATCTATGAAACAAAAAAGGTTCTGAATTCTGCTCTAGAACTTGAAAAATGGGTTAGGACAGGAAAAACACTTCTTTGCCTCTAGGAGCTCTGGCCCTCTATTTTATAGTCTCTTGATTCCCCCAAATCCTGTCTAGATGGATGAATCTGGGGACAATCCCTTCTGTTCTCCCTATCTTGTCTAGTCATTACACAATGACGAATTGTCAAATAACAAAGCATGTTGCGGTAGAAAGAATACTCTCCTTAGAGCTAGAAGACCTGGTCTGGGGCTCAGGTTCTGCTGCCACTTTCTCTGCTTTGGGTTAAATCACGTGACCTGTTTTTATTATGGTAAGGCAAGGGGTTTCGTTCTAGTTCTAAATCTCCAGGATTTTAGGAGTGCAGCTTGAGGGCTGTGGTGGTCTCAAGGCCCCATCTTCTTGCTGATGGATATTTAAGATTCTTTTAATAATGGATGAATCCTTTTATAACATAATTATGACATACAAAATAACATATCTGCTTACAAACATGGCAACACACAGCAGACTGAAGTAAGTTGATCAAAGAGAGGAAGCCTGAGGATCTCAAGGACACTTTTCTCAAGGTTGTCCAGGATTGGCATCTTTGACTAGGGACACACAGATAAAAATCTTTCCCACCACTTACTGGCAGTGATGCCATTGGGTTGACTGATATTGATTCCTACATGATTTATGATGATTTATATATATATATATATATTTTTAAGTGGTCAATACTGCCATTATAAAAGGGCTTTTCTCAGAGGATTTGTTAATCAAGGCATTGCTGTACTTTCGTATCTCTCACTAGTTACCAGTAAGCATATTGATTAAGTGATAATCTCTTCCTTCTATCTTGGGAAATCTAGGAATTGGAAGAGCAAACATATTATGGCCAAAAGAGAACACTGAAGGGAAAAAAACCCCCACAACCCTGTACAATTGTGATGCATATAACAAGTAAAACATTTACAAGTTCTCCAAATCATTCCTCTTTTGATATAAAAGGAGATATCTGCATCTTTCAGAATGTTCTAATTCAAGGGAGATGTCAGATTTTTCTTAATCATACTGACTAACAGAGCAGTAATAATGTTGGTGCAAAATAATAATTTGGAAAATGCCTTTTTCACTTTGAAATTCATTTTAAATTTTTTGCAACATATTTAATTTTCTTATTATATTCTCCACAGGAAAATATTAGTATTATTTAGCATAAAGGAGAGCATGTACCAGCTGAAGACAAGATGAGATGGCCAGGTGGTGCAAAACTCTTAAACCTACAATTAAATATGTTTTTTAAATAATCTGTAGGACTAGCTAGTCTTCATGAACAGTGGACAACATTAACACAGTGTGAATTGTTCAAAATTTGTTTTCCATTGGTCTTTTGTTTTACAATGTTGCAAAGCTAAATACTTATCTCCATGCTCTTTTTATAACAGGCAAGCCATCAGTGTGAAGCATTTGACTGGCTGGGGCACAAATGGGGATTCATTTTGGGTCATTTGGCCCAGTAGTGGAGGCAAATTTGTAAAAGGCAAATTTAGGCAGGGTCTAAGAAAAAACTCCTTCACAATAGAGCACCCGCAAGTGTGATGGATGACCTGGCTGAGGTCTGTAAGCAAAGGAAGTACCAGCTCTTTTGGGCTTTTTTCATAGAGGGAATGCTCTTTCAGCACTCTGTAAGACCAAATGTCTTAGACTCCCTTCCCATTCAGATTTGGTGATTCTCCCAGTTCTGCGAATCAGGAGGAGCACTAATCTATCTTTCATTTGTATCCTTCATTCACAGTCTTCCTCAGGATTATCAACTCTGCTCTAAAAATGAGCCTTAGGCATTGAAAACAAAATATGAGTAAATCTGACGGATGGTAGTTAACAGGCTGCTTAGTGTGCAATGACATAATCCTTTCATGTATTTTCTGGGGAAAAAAGTGACCAAATTCCAACAGGTTTATATGGCGAGGCGTTGAGATGCTACTTTATTACCACTACTGAATTGAACTTGAGAAACACTGTCAACATTTCTAGGAGGGTGGTTTAGCCCCACAAAGGATGGAGACCAGAAGGGACCAGAGAAGTCATTTTGCTTAACTTTTCCAGTTTTACAGGTGAGAAGGCCTAAAGGGATTTAAATGATTTCCCCAACATCACACAGGACTCCTGACTCCACATCTGGTGATCTCTTTATTCTATGTCCCTTCTACTTTCCATTAATGAGAAATGGAACAACACAGCAGAGAAGTACTGGCTTTGTAATGGATTGTATGCTTGTTCAAGAATCAATTATTTGTATATTTAGAGTAACTCCCATCATGCAGCAGAACAGAAGCACCTTGAGGGAAGGGCCCACTTTTTTCCCCCTTTATCTCCAAGACTGAGCCAAAGTCTTTTAAATAAGTGCTTAATAAGTCTCAAATTGTCTTTCAGACTGGGAAGATTTGAGTTCAAGCCGTCTTTCTGGGCAAGTGAATTAATTTTCAATTGCACTGATTCTAAGTTGCAACAAATAAGCTAGAATACAGTGGTAGAGTTTCCTTAAAGGAAATTACCTGTATCATCAAAACCACAGATCTAGTCCCTGGCCTAATAATTATATGTTGAATTGAACTGAATCACTAGAATATCTGGCCATTAGGCAATATTTCATTTTTGTTGACAGCAACTCCAGGAAGATTGATTTTCAAGGCAGAAAAGGACTATGGTCTTCAACAAAATAAAGAATTCTTAAAGTTCCAATATAACAAAAGCACAGAGGGCATGTTACTATGAAAAACAGGGAAGCCTGCAAATCACACGTGTAGTCTCATCTATCATTGTCTCAGGTATTGTCCGGAATAAATTTTTTGCTATAATTTTCTTTTCCTAAAAAGGATATTACATTTAGATGAGTTTATTAAGACATACTATGCACGTTTTTTAAAAAGGTTTTCTTTTAAGAGATGGCTCTATCCTAAGCACAAGAATCAAAGCACGATGAAAAAAAAATCCTCACCCAAGACTTCAGTGCATCATATAAAGCCTTTTCAGAGCTTTTTAATGACTATTTGGTACCAGCCAGCCATCATGGTGGTGGGCCCTATTTTGGAAAGTACGTTGGAATTATATATCATTTGATTTGCCTGAATCATTTGAAGTTTACGTGAAGCAATCTTTAAAAAAAAAATCTGGTCATGAAATAGGGTTTCCTGTTCAGTCATATATCATAAAAACCAACATGGATCACAAAAGAAAGAGAGATTCTTTAGCATATATAAATTTATTTGACTTGGCAATTATTTATTTACAATTGATGATTGATACCAACTGAGGTAAAAATATACATGAGGTATAAATATGAATATAACATTAAAAATGCAATGATCATATTATATTCCCAATGGCAAGATAACAATGAACAAAATACTGTATAGTGTTTGACACAAGCTTAATGCACATTTTTAAAAAGGTGTGCCATGTTGTTAGGCAGTTTAGAGATGCAATGAGAACATGAAAAAAATTAGGTAATTGCAAAAGGACCATCAGGAACCAGCTTCATCGGCCCCCTTCTGATGGCCACTCTGTTCATTATTCTCCAGGTGATGCCTGACTTCATTGTCTTGCTATCTGCCATAGCGTGCATGTTTTCCTTCTTTGTCCCTGATAAAACATGTCCAGTAACTGGATAGTTTGAAGTCAGATAAAATTTATTTTTATGCACACAAAGGGATGACATGGGAAGTGAAATTCCATGTGTTCTGGCAGAAGCTGGTTTGCTTGGCTGCTGAAGGGTGGCCCAAATGGCCATAGCACATCTTGGGCTTTCTTCTGATGCACAAGGTGCGAGACACCCAGTGCCACTGGGACAATTAAAAAAAATGTTTTTAATAACTGCCTTCACACCCGGTAATAATAATAATAACAATAATGCAGCAAAGGTTCCCTTGCAAGTAACTGAAGCAATTCAGTACTCACACCTCTAATACTTTTAATCTCCTCTACAGAATGCCTACATATTGCTGACAGCAGAAAACAGAAATGCATGTAATGTAAGTAGATTCAAAACACTGGAAGTCAGTAAATGAAGCTTTTTCTCCACCACGAATTGCTAGATGACTTGCTGTAAGAAAAATCTGAATCCAAACATTAATAAAATTCCTCTTCATACCATTAAATGCATTTAGAAAACAAAACAAACCCAAGGAAAAACCATTGGCAATTGGTTTTGGGTAGTCTTCTGATTAGTCTATATGGCAATAAATAAGGTTGGGGCAAACACTTAGGTAGCTTGAGTTGACTAATGAAGAAACATGATATTAATAAACTTGTACATTTTTCTAAAACTAATTTAGGAGTACATTTTTGGTTTTATGTTAATTAAAAACCCACTCTTTCAACTGTAAAACTTCAATGAACTATATTTTTAAAAAGTCTTATATGTAATAAAATATGAATTCCCTGAAAGTGTAATGGTCCAGTACTCTTGAAAGGCCATTATTTCTCTTAAATTGGTGTCATTGTTAAGAAATCAGTGCAATATATTGGTAAGAAAATGTTAATTAACTGTGACCAAAAAGTCTATTAGTCAAACTGAATTAAATTTATGAAAAGTATGAAATGTCTCTGTGAAAGTTTTAGAAAAAGTGTAGTTCTTTTGTACTTGAGATATAAAAAAGCTATAATATTTATCTCTAAATCTCTGTGGGAACATTGCCTCTGTTTCTATTATAGAGTAACTACTTTACCATGAGCTAGAACAGTCATCAACATCTTACAGCTCCCTGAACATAGGCTAATGAACATAGGTGCTCATAGGTTGCATTTTACATTCTAGTCCCATAACAGCTAATGACTTGTCAAGAGCTACTTTGTTTTAATGGAAACTATTATCTTTTACCTATCTCAGCCAAATATATATATTTTTAAATTAATATCAACTGATGGTCTGCACAGAAGAGAATGACTAAAAATATTTTCCTTTGGTTAGGGATTTTTTGGTTAGATGTAACAATGGGCTACATATCTTGTCTTAGGGCTGCTAATAGTAGATATTGCTTAGTCTCTGTTGCATTGAGGAGGTCCTAGAAGATCAGATAAGTAAGGGTCAGAATGATGCAGGTGTTTTCCTGTTCGAAACACTCAATTATAGATATATGTAATATATATATATATATATTATATATAATAATTACTATACATATATACAGTATATAGAGATATACACAAATATGTACATATTCTACATAGTTTATTTACAATTTAAAATATGCTTCGTAGAAGCGCTTAAATAGCACAATTAGGCAATGCACAAGTAATAATCTTTAAATTTAAGTAACAGAGATAAAAGCTCTGATAAAAGAATATCTATTATATTAATGATGAGGACATCTTCAGAAGACGACCTTGCAGAGAAGGCTCTGCCCTCTGAGAGCTTCCGGCCACTTTTCAGTGCTTCCATCTTGAACACTTTCCAAGTCTTTCTCTCCCTCTCTTTGATAAGAGCTTCTTTTTTCTCTTCATTTTCACCCAACCATTTCAGATTTTAGTTTCTGGACCCTCAGCAATAATAGGCTGAAAAGAGTTTCTTATTCTGGCTACTTCAGCTGCACAAAGATGTCCAAAGCCTTTGTTGTACCATTCTGGGGAGTGACCTCTGGTGGGGGAAGGGGGGAAAACAGGAAAAGACTTAAAACCAACATCCAAATCAGAATTATCCATCACTGTTCATGATGGTTGTTCCTGTATTTCTTTCCAACACATTGGCTTGAAATGTCAGAAAGCTACCTCAGGCTTACGAATATTTTGCTTCTTATTAACACGGGATATAGCAGAAAGAACAATGCCCTCGAAGTCAGACATCGCTGGGTTTGAATGTAGGCTCTTATACTCGGGTCCTGGGCAATTACAGGGGAAGCTACCTTGTGGCGCCATGGACAGAGAGCTGCACTTAAGAGTTAGGAAAACCTGAGTTCAAAATCTGACTCATACACTTACTAGCTCTGTGACCCGAGGAAAGTCACCTAATGTTTCTTAGATCCAGTTTCCTCCTCTGTAAAATGGGGATCATAATAGCACCTCACCTCACAGGTCGTTCGGGGGAATCAAACGAGGCCCTATTTGCCAAAGCACTTTTCAAATCTCAAAGTGCTATAGAGCTACTGTTACTATTATTATCAGAGCATCATAGATTTGGAGCTAGAAGGGACAGAAGAAGAAACAGACTCTGAGAGATTAAATGATTTTCCCAGAGTCACACTGCCAGTAAAAGTCTGACACTGGATTTGAACTCAGATCTTCCTGACTCCAGGTTCAACACCCTATCAACATGCTGCCTCTCTAACTTAAGAGCTTTTTAATTGCTCTCCCTGCCTCTACTTTCTAACGACAGGTTTCTTTAACTACAAGATGAGGATATTATTTACAATAGCTACTTCACATGGTGAAGGAAGTGCTTTACAAACCTCAAAGTGTTATATAAATGTGAGCTATTATTAGTCTATCATCATATACCTAGAAAATGTCTTTTCTGTCAATCAATCAATATGCATTTAAGTGCCTGTTATGTTCCAGGAACTGTACTAAAGAAAAAGAGGCAAAAGACAATTCCTGCCCTCAAGGAACTTACAATCTAATGGAGGAGACAACAATCAAACAAATACATACAAAGGTAGTTATATACAGAATATATAGGAAATAATTAATAGAGGGAAAACACTAGAATCAAGAGAGGTTGGGCAAAGCTCTCTGTAGAATGTGTGACTTTAGTTGGCACTTAAAGGAAGCCAGGGATGTCAGTAGTCAGAGCAGAGGACTAAGAGCATTCCAGGCATGGGAGACAGCCAGAGAAAGGGCCAGGAGACAAGAGATGGAGTTTCTTGAAAATGATACTAATTCTTTGGGGCAAAAAGAAATGTTGTATTCAGTGCCTATCATTTACCAAGAAAAACACCATCCTGTGTAGTACCATGAAAGTCTTCATTGGATTTAAGTGAACTAGATTCTCAGAGAAGGAGGACAGGACAGGCATGGGCTGGGACAGATGATTCTCTGTAAAGCCCAGCACAGATGGTGACTCAGGAATGGAAGCAGAAATAAAATGTAAGAAAAGTAAAGAAAAGGCAAAATGTGGTGAGAGGTGGGAGAAATGAGTCAACCACAACAGCAGAGAAGGGTAATTATGAAAATAATATACTAAGATGGGGTGAGGGACAAAGAACCGAGCTCCAGGAGCTTCGTTTTGTGAGTCAATTCTGACAGTGTTTGAAGATCTGTTCAGTTTGCTTCAGGAATAATATACTTACTTGAGGTCAATCCTGCAGATGTGAGTCAGCCTGGACTTGCCAGAACCACAAGGTTCTATTAGATATTGAGAATCCATCACAAAAGCTCGCACGCCACCCATCAAATGGGCTTCTTCATGCTCCACAGAAATAGACACCAGAGTGCACATTCCCTTTGGCAAATCAGTCTTCCAGGTCCTGAGTAAAATAACAAATGACACTGCAGCTCAAGACATGAAAGAGAAAGCAAGACCAAATACAAAGCCAAGGTTTTCTGCTCTAGTTTACTGTCTAAAATAACAACAAAACCCCCTACAAATACCCAGAAATTAATATTTTCATGCTGGAATTTATAGGAAGAACTTTTTTCAATAGCTTGTTAGGTATGTGTGTTAAATCTCTTCTTACTTCATCTTCCTCTACCCATCGAGAAGGCCAACAATAAGATGCTGATTATACACGTGAAGTCATGCAAGACATTTCCACATTAGCCATGTTATTAAAAAAATAAAATCCAGCAAGAAAACCCAAGTGACAAAAAATATGCTTCCATCTATACTCCAAGTTCGTTAGTTCTCTCACTGAAGGCACAAAGGATTTTTCATCATGAATCCTGTAGAATTATCTTGGATCACAGTTTTGACTAGAGTAGCCAAGTCATTCACAATTGATCATTGTTACAATATTGCTGTTACTGTACCCAATAGTCTCTTGGCTCTGCTCACTTCACTTTGCGTCATATAAGTCTTCCCAGATTTTTCTGACCTTGTCATTTCTTATAGCACAATAGTATTCTATCATAATCAGATATCACAACTTGCTCAGCCATTCCCCAATTGACGGGCATCCCCTAAATTTCCAATTTTTTGCTACCACAAAAAGAGCTGCTATAAATATTTCTGTACATATAGGTCTTCTTACTTCTTCTTTGATATTTTTTGGGATTTAGCCGTAGAGGTATTCCTGGGTCAATGGATAAATATGCACAGTTGTAAAGCCCTTTGGGCATAGTTCCAAATTATTTTCTGGAACAATGTGTGCATTAGTGAACCTGTTTTTCCACATCCCCTGCAGCATCTGTCGTTTTACTTTCCTGTTATGTGAGCCAATTTGCTACATGTGAGGTGATTTTATTAGTTGATTTTGAACATTTTTATGTAAATATTGATAACTTTGATTTCTCTGAAAATCCTTTGAGAAGTTACCAACTGAGGAACACCCCCCCCCTTTTTTTTTTTTACAAATATGGCTTAGTTTCCTATGTATGTGAAAAATGGGACCTTCATTAGAAAAATGATATAGTTTTTTTATCCTGCTTTCCTTTTAATTTTGTCTACCTTGGTTTTATTTGTTGAAAACCATTTTGATTTCTTGTAATCAAAATTATCCATTTTTATCTGCCATGATCCTATCTCTTATTTGGTCATGAACCCTTCCCTTAGCCATAGAAATGAGATACATTTTTTTTCCATGCTCCCTTAATTTGTTTATGGCATCACTCTTTATGTTTAAGTCTTTTTTGTTTTTTGCTTTTTTTTTTTTGGAGGGCAGTTGGGGTTAAGTGACTTGCCCAAGGTCACATGGCTAGTTTGTGTGTCAAGTGTCTGAGGCTGAATTTGAACTCAGGTTCTCCTGATTCCAGGGCCAGTGCTCTATTCACTGCACCACCTAGCCACCCCTATGTTTAAGTCTTGTACCCATTTGATGTTATCTTGGTATAGATTGTGAAATAGTGATCTATGCCTTGTTTCTGCCAGGGTACTTCTCAGTTTTCTCAGCAGTTTTTCCTCAAATACTGGGTTTTTGCCCTTAAAGCTTGGCTCTTTGGGTTTATCAAACATTAGTTTACTATTGTTATTTACTTCTGCATATTGTATACCTATACTATTCCATTGATCAAACACTATTTCTTAGCTAGTATCAGACTTTTCATGATTATTATTCTGGAATATAGTTTAAAGTCTGGTACTGTCAGGATGCCTTCCTTCACATTTTTTACCCAGTGATTTCCTTGATATTCTTGATCTTTTGTTCTTCTTGATGAACCGTTATTTATTTTTTTCTAGCTCTATACAATAGTTTTTGATAGTTTGGTATGCTACTATATAAGTAAATTAGCTTAGGGAGATTTGTCATTTTTATTATATTGGCACGGCCTACTCATGAGCAACTGATACTTCTCCAATTGTTTAGATTTGTCTTTGTGTGAAGTGTTTTGGAACTGTGTTCATATAGTTCCCGTGTGTATATCTTGGCAGGGAGTTATTTTATTACTATTGGCAATTATTTTTAATGGAATTTCTATTTCTTCCAGCTGGGTTTTGTTGGTAATAAACAAATGCTGATGATTTATGTGGGTTTATTTTATATTCTTCAACTCTGCTTTAGTTTTTCATTGTTTCAATTAGTTTTTAGATTCTCTAGGGTTTTCTAAGTGTACCATCACATTGTCTGCAAAGAGTAAAAATTTTGTTTCCTTATGCCTTATTCTTATTCATTAAAATTCTTTTTCTTGTGTTATGGATATAGCTAGAATTCCTACTACAATACTGAATAAAAATTGTGATAAGAGATATTCACGGCTTTATCTCTGATCTTATTGGGAAAGCTTGTTTGTTCCCATTACAGACAATGCTTGCTCTGGGTTTTAGATAAATACTAAAGATTTTAAGAAAAGTTCCATTATTCCTATGCTTTCCATTAAAAAAAATTTTGTCAATCAGATGATTTTTGTTGTTTTTGTTATTGATGTGGTCAATTAAGTTTATTTTCCTAATACTGAATCAGTCCTGCATTCCTGGTATAAATTTCACCTGGTCATAGGGTATGATCTGTGTGACATATTACTGTACTCTCCTTCCTAGTATTTTACTTAAAATTTTTTGTATCAATACTCATTAGGGAAATTGGTCTATAGTTTTTCTTTCCTTTGCTTTTTCTCCTCCTGATTTCCACTAATAAAAAATTAATAAAAGTAATGGTGATCACGACTTTGCTCAATTTGAGGCCCTATTTCAATTCCCCTTCCCTTCAAAATCTGTTAATTAATATTTATTTTTAAGCAACTACTATGTGTCATGCTTCATGTAGAACATGACAGCTGAGCTGAACTTTGAGAGAAAGTATGTATTATAAGAAATGAAGATAAGGAAGGAATGCATTTCAGGCTCAAGGCTTTGCCCATGAAAAGCAAGGAGATGGGAGATCAAGTGATATGGGTACTGAACAACAAGGAATCCAGTTTGGCCAGATCACTGAGTGGATGAAGGGGAGTAATGTGTAATAATCTTGGCAAGATGGTTTGGAATCTACTTGTGGAGGGCTTTAAATGCTAAACAGAGGTGTTTGTGTGTCATCTTAAAGACACTAGGGACTCACCAGAGTTTATTGAGTAGAAGGGTGACATGGTTAGACAAATGCTTTAGGAAAATCACTTAAGCAATTTAGTAAGGGATAGATTAGAGAATGAAGACACTTGAGACCAAAAGACCAATTAAGATGTTTTGTAATAGTATAGAGAACCATTAGTATATGAGATCCTCTCTTGGGTATTTTTCACCTGAGGATGAATCAATTAGTCAACATTTATGGACATGCACTGCGTGTAAATCTTTGTAGTAAGTGGAGATACTTTCACTTGGGTGAGATGGGTTTGGGGGTATGAGAACATTACTTCTTTTAGCATATTCATGCTATTGAAAAATCATGAGAAAGAGAGCAGTTTCCATGTAGAATATTTTTTATTTACTTTGGTTTGCCTTAGGCATTTACCAGATGCCATATTATGTGTAGTGCTTGAATATGTTAGAGATTTAGAAATTTTGAATATAAAATTGACTGAAAAGCATAAATTAGCAGTGTCTTTATGTTGGGGTTGGAACTTTGTGCATACCATCTCTCTTCATAGTTTCTTGGAAATTCCCATGTACAGATTCCACCAAGGCTACAAATAAAACATATTTAGAATGGAACTTTTCATGCTTCCTTCAAAGTTATCTTTTTGATTTCATTATTTTTTTGTTAATGGTATAGGAATCACTATTCTTCAAGTCTTAAAAGTCAAAATCATCTCCCAACTCCTTCTTCACCCTTACCTCTGACATCTAAGGGTGTCACCAAGTGTAATGGAGTTTCTTCTTATGTCTTTCTAAGCTGTACAATCAGTTCTATTTCTCTTGTTACTACCTTGGTTCAGGTCCTTATTACATAATTCCTGGACTATTGCAATAACTTGTCTTTCTACCTCTAGTTTCTTCCCTCCTCCATACTACTGTGTCCAGTAAAACCTCCAGTGACTCCTCTTTTACTACCAAAGGAAATATAAACTTCTCAGTCTGGAATTACATTCATCTCCTACTACTTCCAATCAGGTAGGACTATTCAGTGTTACTCACACATGTTCTGCAAGGTCCATGCCCTTTCTTGACCCTATCCATTTGTTGCCTGGAATAACAAGATCTGAATGTGAAGCCATCTTGTAGCTCAACTTCTATCCTTCTGCTACATAACTGAAGAGAGACCATCCTTGGCTGGAGGAGTGAAAACTTCCAGTGAGAAGAGACCCACTATTTTCCAAAGTATCCCATTACATTTTGGATAGCTCTTACAACTCTTTGGAAGCTGATCTTTACAACAAAAGCCTGAATTTGCCTCTTTGTAGCTTCCCACTACTGGTTTTTATTCCTACCATTTGGGGACAGTCCTTCCACATGCCATCCTCCAAATCAATTCTTGAGGACAGTTATCTTATCTGCCCTCAGCTTTTCTTCTCCAGCTCCTTTAACTAATCTTTCTAAAGCACAATCACAAGTCTCTTCACTGACCTGGTTGCTCTTTGATAAATCTCCAGACTAATGATATCCTTCCTAAAATGTAGTACTCAGAATTGAATAAAATATTCCATAGGTGACCAAGCAAAGTGCAAATAATGATCATTCTGAGACTGGGCTCATAGTCCCCTTAAAGTTGTGGTATATGATTGTGATTGAATATTACTGGGCTATAAGAAGTAAGGAAGGGAGTGTGGTTTCAGAAATACTTGGAACAACTTACATGAACTTATGCAAAGAGAAGTGAGTAGTACCAGAAAATTGTATATTGTAACAGCAATATTGTATGATGACCAACTGTGAGTGACTTAGCTATACAACTGCAACACTATTAGCTATACAATGACATAAGAAAATTCTAAAGGACTTAGAAGGAAAAATGCAATCCACCTCCAGAGAAAGAACTGATGGAGTCTGAATGGAGATCAAAGCTTGCCTTCTTTTTTAACTTTCTTTTTATTGTTTTTTCTTTCACAACATGGCTAATATGGAAATGTTTTACATGAGTCCACACGTATAATCTATATCAAAGTGTTTGCCTCCTCAAGGAGAGGAGAGAGACGGAGAGAATTTGGGACTCAAAATTTAAAAAAATGAGTGTTAAAAATTATTTTTACATAAAACTGGAAAAAACAGAAAATTTTTTAAAAAGGGAAACAAGTCTAGATTACATAAAATAGATGCTGCTTCTACCATAACTTCTATGCTTATATATGTACACACATATGTATATATACTCTGTGTATATATCTGAGCTTATATGCATGTGTGAATACCTGGATACATATATGTATTTCAATATAGAAATGAAATTCCTTCAAGAAAGGGACTGTTTCATTTTTGTCATTATTTCCTAGGCCTAGCACAGAACAGGCACTTAAAGTTTGTTGACTGATATGGATAGAGAAGAGATTTAGTATAGTATAGGTCAAACATAACCATTTGTATTCATAGCCATTTGGAGGCCATCAGTAAGCTTCAAAGGAATGTTCAATGAAAGCAAATAATTATAAACTTCAAGGAAAACAGACAGAGCAAAAAGAGAGTGGATATAACATAGGGTGAGGACTTCTAGTCATTCACAGGACTTTAGTTCTCAGTGATGTTCCTGTAATACAGTGAGAAAGGAGGCATGATAGCATCATAGATTCTCCACCTTGCCCTGATGAAAGTAAGGAAAAAGACTCCAGATTTCATAAGATGACAGCAAATAAGTGGTGGTGAGAAGTCATATTTATGACTGCCTACATTCTCCATCTGGGTCCCAGAGATTCTGGCTAAGGTCACTGAGACAAACTCATGTTTATAATGAATGGGTCCTTAAAAGACATTGTAGCAGGAAAAACAGACCCTGTAGGATAAGGATCCAGCAAGAAAGGCAACCAAATGTGATTTCAGAGTTTTCTGTCAAGAAAATAACTTCATGTAAGAAATACTTAAAAATTCATTTGGGAGAACCATTACTAATTCCCTTTATACTGGCAGTGCCTGAAAATCCATACTCCATAGGAAGTGTTACACAAGAGGGTTTATATTCCACTAGTTAACAATAAAGAAGAGCTCCACTGTTAACTTTTATTGTATTCTTCCAGTATTTTTCAATCATTCTTCTCTCTGATGTAATCCTGACTCATCAGACCATTTACACTGTTAAAATTGAAGATCATTGGATTGGCATCTAATTCCAGTCCCAGAAAGCAAAGGTCTGGAACTAAATCCCATAAATCAATTGAAAGCAAACTTTCAACAGTTAGACAGCAAACTTAGGTCCAGTTCTGTTATTTCCCAAAATCTTAAACATTAGAAAGGCTCCAGAATAGTTATGAACACTAGGCTGTGTCAGTGTTTCCAACCAAAGTAATTAGTTGTGAACATTTGGAGCTACAAACTCAATTCCAGTCACAGACTTGCATTTCCTCAGGGAGGGGAGTGAAATAATGACAAAAACCAGGCAAGCAACATTTGAATAATTAGGCAATGTTGTGGATGGACAGACAGCAGTTGTTATCAGGACTCTGCTCTAAGTAAATGAACAATATTTTTAGTCTACTACAGTTGGTGCTGTCCGTGTAAGGATCGGGGATATAAGGGAAGCTGAGCCAAGATTACTACTGGGGGAAAGGAAGAAGAATCTAGTATGTAATACACAGAAAAAGTTAGGTTTTACTGAAGAAAATATTATCGAGGTCACAGATCAGAAAGTTTAGTCATTTGGAACATGGAAGGGGAACAAAAATTTTGATGTAATGAAAATTTGTTGGTAATGCTGAACAAGTGCCAAGGACTGGCATATAGGTATGATTATTACATATACTGAGGAAAGAAAAGATACGGAAGGTACTAAGGGAAGGAAAGCAGCCTTACCTCAGAACCACAAAGTCTCTAGAAGGATGAGGAGCCATACTGTTCAATACATATTGGTAGATTTCTGTCTGCTTGTCCAATGTCTCCACAATTTTCCATTGCACAAAATCCTCATCCCAAAGGTGACGTTCTCTCAGCACTCGGTTCAACACCACTGAGGGGGGAGCTTCTACTTCCACGGAAGCCTTCCAGAGCCTCAGTGGATTTCCATCTCCAACCTTTGAGAAATAAACCAAAAGATATTATCTAATAATTATAAATGGTATCACTGGTGGGGGATCGGGTGGGGTGTGTGTGGACCTAAGAAATCTCTTAAATTCAATAGTGATCTTAAAAGGTGTCCTCAGGCTAAAAGCAAGCTTCAGAGAATTTGACATGTCTTTCCAAGCATTTAAAAACAACTGCAGTTACCTCCTAAGTGGTCTCCACCTCTGATCTCTCCTCTCTCCAATCCATTTTTTCCTTTAGTATTTTTTTTCCAATTACACATAAAGATAACATTAATTTTTAAATGAAATTGAGTTCCAAATTTTCTCCCCTCTCCTCCTCCATAAGAAAGTAAGAAATTTGATATAGTTTATATATGTGCAATCATGTAAAACATTTCCATATTAATCATGTCATATAAGAATAAACAAAAGGGAAAAAAAACTACAAAAAATAAAGTGAAAATAGTATGCTTTGATCTGCATTCAGACTCCATCAGTTCTTTCCCTGGATATGGATAGCATTTTTCATCATGAGTCTTTTGGAACTGTCTTGGATCACTGCATTGCTGAGTAGAACAAAGTCAATCAGTTGATAATTTCACAATATTGCTATTTTTGAGTACAAAATTTCCTTGGTTCTGCTCACTTCATTTTACATCAGTAAAAGTAAGTCTTTCCAGGTTTTTCTGAACTTGGTCTGCCCCTCATTTCTTACAGCACAATAGTAATCCATTACATTCATATACCACAACTGGCTCAGTCATTGCCCAATT
Source organism: Pseudocheirus occidentalis (assembly GCA_028646575.1). Classification (NCBI taxonomy): domain Eukaryota; kingdom Metazoa; phylum Chordata; class Mammalia; order Diprotodontia; family Pseudocheiridae; genus Pseudocheirus; species Pseudocheirus occidentalis. Next base: position 154,702,306 of record CM053596.1, read on the forward strand.
GACAGGAAATCCCTCAATTTCCAATTCTTTGTCACCATAAAAAGAGCTGCTATAAATATTTTTGTAGCTGTAGGTCTTTTCCCCTTTTTAATGATCTCTTTGGGAATATACATCTAGAAGTGGTATTGCTGGGTCAAATGGTATGCATGGTTTTATAGCCCTTTTCTCCAATACATTTTCCATAAAGCTACACAAACTAACCATGTTATTGCTATGCTCAAAAAAGGTCGCAATGCCTCCTTAGTGCCCTTTGAATAACAAGATAAACCCTTCGCTTTGTCATTTAATATCATCCTTCATATAAGTGGCTCCAATTATTTCCTTTCATGCACTTGCATGATTTAGCCATATTGGTTTACTTGTTCATCTTCATATACAACAGTCCATCTCCCTTCTCCATGCTTTTGCCTAGGCTGTCCCTCATGCCTGAAAGTGCACTCTTTCCTCACTTCCACCCTCACAGAATCCCTATCTTCCTTCAAACTTAGTTCAAGACCAAAAGTGTTTCCTGATTCATCCCCTTCTCAACCCTAGTTGCTTACTCTGACTCTGTACTCTTCCTTAAAATTATTTTGTATTTCTCTCTCTTTTTTTTTTTTAAAGATCCAGACCCATTGTTTTACTGATGTAAGGAACTCCTAGTAAGGAAACTATCCTGACCAAAGTAAATCACCAATTGTTCTGCTACATGTTACTGTAGAGAGCTGCCTAGAGCCCTGAGAACATAAGTGATTTACCCATAGTCACAATGACAAAGCCAGAATATATCAGTAGTGGGACTTGAACTAGGTCTTTCTGACTACAAGACTTGCCATTTATCCAACATGTCACACTGCTACTTATTTATCTGTATACTTTTCATAATGAAGTGTGTGCAGATTATTTCATTAAGCACCTACATCTGCTAACAAAATGGAAAGTCTTTGCCCTCAAAGAGCTTACATTCCACTTGGAGTTGGCAGAAAAGATTGGCTCAAAGGTTTTGAACCTAGAATGAAGTAAGGATGATGATGCTCTTGATATACACAGGGAAATTTGGAGGAAGGGCAAATTGGTGGGGTGGAAACATAATAAATTCCATTTCGAAATGATGACTGTGAATACCTTCAAGATATCTAACAGGCAGTGGGAGTTTATGGGAGAGAGATTAGGGTTGGAGATAAACAAACACACACACACACACACGTGCACACACAAATATATGTTGCATAGGGCAAGGAGTAGAACTAAGGGAGCAGACAAGAACAAGAATGAAGAGCAAAACCAGGACCGATCCTTGGGGCACACTTTTGCTTAGAAGGAAGGATATTCATATGGATGATGATCCAGCAAGGTCAAAAAGGAGGTGAACTAAGAGAGGATATAATCATGAAAGTTAAGTTTGTATCTAGGGCTATCAGTAAGTGTCAGAACCTATAGGGAGATCAAGAGTATGAAGTCTAAGGAAAGGACATTAGAATCAGCAGTAAAGAGATCACTGGTGACATCTGGGACAGTGATTTGGATAGTGCAGTAGAGTTGGAATCTAGACTGCATGAGGTTGAGGAGGAGATGAAACACCAGTAGTGAGAGAACACAAAGAATTTAGAACACAACGAATATAAGGAGTGATATGAGAAGTAACCTGAGGGAATGGTAGAGTCAAATAAAGGTTTTTAAAGGATGGAAGAGAACTGAACATGTTATTTAGGAAGCAGGAGTCCATAGAAAGGGAAAGAATAAAGATAAAAAAGAGTGCAAACTCCTTTAAGAAATTGGAAGGAAAGACATTAGAGGGATTAGCCCTGGCAAGAAGAGCCGCTTCATCCTCAGAAAATGGGAGTAAAAAAAAAAAGGGAAGACCAGTGAAGATAAAAAGGGGCTGAGGTATGAAATAGGGAGATTAAGAAGCTTATGAAGGATTGCCTCAGTTTTCTCAGTAAAGTAGGAGTAGAAACTGTCTTGAGAGAGCATATATAGTGGGGTTGGGGGAGATTTTAAGGGCTATCATGGGAGCATGATAATCAAGGAAGAATATAAAGGATTCCTGTGCAATAGTGAGGGTCCAACTAGGATTATCATAGTAAACCTGGTAGGCACAGCTGCACCACTTCTTCTAGAAGCATTTAGCAGTTCACTGGTTGGAAGCAAGAAAGCAGAAAACGAGGGAGACTCAGGGTTGAGGACTGACAGGGCATGAATGGTAGAAGGACACAGGGGGAAAAGCTGTTCAAGACTGGAGGTCAGTGCAGCATGGTTAACTACTGGGTCAAGACCATGAAGGGAGCATAATGAGAGGTATGGCTAGACAAAAAAGTTGATGTTTTACTGGAGTATACATTCAACATGAATCAATGGTGTTCTATGGTGGCAAGCTTTAGGTTGCATTAAAACAGAGAATGGGTTCAGATCCTGAGAGTTGACAGTCTTCTTGTACATTTCCTGGATTGGATCACATCTGGGTTCAGTTATGGCAGTCATATTTTATGGAGGACATTGCCAAGTTGGCAATGACTAGGCAGGAGGGCAACCAAGCAGTGAAAGCTCTTAAGACTGTGTCATAGGAAGATTGGTTGAGGAAATGGGATATTTATCTTGGAAAAAAGAAGACTTAGGACAAGGGTTCTTAATCTTTTTGTGTGTCACAGACCCTTCTGGAAGTCTAGCAAAGCCTGTGGAGTCTTAAGAAAAAAAGTTTTAAAATGTATATATGTATAGGTATATGTATATAGTATAGGTGTGTGTGTGTGTGTATATATGTGTATATACATATATATATATACATATATATGTTTGTGTATACATACACACACATATACATACAGGATTACAGAAGAAGCAAATTACATTAGTTACATTACAGTAATCAAAATATTTCTTAAAACAAGTTCAGATATGAGGTTAAGAGCCCTTGCCTCAGGGTGACATGATAGTTACTTTCAAGTATTTAAAGGATTCTCAAGCAGAAGAGCAATGACAATTACTTTGTCTTCTTCCTTCCCCTCCTCCACCACAAAAAAGATGCACAAAACTAAGAAGTTTTCCTATTCAGTTCATCTTGGTTCTTAAATAACATAATAATAAATTCAATTAATCTGATCAAACTGTTTCGATTTTTTTTCTTGTTAAAATACATAGAGACAATTTTGTGCTTGATGTAAAGAAAAATTTCCCAACACCTAGAGCTGCCCAGAAGTAAAATGGGCTTCTTTATCAGGTAGTGAGTTTTCCCTCCCTGGAAGTCCTCAAGAAAAAAGTTGGATGGGCACTTATTTGTTAATCAGCTGGATCAGATGATCTCTAAGATTCCTTTCCAATGCAGAGTCCATAATCCTCACTTCCTCTCACTTTTGAGCACCTCTAACCAGTAGTTTTGAATTATATCAAGGTCTAACCTAACTCTAAGCAATTTCTACCCACTTGTCAGTTTCAGTCCTGGGAGCAAGACAAAGTCTTAATTGCTTATCTCATAGAAGTGTTTTGAGGTCCATTAACCCAGGAAATTACCTTTTTGAAAGCGAGGTCTGTACTGTCTGTGCTTGAACAAGTGACCCATCCTTTGAATTTTTCCTTTGCTTCTTTCTGTAGACCCTGGATGAGATGTTCCAGGTACACATGGAAATTTCCTCCATTCTCTTCCAGCTGTTTTCCCAGATCTTCCAGTGTTGGAGAATGGATTTCAGCTTCCATATAAGAGTTACGAGATTGAGCTACCATATCATGAGGGACCTATTCCAGAAGATGGCCAACAGATTTAAGTGAAAGAAATGTTTAGTTTTTAAAAAA
>CM053596.1:154706570-154741553 GCA_028646575.1 Pseudocheirus occidentalis
CCCCAGATATCACTGCTTATATTAACATTGTTTTTGGAAAATAAGAAATACAGGTAATATATTACTGAAATTATATTTATGGTAAAAACTTTCAATGATTTCTCTAGTTTCTCTTTCCATTTCTTTTTTATTTGGATTCTTAATCCATTCTCAGTTTGATTCAAGAAGATATATGAAAAAGTATAAAGAATATTGGGCTTTGTATGCATGCATATATGTATGTAGTATATATGTGTATGTATATATTTATATGTAAATATATCTGTAGTAAATTGTAGCCTTCTGGGGTGGGGGGAGAAGAAAGGGAGGAAAAAAGAACAAAGTAAAAAATGCACAGCAGAGAACAGAAGAAAACTTAAGCAAAGCAAAGATGGACATCTCTCAACAAGTCATGTAGTATTTATTAAATAGGCTTTCTTGAAATGGAAATTTGTTGCTATGTATTTTGAATCCTTTCTTATGTTTTGCTGCGCACATGACATGCTTTTTTCTTTTCTAATTTTGTATTGAAGTTTCAATATTGAAGTTTCTTTTTCTTTACTGAATGTTTCTTTTTTCTTTTCTTATTGAGTATTTCAGCTTTAATAATTAAAAAAAGGGAAAAAAAAGAATACTGAGCTTTGACTCTGAAGACCTGGATACACTTGCCACTTCCTAGGCCCATGGTTCTGGGTCAGTCAACAATATTTCTCAGCCTTGGTTTCCTCCTTTGCAAAATGCAGTCAATAAGACTTTGACTACCTATTTCATAGGCACTGTAGTGCAGAGAGTGCACAGGACCTGGAGTCAGAATACCCAAGCTGAGATCCAGCCCCAGACACTTACTAGCTGTACGACCATAGGCATGTCACTTAACCTTTGTCTACCTAAATTTTCTCGTCTCTAAAATAGGGATAATACCAGCATCTACCTCACAGAAGTTTTGTGAGGATAAAATGAGAGATTTGTAAAGTGCTTTGCAAAACTTAAGGTACAATACAGGCTGTGCTAAATGATAACGATAATGATGATGATGATGATGTAGTGAGGACTAAATGAAAATAACTGTGAAAGTCCTTTATAAATGTAAAGCACAACATTTGTACACATACATGCACACACATAAGCATATATAAATATATAATAATATATTTATTTACAAGTGAACAATTATTATTATGGGTCTTGTTCTAGACTCAGCAACAGGCCAGATATGAATAAGAGTGGATTCTATAAAGCCTATTATGCAGCCAATAACTTCTTCTTTTTTTTTGTTTAAAGAGTACCTTTTTCTCTTGACACCTTCCCAAAACACTTTACCAGTTTAAAAATGTCCCAAAAGTCTAGTTCACCAACTGTTCAAATGCATCAACTACCAAATGGGAACATGAACAGTGTTTATTAGTGCCACAAAATACTGAATCCAGTCAAATCTAAAAGGGAATTTAGATGACTGGGATATAACGAACAGACCACCCAAACTGTTTCCTTACATTTGTGAAAGCTGTCATGAGGCCTATGGTGTTTGTGAATAATCAGAACCTCCATTTCAAGGCTTACATCTGAGCTTTTTCAAGCAAATGCTAGAGAAATACAAGGTGCTATTATCAATATGAAGTAAATGGGGGAACAAACAAGTAAAAACCATAAATATTTTAAATACTCCAAGTGTCTCATTGAGCTCCAAGAACTACAAAGGGTGCTGCCAGAGTCGCTCACTCACCTCAAACAGCTTGTCACATTCTATTATCATGTGGGCAAGTCCCTGAGTGGCTGCCAGGTTCTCATTGAGGTCCTTTGGATCTGGCTTGCCCGTAGCGTATTTCTTCTGTATCACTCTGTAATTGAATGCCAATGTCATAATTGAATGTAAAACCAAATATATTTTTGGGACCCAGAGCCCTTCCCTCCTGGTTTCCATTCGTTACCAGATGCTAGCCAGATTCCAAACTTTCTCATTTCTAAACAAAGATGATTACCACACATCTTAGATATTCTGAATTAGGTTGGATCCCTGCCACTTTAATTATTTGTAATTGAAAGGCTTGGGAAAAGATGGGGATACTAACAATTACGTGGGGAGTGAAGGAACCATTTTTCAAGATTTGAAACACTTAATTGCATGGTTCCATGTTTTGGTTTTCAGCGTAGCCTGCCCATGAGAGTTTATGACGCATAACTTTGCCTTCTTCCTTTCCTACACCACAAAAAAGAATACAACTCACAAACCTTCCCAGACAAGCTCAAAGTCGTTCTCCTAAATGACATCATGATAAATTCAATGAATTTAAGTTACCAAGATTAAATTGCCTGGCAAAATTTTCTTACTCAATAAAAGTGCTGCCATCCTCAAGTCTGAAGTACAGTGAACAAGATTTCTATGCCTTCAGGGCAGGGCGAGGTTGGGAATTCCCAGCCCACCCCCACCACCTAAACAATTCCTGCTACTGTTATGAAAAACCCACCTTGGGGAACTTTCTTTCTTTAATAAATTGAGATGGAAAAGGGAAGGGGCCAGACACACAGCCAGGTTCATAGGTGTCATTTGATTTTCTTCCACTAAATTGACAACATCATTCAGGAAACACAACAGAGTTTGTAGGACCTCTCTGTTTTCATCTGCCAGCAACATGATGGCGGCCTGTACTGCCTGGAGACGCTGATCTTTTGGAACATCTGAGGAAAGACAAGGACGGGTCTGTGAGATGTACCTTCCAAACATGCTAAGAAGATGCTTACGCTGAAGTACACGTTTCTCTTTCAGGGTTGCTGAGTCCATTACATTTTAATGAACAAAAATGGTCTTTGCATTTGTAGGATCTAGAGAGATCCTGTTCTGGAAAACTGAGTGTCCTGATACATGGGAAAGATAGAACAACAAAATCACTAAGGCAAATTCTTAAAAGTGAAAGGCTGGTAACATGGTGGTTGTTGTGGCAACTGAAATATGATACTCTTCAGTTGTTTCCCAAACTTGATTCTGTTGAGTGATAGAAATAAGGGTTCTGTGAAAAAAAAAATTAAATGTTAGCAATATTTTTCTAAGATATTAGTTATGAAATAAACATTATATAATATTAAATACAGATCATACCATGAAGAGAGGTCTAACATGAGAAAAGAATACATGGCACAATGGAAAAAGCACTGGCTTTAGAACTGGAGGATCTAGGATCAAATCCCACCTCTGTAACCTTGGGCAACTCACCCTTCCTGGGTCTCAGCTTCCTCCTCTATAAAATGGGTGCATTGGGCTAGATGGCACATAAGTTCAATGTTGGCAGGGATTGTTTATTCTTTGTACTTATGATCCCAGCCCCTAGCACAATGGTTGGCACATAGTAGGTGTTTAATAAATACTTGTTGATTGATTATCCCCTGATGCCTATTTTGCTCCAAAAATTTTCACCCTCTACTCTGCCAAGTATCCTACCAAGTCCCCTGCACTAGCTCCAGTGGATTCTGTTCATATAATTCAAGTTTCAAAATAGCAAAATTATTTGGGGAAAGTGGTGCTTTATAGGTTGGGCAGGATGGACTTCCTTACTCCAGTCACCTAGACTGCCTTGACGCTGACTTCTGTAAGACTTTATGACTGTTTATAGCACCAGCGTCTGAAAGAAGGAGGAAGGAAAACAGCATTTAAGTGCTTACTATGTGGTAGGCACTGTGCTGAGCACTGGGGTCGTCCCTTATCTGCACAAGCAAAACTGAAGACTGGCCCTGTCCTCAAGGAGCTTACATTCTAGGGAAAGGATGCTCCAGGCAATGAGGGAAGTTCCAGAATGAGCCAGCAATTCAAGAGGCATGGTTCTAAAATTCACAAGTCAAGAATCAGGTCAGGTGAGGAGTGAAACACCATGTCTCAGAACTGTCTTGTATAGACTTATACCAGAATGGTAAATAATACAGAGAGACAAAGACATATACATATACAGAAACGCACACAGACACAGAGACAGACACATGTACAAAGAGACAGAGACATACAGATACACAGACATGCACAGACACAGACACAGAGACAGAGATGCACACATATACAGTGACAGACACAGAGACAGATACACATGGAGACACACATAGAAAGGGAGAAAGAGGCAAACAGAGACACAAAGACAAAGAATATATGTGTGTGTTCTTCATAAACACCATATTAAATGGTATATGGGGCATTTAACAATAAACTTCTAGCCATGGCTCATTAAACTTTCTCCCCCCGTATCTGGCTTAGAAAGCACAGGGAAGCAAGAGGGAAGCCTCCCATGCACATCCCAAAGAGAACAAGCAATAGAATGAAAAAAACATCCCAGCTAATGGAAAGCACTGGAGATGAGGTTTTCTCCAATGAGATCAAGCACATTCCAGTGGGCCCCAGAAGGCCTGCACACCACCTGGCTGGATGGAGTGACAATCCTTTCAGCTTCAGGAGCTTGGCAATATTCAGCTTCTAAGTTTTCTTTGTGAAAGGAAACAATTCAGCACTTAGGTTAAACTCTTCTCCACAGATAATAAGCTGACAGCTTTGAGGAGTCATTCCTATAAGCAGCCGTCAGCTTCACAGCAGCCATCTCACAAAACGTCTATCATACAGGAATCTACTGCTTCCCATGTGACAAAGATATTCTTTTGTCTAACAAAGACCTCTTGATTCATTCCCCCTCCCATTCCAATTTGCCCTGAGGCTTCTGGGACTATGACCAGACCTATGATTCCCAACCAAAGAATTTCATTCAATTTCTAACCTCTGCAATTTCTACAAGGGACTGAAACTCAACTTTCTTCACTCCTTGACTACTTACTTTGGGGACTGTTTTTGCATTTCAACGCCTGGCCCCACCTTCTCCTACTGAAGAGTTCCTACTGGAGCTTCTGTTTTGTGGAGGAGCCCAAGTGGGTCTGTCTTCACACACTTCTGGTCCTGTTGCTGACTTTCTCTGGACTTCAAAAACCACACCCCCATGCCATTATTGCCATCCCTTCACCAGTTCCATATTCTGTGTTGCCTTCCCCCATTAGAATGCAAGCTCCTCGAGGGCAGGTACTGTCTTTTTGCTTATATTCATATCTCCAGTGACCAGAGCATAGAATATAATAAATGTGGGTTTTCTTCCTTTTCTTGCATCTTTGCTATTGAGATTTAGTTTTCTAAACTGGATGCTTGTTCTTTTACAAATATTTCTGGGAAGCAGCTAGCTTTGGCAAAAATCAGCATCTAATCTGACATGAGAATTAAGTCCTATTGATGTTTTCTGTCAAGTATTTCCAGTCAACTGTAGGTAGAGTGTACTTGAAAACTGAAGACTTCTGAACTGTCTTTTGGTGATTATCTCATCCTGTAGCTGCACTTATCCAGCAAGATAATGTATGTCATTTATCCTTCCTGGGTATCATTTGAACATATAAACTTTGTCGAAGGTAAGTTAATTTAGGGGCATCTATTGGTACCATTTTTTCTAATACTGATTATAATATTTTTGAAATTCTACCATTATAGATTCTTTGAGAACTGTTAAGTATAGACTTCTCCTAAAAGACATTCCTTACAATTATATAAAATGCATGTTTTAATTAAGGGTACCTCCTCATGGAGAGATAAAATATTCTTAGACCTTCCAGTGTGAGCATTTCTTTGGGAAAATGAGTGACAATATAAACAATGAAAATAAATTAGGGATGTGGCACTTAGCTGGTATATTTGCTGGGTAATGAAAATAGTCTCATTAATTTTTTGCTTATCATCAATTTGGCCTCAGCTATATATCAAAAACGTTGAATTTCTTACTGTTCCAAGGGAGTGAAATTATTTTAAAAATAGGCATTTTATAGATAATTCTGTCTCCGTACCATCACTCAGCCTCTCTTCCGTCTTAACCTTTGGAAAGGCAATTTAAAACTGTTTTTTAACTTCAACCTGACTTGCCCCAAATCCACGGAGACTTCAGAATCTCATATTAAAAAGCCCTCATTAGCCTTACACTAAAGGGAGCTAATTGTTGGGAGAACCAACTTACACTGATAAATATGGAGGAAAGTTTCTCCTAGTTTGCTGGTAAAGAGTGGTTCTGGCAGGTCCCGAAAGAACTGTTTGACCATGTCTGCCACATCGTAAGCAGACTGGTCCTCGTAGCTGACGTTTTCAGGAAAGGTCTCATTCATCTGACGTAAAGCTTGGATTCGAGACTTCACTCCTGATTTCCGAAAGAGACCCACCTGAAACAACCCAAATAAATGCTTAAGCACAACATCAAACAACTTATCAAATTAGTTTTTATTCCAGGATTGAACAAAGGACAAAGATATTCTATTTCTCCTTGACCACTATCATTATTTGCAGAAATTTTCAGAAAATAAAATAACGGACAATTTTGTTACCACCTTGTTGAATTGTAAAGTGGAGTTTGTTAAAAAATAAAACAAAAACACAACAACCCTACCCCAAACAACAATGTAACAGTTTATGTCACATAAAATCTTTTTGCTCTTTGTACATAGAAACATTTATGTTTGCCAGTGGTTAAATTCATAATAAAATTGTTCTGAACAGCAATGCTATGTTAATTTAAATTAGTACAAATATTTCATTCAATTTATATCCTTTTTTGAACTGCTGTAGAGTTTACTGTCTGTAACACTCATCTAAAACTTATAACAGATTGTCTTGTGCTTCTTTATTCTTCTATACGTATAGAGGACTGCCCAGAAGTGAGGAGGACCTGAGATCAAATCTGATTCTGACATTTACTAGCTGTGTGACCCTGGGCAAGTCACTTAACCCTGTTTGCCTCAGTTTCCTTATCTGTAAAATTAGCCAGAGAAGGAAATGGCAAATCACTCTAATATTTTTGCCAAGAAAATTCTGAATGAAGCCATGAAGAGCCAGATATCACTAAAACAACTGGACAATAAAATAAAATAATGAAACCACTTTTTTCATGGCTTGTAGAAACCCAGTTCCCCAACTACACCTCTTTTGTAGACATAGTACTTAGGCCAACACGTGCTGCTGATATTGCTCTTTCTGCTATTATTACCGAAATGTATAACGAGAAAAACGAGACTTAAGCCACCAATATGAGTTGGAGTGAGTAGAACATGGCCCTAAAAGCAAGATGGATGCCAACACATTGGTCTTCCTACCACTTAGTGATAAAAACAGCTTAGGTTTTTAATTTCTGGAATCCTGTGTTACTGTGAAATCACATAAATAGTATTAAATAATGCTAATATAAAATCTGCTGTGTATACATTCAATAAAATTTAAACTTGCCCAAATACTTATTAAGTACCAATTATGTACCAATCAGTGTGTCAGGTGCTGGGGAAGACACACAGACTAAAAAATACCTAATCTCTGTCCCCAGGAAGTTCACAACCTAAAAGGAAGATGTTGTGAAGACACAATACAAAATAACAAAAGTGCATAAAGGAAAAAAGCAAAGGAGGGATAAATTATCACTAGCTAGGAGGATTAAGGAAGGCCTTTCAACTGGTCTTAAATGGGGAGGCACAGTGGTACAGTGGAAAGAACACTGGCTCTGTAGGCCTATAAATGTTGTTCAGTCATGTCCTACTCTTTGTGACCTCATTTGGGGTTTTCTTGACAAAGATACTGGAGTGGTTTGCCATTTCCTTCTCCAGATCATTTTACAGAGGAGGAAACCGAGGCAAACAGGGTTAAGTGACTTACCCAGGGTCACATAGCCAGTGTCTGATGCTGGATTTGAACTCAAGTCCTCTTAACTCCAGACCTCACACTCTAGCCACTGTGTCACCTAGCTGCCTTCTGCAGTTATAGGACCCAAGTTCAAATTCCACCACATGTACCATCTATGTGACCTTGAACTATTTAATTTTTATAGATCTGAGTTTTTTTCTTTGTCTGTAAAAAGAGAGGTTGGATTAGATGTTTTCTGAGGTTGTCCCGGCCCTTCTAATCCATCTCTAACTCTGTGATCCTATGTGAGGAAGAATTTGACAAGGAAAGGTAGGGGTTGGCCCACCTCAGCTAGAGAATAACATAGACAAACACACAACATCCAGTTTGGCTGAAACAAAGCAGAAGGAGATAAAGCTGCAGGGGCAGAGGGTTTGGATTTTTACCTGGCAGCACTTTGAATTTGAGTCTGAATCCTGCCTTGGACACTTACTTGCTCCGGATAGGTGATAGGTCATTAAACCTCTGAATCCCCACCTTACAGAGTTGTTAATATATGCTTTGCAAACCTTAAAACATTGCATGAATGTTAGGTATTATTACTGCTACTTTTAAAGCAAGATGGAAAATTTCTGAAACGTAAAGTGAACAGGGAAAGTAAGCCTCTATTGTTCCCCTCCCTTGCTTAAAAAAAAACAAACTGTCAATGTGCAATAAGCAATTGTCCTCTGGGGTAGGAGAACTTTGCTAAGGGTTCCAGTGTCTTTGTAGGGGTCCTGTTTGTTGTTCCAGATGGAGAGCTGTGTCTATTTTAAATTGCAGTTAACAGCAAGGGAAAGATTTCAAAGAATTAGCAAATGTTCAGGTCTATGTAAATGTCAGCTGGAAGGAGCACAAGGGAAACGATTCCTTGATACATTCTGTGGCAATAAAAGAACACACAGCAATATTTCCTCCTATGCCAAATCTTATCGACCTAATCCAAAAGATCAGCATGTGCATGGCTTTTCTCAGTGGAACTGTCAGTTAATTTAAAAAGTTTTGCACATAGTCAGGAAACAAAGCCTTTTATATGGCGTGATTAGCTACGTGGTTTAGGTAGCAATCCTTGCAGGGGGAAAAAAAAATCTAAGCACGTTTCTTTCTCAGATATTACAGATTCCATCAAGCTTCATGGGAACAAAAACAGACCCTGTCAAAAGACAAAGTCAAGACTTGGAAAGGATTATTAGTGAAGGGTTAGTGAGCTCTATCTTTAATACGTTTACTTTCCTTATTTTTCTAAAGCAAGTGGTAATTCTGGAAGCAGCCCTGTAAGCACAGGGGCTGTACTGTGCTAGAATTTTCAGAATCAAAATACCCTGAAGGTGAAGCCTTGAGCATGACTCATAAATATTTATTCCCATGTGAGCTGGCATCATCCCACTTGAGAATCATTACTAACGTTTTCCCTTTTAGCTTATAGCAGAGAAAGTGAAAGTGACAGAGGTCTACAAGATTTAAGCCGACATGCTGCTGTTGTAAATGACAGAGACATTTCTCTTTTGTCTGTTGTGTCTTGCATCTCCCTGTATATGTTAATATGCATGTATATACCCCAAGGATGTTTTCTTTCCACTGTGCCATTTCTAAGTTACTTTCTTCAGCAAACATCCCCAAATGTGAATTTAATTATTTTAAACATGTCTAGATCCACTGTATTGCTTCTTCTAACTTAGGCCTTTGAGGATATTCTAAGGACGGACAGGTGTATGCACTGCTCAGAACTCTGGCCCTAACCTGCTATGCATATACCCTTATTCCTATAGCGGTGTGTAGAAATATTGGGGGTTTTGTTCATTTCTCTAGATTTTATATCCTAGAGAACCCTTTTCTAAATTGCTAAAGGATAGGTGGTCTTAAGACTTACATAACAACAACAACCTTGACAATTTTTTAAGACTTGATACTTTTTTTTTAGTGGAACAAAGGTTGAGAAACTTTTATGCATAGCATGATAAGGGATGAAAGGAAGCCTTTTTTTTTTTTTAACTGGGGAAAAGGCAAGTATCAATATGCCCTCTGTTGTCAGCATGCATTGCTTCTTTGGGAAAGTCCCTGAACATACTGGATGTTTCTAAGATTGTTTATACTTACTGCTTAAATTGTTTTTGAAGTGAAAAATTATGGTAGCCCTGAAGAAAACATTTTTTAAAATGCTGCTACCCCCTGTCCTAACTACCGAGAGGTAGACCTTCCTCAGCTCCATCCCCAGGAACAAGTGACAGAAGAGCTAGCTAGCTAATATGTGCACTGTTTTCCACCCTTAAATAGGTCAGATGAGATAGTATTTCAAAGTGCTTAACAGTGCCTGGCAAATAGTAGGGGCTTAATAAATGCCTATGCCTGCCTCCTTAAGTAGGTGACTTATTTAGTCACAGAATTCAAGAGGGAAAGTGGTTCAAATTAAAACAAAATTAAATCAGGCACAGAAATGGTGCCAATGACACTGACCCACATTGAGGGTAGTATCCTTCTGCTTAGCTCAGTGAGGGGAGGGCCTAATGACTACCAAATGCCCCCCGACTGCTCTTTTTTATGGATCAGAAGCCTGATGTTGGCTTCCTGTCACAGAGGAAAGAAATGAAAATGAGACTGTCCCGGCTGATATTCTTGAGACGTCTGTTCATGCCCAACACATTAAGAAAAACACAGAGGAATCATTTGTTAGTGAATACAAATTCCCATTATAACACAGGATACACCCTCATCTGATGAACAAGTGCAGATTAGTCTGGCATTAGTTAAAAGTAGCACAAGAGGAACTAGAATCCCTTTTGTATAGTTATTTTTCAAACTAGTAATTCGATTGTTATGAGGTCTTAAGAAGTCAACCTATCCTTAATATGACTCGGATTCTATAAGCAGGAAACAAGTGGGGCTGGCTAGCAAAGGGAGACAGAGGAATTAATTTCTCCTACCTGTTGACATTCCTGGATAAAGGGCATATTAAGAAGAGACAAAAGAATTGAGCGAAGTCCCCCCTCCCCCTTTTGGTCCCATTTTCTTTTCCTTCCTCTTTTGTCCTCCATACACAAACCAGGCTTTTAGAGAGAGGATTCAAGGTGTCATTGAAATAGTGAGGCTTTGGAGCATCATTCATTTTATCTAAGAGATAGGGATGTGGCACAGGGATGCCTTCAGTACTGCACACAAAGTGTGTTTGGCAACAGAATTAGGCTCCTAAAACTTACAACTTCATTAGAATGATAGGGTGACCACACAGTGCTGCATTAGAATTCAAATTTGATCTAAATAATATTAAATCTCCTCCATGGCATCCTGTTTATGCTAATTCCCTTTGGTGTTTACTGATATTTATCAGTACTTCCATTTCCCCTTCTTAGAGAAGAGCTTAGTTAATAAAGAAAGGTTGGCTTTCTTCAGAGAGAAGGAGGGAGAAAGGGAAAGAGATGGGGAGTGGGGAGAGGGAGAGGGGAGAGAAGAAATAGGGAAAAGGGGGGCGGGGGGAAGGGAGGCTAGAGAGGGAGAGGGAGACCCACACAAACTATCATGTGGCAGGTTTATATCACAGGTTTAGTTTGTAGCTTCAGTGCCTTCATCTCTGCCATGAGTTCAGTCTAATCTATTCTTCAATGCACAGTTGATTTAGGACTGAAATTAGAGCTTGGCCAACAAAGAAAGGCACAGAGCCTCCTCTTACCCAATGCTGTGTCTGAATACAAATGGCTCATAATTGAAGGCTAGATTTCCTCATTTCATCTACAAGCAGCTGCAAGGGCCAAAAATGGATAAGTTATACTTTATCACACATAAACTACTCAGCATCAGTGAGTAGATGAGGTGGTAATTTTGGCAGTACTTCAGGGTTCCACAGAACGATACTCAAGCATTTAAAATAAGTGCTTGTTACGGGAATTGGGCTTGCCAACTGCTAAGAAGACTCAGTAAAAAACCAACAGCGAGGTGAAGGCTTGAAAGAGGCTTAGATGTTGGCAGGGGTGGGGGTTGTCAGCAGACATAATTAGTCAACAACCAATTCTGAGTGGTTCGGAACCAGGGAGCGAGGGCAACTTTTTGGTCTATACCTATGTTATTTGGGGCTTGGGTTCAAAATTCTTAGCACAAACCATTCTTCTTGATTCAAAGAAGGTGCTGTTATTGGAAAGATGAATTTTTAAAAATTTTATTTTTCTCTTTTTTTCTTATGTTCTTTGTTTTTGAATACCCCAGAAAGGTCTTTTTCTTTTGACCCACACCATTTTGGTCCTTTTCTTTGTTTCCTGCCTTTTCTTTTGTACTGCTGTTTCCTACTGTTTTCCTTCCTCCTGCTCACTTTGGCTACCCTTCTCTAGTCCATTCTAGTTCTTTCCACTAGGACCCAGTCTCCTTTTTGGAGGCAGCTTGGCATAGCTGATAATCATAACATTGGACTAGAAGTCACACCTGAGTTTGAATCCCACCTTAGACACTCCCTGTTTGACCCTGGGGAACCTCATTCAGTATCTGTTACTGTAAGAAAAGGAGACAATAAGAGCATCTATCTTACCAAGCTGGATCAAAAGCTGGCCTGGGGATCAGGAAGACCTAAGTTTAAATCCTTGCTCAGATACATGCTGGTTGAGTGACCTTGGGTAAGTGTCTCAGTGGAGAGATTAGGAAACTCTTTAAGACTGAAGTTTTAGAGAAGTCACAAACTTAGGTTGTCAAAGGAATTTCCTCATCTGGGAATTCCTATACCAATGACATCATTAATCTTAGGATGACACAGATCTAGGGAAAGGGTAAAGACTTGTGTTCTGACCTCAAGGAAGGTCAAAATGTCAAATGGTAGGTAATGAGGGAAAACATGAAAAAAGGACACATAGACAGTTTTACAGTTCACCAAGAGATTAACACCGTCAGTCAAGGAAATCAGCTCCTTTATCCCATGCAGAAATATTTTTTCCCCTTTTATTCTTTGGTACAGAGTATAAACATAAAAAGTTACGTATATACTTAATCTCATCATTCTATTCTAGAAGGGGAGGTGGGGGGAAATTTCAGCATTGTGGTGATATCTATATAGTCCACACATTAACATGCAAGCAATCTTTTCAAGGAAATAGTTCATGACACCATTCTGAAAATAAATGATAGGGTTGTGATGGCAACACCCTAGACAATTTAAGATCTTTGGGGATGGTGTTCTGCAGAGAGGAAAGCAAAGTGGTTGGTTTAATCAGAAAGTCCAGGTCTGCCAAAGGCCAAAAGAACTACTATAGATTATTCTTTGCCAGTTCTCTTTATTTAAGAATAGGACAAAACAAAACCACAATGAGCAGCGTCTCCATGAAGTTACACATCCTACAGGAACACAGGCCTGATGGAAAGCTCGAGATAAGGATGAACTAAATGGTTTGTTACTGATATACATACTGTTATCAAGGCAATCTCTGAAGCCCATAGAAATTGTGTAGAACTGGCTACATGCTTTTTAGGTTGATAAGAATGTCAGGCATATCAAATAGCAAGAAATCAACACATGAAACTACGGCAACCAGTGAGGTTTCACAACAAGGGGAATGTACATGCCAGAAAATGTTTCAAGAAGCTTGGGCCCAGCCTCATTTGTAAGAGAAAGCAAAAATCCCTGACAACCAGAGTTAATGCATGGATGGTAATCCAACATTTGTATTAGATGAAAACCACGCCCTTTGCACCTCCAAATTGGGCTATAAGTTTGAGACAAACAACAGAAATATTCCTATCAGTCTTGGAAGAGGTGCAAGACCTCAAAACATTGCATAAGTGCTGAGGAACACATGAATGGGGCAGTCAGGGATTCCTTATATACCACTCTAAGTTACATACCATTCCCTGCTAAAGCTACCACTTATTAAAGAGGGCTTGAAGATGCTATTTTTATAAAGGGGTGGAGATAAGAAAAACATGTCAAAGGTTGCTTGGGAGGGGCCAGATTCTCCTACATACTTTTAGGGATGAAAACACATTTATTAAGTGCCTGCTAAATGATAGGTATTGGGGATACAAATTCAACAGACAGTCGCTAACCTCAAGGAGCTTATGTTCTAATATTTATGTTCCTTGTACATTCTCTTATGAGGGCAAAGAGGTTCAGACAAGGATAAACTTTGCTACCAATGAGCAACTCAGAGGCAGTTGGGTGTGATAGTGCACAGAGTGCTCAACATGGAATCAGGAAGCCTTGTGTCTGAATCCTGTCTCAGATGCTATCTGACCTTAATCTCTCTCAGCCTCAGTTTCTGTATCTGTAAACTATGACTGATAATAACACCTACTTCACAGTGTTGTTTAGGAAGGTCAAATGAGGTAATAGATGTAAAGCATTTTGCAAACTTTAAAGCACTTTATAAATGCCAGTTATTATGATGATTATGCATGAAAATTTACTAGCGATTGTTGGAAATCTCTTTGTTATTTAAGATAACCTGTCAGACTGCTTTATTTATAATTTTAACAATAATACTTTTTGTAAGATTTTTAAGGTTTGCTAAATGCTTTCATTATGTAATTTCATTTGATTTTAGAGAATAGACTTATACTTAGTTGTGTCAAGCTAGTTAACTCTACTTTTTCCTCCAAGAAATTATGGCCATAGGCTGGTGTAATGGTTCACCATGGGTGCTGGGAAAATTGTGTTGGTGCTGCTGTTGCCTTCATATCCTTCCATTTTCTTAATAGGGAAAGGTACATAAAGCTGGCAAAAAAATGCAAGGCGTGAAATGGGAAATGGACATGAGCCAGTGGGTAGGGAGTTCTAAGGCTCCCTCCCTACTATCTTAAAACATATGTATGACTTTTGCTCGAAAGCGGAGAAACAGATTCATTAATAGTAGTAACATAGGCTTTATTTTGACCTTGTCCATACAAGCATAGTTTACTTTTTTCTCTAGTGACTGTTGTTGGTTGGGTAAAAAATTTATTTGTTGTAGCTGACGTTGCTTTCATATTTTTCTTATATAGGCCTATTTTTAACGTAAATAAATGTAGTTTGGGTCAAGGTTTTATTGTGTTTTAGAACAATTTAGAACAATTGTGTTGTTCTAAAATATTAAAAAAGAATAAAGAGAGACATATGGCCTAAATCTTGAAACAAAGAATGAAATGGGGATAAAAGGAACATAAGATAAACTGTAGTCTTAATGAGGGTGGGCCCAAAGTAGAAAAAAAAAATTAAAAAGCAATATAGAGTCTAAAGAACTTATTCTTTCAAACTGGCCTAGTTGGGAAGTCATCTGCAATAAATCTTTAATGAAGGAGTTCTTTCTTATCCTGGGGTCTATGAATTTGGGTTTAAAAAAAAAACAAATATGTGTGTGTGTGTGTGTGTGTGTGTGTGTGTGTGTGTGTGAGACACACACACACATACATACAGATAAATATGTATGTATATGTAACCATACTTTGATATAGTTTCTTCCAAAATCCTATATATTTTTATTCATTTAAAAATATTATTTTAAGCCAATGGGAAAGAACTTATAAAGGTTTTTAACCCCACACTGACTTAAAATATGTTCTTGTTTCTCACTTGAAAGAACAGAATTGGGCTCATTAATAGTAATAATATAGCATACTGGGCTAATGCTTTTTGAGACCTTGTTCAGACAAGCATAGTTTACTTCCCCCCCCACTGTACTGTCTCTGCAGTTGTTTGGGTAGAAAGTGGCATTTGGTATAGCTGATATTATTTTCATATTTTTCTTTGTTGTTCAATTGTTTTAGTCGTGTCTGACTTTTTATGACCCCATTTGGGTTTTCTTGGCAAAGATACTGGAATGGTTTGTCATTTCCTTCTCCAGATCATTTTACAGATGGAGAAACTAAAGTAAACAGGGTTAAATGACTTGCCCAGGGTCACACAGCTAGTAAGTTTCTGAGGCCAAATCCGAACTAAGGAAGATGAGTCTTCCTGCCTCCAGGTCTGGCACTCTATTCACTATGCCACTTAGCAGCCCTCTATATTTTTCTTAGGTTTAGAATGTGTAAAATAAATGTAAGTAAATGTGTCTTTGGTTTAGACTAGTGTCCTTATAATAGTGAGCCTATTCTTTAGGCGTTCAGCAGCCCATTAAAGGATTCATAACACACAAAAAAGGGTAAGAACTCTGCTTTAAGGTGAGAGAGGTACTTTCTCACCTAGCCCAGATATTGCAGAAGTTTCAATCAAGCTTTCAACAATAAAACCTCATTATATTGCTTAGCAGACAGTTGGTCTGGGCCAAGTAAACATTTAATGGAGCAAGAGTGCCACCATCTTTCTCCAGGCTTCTCCTAAGCAGGTCCATGACAGGAGGTATTTCCAAAGCAGCATTGGCTCCTCTGAGGAGCCATTCACATTCTGGTTTAAAATGAAAAGACCATTTACCTGATCAAGGCAGTTACTGCGTAGGTATCTCAGCGCTTGCTGAATGCTCTGAGGAAGAGGTTGTCCTGTTCTCTGGACATGAACAATCAGTGGAACACCAAAGACGTTCTTGTCTTTGTAGTCAGGCACTTTCATCCTTTTCATGAACTTTGGCACTGACCTAGAATTCACATGGACCAGGTTATACAGGCTCCTAGGAAGGATGGATGCTTTTGCAAGAGGAAAAGCCTGGACCTTTCTTTCTTTCTTTTCTTTTTTTTTAAGAATCTCATTGAACACAAATAGAGTTTAGGTTTTTCCACTCTTAATGAATATCATATAAGACTCTTAAGGACTATGAAGCAACCAAATAGAATTAATTTTAGCAGGAGATATAAATCCTGTTTTCCAGGATAAGAAAGCTTGGTAGTTGTAAAGTGGGTGGTTGTGATCCGAAGGAAGGAATACACTTAAAACAAAACAATAAACAAACCAGGGAAAAGGGTGTGTGCCCATCTTTAATAAGAGTGTGGGAGCATCACTTTACTTCAAAGCTGTGCTTTCAGAAGAAAGGAAACGGACACTTCAGAGTAAATATAAATTAATAATTTACCTAATAATAACTGATAAATGCGTAATTTTGAGTATATGGAATTTTTAGTATAAAAACAGTCACATTTCTAATTTTTAAAAAAATTCTTTTTGTGTTCAACTATGTTGTTAATAACAAGATTCAGAACATTTAAATCCGTATAGAATAGATTTCTGACACTTATTATATCTCATATTCTCTAAACCACCCGAAGGTGGTCCAAATGTTAAGTCCCAAAATACATTTTTGCCAGCTCCTTAGGCACAAGGTTTATTGCGTACTCTTGTTTGTATTTGCAAATGAAATGAAAATAGAATTTTTTTTGACAGGATTAGACACTCTTTGAACTCAATAAATGGAGTAAGTGTTGAGCTCTTCCAATAAGCTACACACTTATGAGGTACAAGCGACAGATGTTCCTTTTCAAACTGCCAGACTAATTTTATGGTGAGTTTATTTTTAATTCCTCTGTTCATAATTAATCATCCTTTACCCATCTTTTTTTCTTTCCTAGAGCCTGCTTACCTTCCCTGGAAACCAAGTATGGACTACAAATAAAACAAAGCTTACTAGAATCTAGGTATCTGCTAGCTGTGACTGTCCATAATGATGTGTGGGGCTGCAGATGGCAAAGCAAGGCTTAATGGATCCTACTCGGTAAACTACAGAAAAGGTCACACTGCTGCGCTGACTGTTCAAAACACAGAAAATAAAGAGATCAAGGCTTTGCTACTACCTTAAGTTGCTTCAGACTAGAATAAACAATTTATTCTTAGGTAAATATATGCTTCTTACCATGTCCAGCCGTGTTTATTTGACATGGAATACTTCTCCATGATGGCAGTGAGGCGAAGGAGGGAGAATCGCTGGAGGAGATTCAACTGGCCGGCCGTCTGGTTACTGATTTGTGGAGATGCTATGGAGTGAGTTGGCTGATGGGAGATCTGGAAACTATGCCATCGTAATCTCCTTTACCAGAAGACAGAGAAACTGACTATTATATTACTCAAAAATACATGACGATGATAATTTATAAGTATGTGGCAAGAGTTACTACATATGCAGAGCCAAGAAAACCAAAAGCAGCAAGGTTGCACAGTAGTAGCACTGGACTTGGAATCAGGACTTGAATTCAATTCTAGTCTCACACATTTACTAGCTGTGTGACCCTGGACAAATCACTTAACCTGCCTGCCTCAGTTTCCTGATCTGTAAAACGTGGATAATGACAGCTCCTATTTCCTAGGGTTGTTGTGAGGATACAATGAGAAAATATTTGCAAAGTTGTAGCTAGCGAAGCAAGGCTGACTGGATCAGATTCAGTGAACTATAGAATAGGTAGCATTGCTAGGCTGACCTTTCACAGCACAGAAAACATTAAAGCTCTACATAAGTGCTATCTATTATCATTGCTGTTATTAATTATTACGAACCTTATAAAATAAAGAAATACAAAGCTTCATCTCCTTTTGGGTTCCAAAGAGATTTTTTTTTTAAAATAAAAAAGCATTTCTGAAATATTCAGAAGTTAGAGAGTAGTTATCTACACAATTTTTGTAGTTATGCTACTTACTGTTGAAAAGTAGTTTTCTATACTACTTTTCAAATGGTACTTTGTAATTCTATTTGAAACCACTGTGCATTTCTATTAACTCCACCTTTTCAAATGAAATTCATCTGCGGGAAGGTGACAAATAGAAATGAAACATGTTCACAGTAATCATACTACATTTCCATGAGTCCCAGACACGTTTCCAGAATCTGCCACACAGAAGTACTAATCTACATGGTGTTAATGCTCCTATACAAAAGAAAAAGGGCTTGTACCAGATAATCTCTAATCACTTTTTTGTTTAAGGGCCATTTGGATTGACTCTGGAGTTTCTTAAAGGACATTTCAAACCAAGACCAATGTTTTTGTTTTTGTTTTTTGGAGTGGGGGAAGGCAGGGCAATTGGGGTTAAGTGACTTGTCCAAGGTCACATGGCTAGTAAGTGTTAAGTATCTGAGACCAGATTTGAACTTGGTCCTCTGGACTCCAGGGCTGGTGCTCCATTCACTGCACCACCCACCCACCCCACCAAGACCAAATTTACAAAAGGCTATCCTAACAGGTCACAGAGGTTCTCCTTTTGATTCAATTAAAAATTTAAAATCATAATCAAACATTCTAGCTAAACTTATGAAGTAGAAATAGAGGACAAATATTCAGGATTATAGACATTCAACTTAGGTTCAATCACTGTACTTTTTTGAATGAATGATATATTTCTGTTGCTATAGTTTCCTCATAATTAGTGGGAAAAAGGAAAAAGTATCACCGTTGTTACCAACCTGTTTGGCCTGGTGAGTGATGCTCCAACACCAGAATCCCTTCTTTCTCTGACTCCAGTTGCCTCTGAGTCATTAAGGGAGGTTCCATCCCTTTCCATATCACTAGGTGTTGTACGACCATCAGAAACAGAATTCCCCTCGAAATCTAATGTAATCTGATTGGGAGATGGAAAGGGCAACAAGCCAGGTTCCCCAGCTAATGTATCATCTGTCTGTAGCTCAGGTAAGACATTTTTTGACCAGTGGTTCACTACCTCTTGAAGTCCATTAACATGCTGTAGAATGTCATCTAAATGGGGGAAGAGGTCATCTTTCTCTAAGTCCAAAAGATCTCCAGTGCTGGCATATAAGTGTGAGCCAGGGACATTGTCATAAATACTAACTCTACTTTCTCTGTGACAAGAAGCCATAAGTCTAGGTTCTTTTGTACTAGGGCACTGTTGCCTGCCCAGAGAGATGCTGCCCGTCCTCCAGTTCACCCCATTGCTATTATCTGTTGGTGAGAGGCTTTCAATTGAAAGTGCCTTAGGGAAAGTTCCTGGTTTGTGGTCTTTGGGAATATGGACCACAAGATTCTCCTG
Source organism: Pseudocheirus occidentalis (assembly GCA_028646575.1). Taxonomy (NCBI): domain Eukaryota; kingdom Metazoa; phylum Chordata; class Mammalia; order Diprotodontia; family Pseudocheiridae; genus Pseudocheirus; species Pseudocheirus occidentalis. The sequence goes on from CM053596.1 coordinate 154,726,085, forward strand.
GGAGTGAAAGTCATTTTTATGGTTTTGGTCAATGACTTCCTGTAGTACCGTCCCAGACAGAACGTCTAGGTCTTCCAGATACATCCCCCCTCGTTTGTTGGCTTCATGGCACTTGCGATCCTTCAAGCAGGGTGTGCTCACACCACTACTGCTGTTTTCTGATTGGCTGCTATCGCAGCTAGATTTGGCAGAGAATGGAAGACCTTTCTTGGCTGCATCTTGGGGTGAGTTTTGGAAATCCCCATTTGCTAATGGCACACAGTGCATGGTCTTTAAGGATTCTGGCTCCTGTTGAAGAACAGGCCCACTTATCACCAAGCCACCTGTCCTTGCTGATCCCTTTACCTTGCCATGAGTCCCTCTAGGCCTCAGTGTCTCCATGCGTTTTAAGAAAGATTTGGCTCTGGTTCGTGCTGGTTTCTCATTCTTTGGATGAAAAGTATAATTGGCAATGTCTTTGGGGTTCTGTAAGAAGTTGCCACTGACTACAGTGGAATCAAGCATGACTGGGGCCTCCCCACAGTACTGTCCTGAACAATCAAATGCCTCTCTGCCAGTACTGTTAATGCCAGACTGGCTCCTGTTGTCACTCCCTCCACTGCTCTCACTGTGGATAGAAGAGACCTCGGGCTCACTCAGGTCAGTAAGGACGCTCTCACTGCTCGTGGTGGTTTTCATTCTGATGTCCCCAGCTGATCCATGCCTGTTTGCTTGGGGGAACAACGTATGGATGTCTTCCACTCGAGACCATCTCCTGCTTGTCCTTTGAAAAGTCCATTTGTTACTGATACACAGGTCTTCTTCATCTGAGTCATCACTCTGAAAAACAGGATGGCAAAATACAGTACTTACAGACTTACATGATTTGGGGAGCAGCAGTAAGTACGTGGATGTGGGAGTCAGGAAACCTAGGTTTCTAGCTTTAGTTCTGCTTTTAACTAGTTATGCAATTTTATGCTTTTAGCCTCATGAGGTTTTCTCAGCTTCTCTGATGGATGATAAAGTCTTTTACTTTATGTTTAGAATTACTTCTTCAAGGCTTAAAATCACAAGTTCTTTACTGAGGTGACACTTTAGTGTGAATGAGTCTCAGCAAAGGTTTAGTCAATAAATACAAATGCCTCCCATTGGAATTCCCATTACAGGAAGCAGAAGGACTGTATGGGGGAGAAGAGGAAAAGAAGTAACCAAAGGAAAGGCTAACAGAGATTGTTAACCTTTCATTCTGACATGGATTCCCCATTGACAGTCTGGTAAAGACTATGGACCCCATCCCAGAATGATGTTTTTTAAATGAATAAAATAAAATATATAGGACTGCAAATGAAACCAATTATATTGAAACACAGTGATCAGAATCTATTTTTTTTTATAAGTTCAGAAAACCCAGGTTAAGAACTCGTCCTCTAGTCACTGCTATTAAAGACACTAGAAAGCATAGGAAACAATGGAGGCTTAAAAAAAAAAAAGATAAGTAGTATCTATTTAAAACTAATAGCAAGCATTATCTGTAACGGGGATAAACTTGAAGTCTTCCTAGTAAGATCAGGGGTGAAGCAAAGATGTTCCATTATCACCACTATTATTCAATCAATATTGTACTAGAAATCTTAGCTATGTTAATAAAACAAAGAAAAGTAATAGAAGGAATAAAAATAGGCAATGAAGAAACAAAACTTTTACACTACGAAGATGATAATCATGATGGTATACTTAGAAAATCTTAGAAACTCAACTAAAAAACTAGTTGAAACAATGAAAAACTTCAGCAAAATTGCAGAATCTAAAATAATCTCACATAACTCATCAGCATTTCTATATTCTAGCAACAAAACCTATCAGGAAGAGATAGAAAGAGAAATTCCATTTACGATAACTATAGACGATATAAAATATTTGGGAATTTACCTGCCAAGACAAACCTGGGAATTATATGAACACAAATACAAAAGCACTTTTTGTACAAATAAAAATAGTTTGTCTAAACAATTGGAGTAACATTCATTGTTCATAGGTAAGCCAAGGAAAGAGATAAAAATCGCAGTTTTACCTAAGTTAATTTACTTATTCAGTGCCATACCAATTAAACTACCAAAGAATTTATAAAGCTTGAAAAAATACTAATTAAATTCATCTGGAAGAAGAAAAGGTCAAGAATACCAAAAAAATCAATAAAAAAAAGTTAGGGAAGGTGGCCTAGACATACCAGATTTCAAACCATATTATAAAGTCTAGAATCACCAAAACAATGTAGCACTGCCCAAGAAACAGAGTGGTAGATAGTGGAACAGATTGTGTACAAAACACACAGTAGTCAATGACCCTATATAGTCATCTAGTGTTTGATAAACCCAAAGACCTAAGGGTTAGGGGCAAGAATTCAACATCTGACAAAAATTACTAGGAAAACTGGAAAGAGTCTGGCAAAAACTAGGCATAGATCTCACATTGTCTTCCATGAGAAGGTCAAAATGTTTAAATGACTTAGATGTAAAGGATGATAGCATAAGTAAATTAGTGGAGCATGGAAAAATATATCTGTCAGACCTATCCTATGGATAAGAGAAGAGTTTATATACAAACAAGAGATAGAGGGGATTATGAGAAATAATATAGAGAATTTTGATAACATGAAAGTAAAAAGCTTTTGCATGAACAAAACCAATGTAATCAAAATTAGAAGGAAAATAGTAAACTGGGAAGAAACGAGCAAGTTTCTCTGATAAAGGCCTTATTTCTCAAATATATAGGGAACTGATACAAATTTGTAAAATATGAGCCATTCCTCAGTTGATAAAATAGTCAAGAGGACATAAACAGGCAGTTTTTAGAAGAAATCAAAGCTATCAATAGTCACATGAAAAAATACTCTAAATCACTATTGATCGAAGAAATGCAAATCAAAACAGCTCTGAGGTACCACCTCATACCTATCAGATTGACTAATATGACAGAAAAGGGAAATGACAAATGCTGGAGGGGATGTGGAAAACTTGGGACACTAATGCACTGTTGGTGGAGTTGTAAACTGATCCAACCATTCTGGAGGGCAATCTGGAACTATGCCCAAAGGGCTATAAAACTGTGCATATCTTTGACCTAGCAATACTGATACTAGGTCTGTATTCCAAAGAGATCAAAGAAAAGGGAAAAGAACCTCTGTGTACAAAAATATTTATAGCAGCTCTTTTTGGAGTGACAAAGAATTGGGAATCAAGGGGATGTCCATCAATTGGGGAATGCCTGAACAAGCTGGGGTTTATGATTGTGATGAAATACCATATACAGTATTTCTATACATAGATTTATATATCTATATCAACCTATGGTAAGACTTATATGAACTCATGCAAAGTGAAGGGAGCGGACCTAGGCGAACATTGTATGTGGTAACAGCAATACCGTAACGATTACCACTACAAGACTTAGCTTCTACAAGACTTAGCTTCTCTGATTAAGACAATGACCCAAGATGATTCCAAAGGACCTACGATGAAAAATGTTATCTACCTCCAGAAAGGGAACTGATGAACTCTGAATACATATTGAAGTTTACTTTTTTCTTGTTTTATTTTGGTTGTGTTTTCTTTTGCAATATCACCAATATAGAAATATATTTTGCATGACCTCACATGTATAATCAAAATCAAAGTGTTTGCATTTTCAAAGAGAAGGGAAGGATGGGAAAGAGGGAGAAAAATCAATAATTGTGAAAAAAAAATTTTATTGAGAAATATTTAACAAAATAATTTTTTAAAAAGACTCCCTAAAATTTTATTTTAGCTGACATCAAAATCTTTCCTCTGGTGGGCTCTCTTTACCTTCAATTGAACAGGGACAAACTGAAGCTGTTTTTGTGAATATTTCTGTCTTTGCAGCTGCAGATGCAGGCCTCTCTGCTTTGCATGATTTATGAAGATTTTTTTTTAAACACGACTGCCTTCATATAAAGGAGCTTTGTTCCCAGGGAATTTGTTCAAATAAAGACATCACTGTATATAAAAATTTATAATAAGACCACTAGGCCTCATGAGTGAGTATTTAGGAAAAAAAGCCTATTTTAGAGCAGGGGATCCCAACAAGTATTTTAAAAGTAGAAGGGAAGGGAACTTTTTTTTTTAAAGTTGAGATCCTTTCAAATAGAGCAATATTTAATTCTGGCCCCATCTTGCTCTTGAAAGCTAACTCAAATCTGGTTGCTGATGCTAGCAAACAAGATGTGCTCTTAAGGATACAGAGGTTAAATTTGGATTCTTTTATTGTTACTGAGCAGATGGGGTACTGAGATGTAGAGTGGAAACCTGCTTTTTGCAGAGGGCAGCACAATTAAGCCAAAAGGACAAGAACAAGTGGGAAGACAGCGAATAAGGATGAAGTTACTCCAGGGAAATATTGCTGTATTTAGGTTGTTGTGACCCATCTAAAGAAAACACAGAGGAAACAAGTTACTTATGAATATTTCAGAAGCTACCAAATCCCATTTGAGCATTCAAATTAACTAAGACTCAAGGGACGCAAGACCGAGTCTGTAAAACTGGCCACTTCTTGGGAGTGGCTGAAAAAAATCTTCCTTGCTAGAGGTCTCCCACAGAGGGCTGCCAGAAGATACTGAGCTTGCTGGGAGATGCGGGGGTGTGCCGGAGCAGGAGAGAACTAGGCAGGGTCATGGTTTCTGTGGCAGCAGCTGTTATTCCTCTTAAAATGATGAGGAGGCTGTGTGACAGCTGAGCTAGCTGCTCCATCCTCTTTCAATTTGGGCCATTCTTGATATCAATCTAAATGAATCAGTAATTTTAGTCCCTATTTTTGATAGGGATGTCACACAGATGTTACACAATGGTTACATCCTTCCAGGATAAGGATGAAGCACTTCCCTGTGTGTGGAGAGTGGGCTGGGACATGAAGGTATAGGGAAGCATGGCTACTGAGTTTCAGATAGAAAAACTGAGGCATTATACATTCTCTTCCCCCAATATCACATACAGAATTTTGGCAGAGCCACCAATCTCTGACTTCCAGTCCAGTCTGTTAAGATATAATAGGAATATCACAAGATATGGAGGTTGCCATGAACTAAGAGTAAATCTTATGAATAATGACGAGGAACAGGTGACATTGCTCTCCATCTGGAAGCATAGGATTCTTGCGACTCAGAGCAGCAAAAGGCAGGAAGTCCAGAGTTACATAGGAATTTAGCTGTGGAACTGACACTAAGGTTAACAGGAACTGAAAAGCTGCATTGGCCCCAAGTCATTTAGGACTCTGTACTGGCTGAGGGGTTTAGAGGATCAGGAAAATGAGATGGCTACCATTGACAGGCTTTTAAAAAATGTCTCTTTGGCCAGGGTTGGGGATTCTTCAGCTGGGGGTTTGTGAACTTTTTTTTTTTTAACATAATAGACTTTCTCTGTACTCTTATGTATTTTTTATGCATTATAAAGCATTATTCTGAGTAGGAGTCCATCCATCACACTAAAATTACTAACAGGGTCCATTACATTAAAAAAAAAAGTTAAGAATCCCAGTAGATGCACAATGACGACCCAGAACTTTTCCAACAATAAAGAATTTCACTGAGACAACAGGGAGATCTTGACACTATTTTCTATTGCAAATCTATGAACAGTCATTAAGGTTTGTGTGTGTGTCTGTGCACATACATGCATGAGTGCATGTGATTTGCAGTTGGTATCAGATGAGGAACCAGAGGGCAAACAGAGGTGTATTAACCATGTCTGCCTGAAGAATCATGGTTAGTCTCACCCCTTGGTTCAATCATCAATAATGTGCTAATTAGAACAAAAATAAAGTATTTTTTAAATGGCCCCATAGGGCAATGAAGTGAAAGATTTAACCATTCACCTTCAGAGACTAATGTTTCATTTTTGTTTGCTTTTTTTTGGAGAGCCCAAGGTCACAGGGCTAGTTAAGTGTCAAGTGTCTAAGGCTAGATTTGAATTCAGGTCCTCCTGACTCCAGGGCTGGTATTCTATTCACTGCACCACCTAGCAGCCACTAATGTTTCATTTTTAATAGACATGGGCACAGAGGGGTAGATCTGAGACTTCACTGGGCTGGGTCCTATGAATGCTGGCTGGCACATCCTCAATTTAGAGTGGAGTTGCCTCAAGCACTGAGAGGTTAATCAATTTGTCTAGAGTTAGTCATTATGTGCCAGAGGCAGGAAGTGAACCAAGATCTTCTTGGTTCTGAGACTGTTCTCTAACTATTAAATCACACTGCTTCATTTTCAATAAAAATTAAAAAATTGGGTGATGGTATTAATATTAGTTCAGGTGATGGAAGGCACCTATCCTTTAAAAAAAAAAAAACAATGACCCTCACATGTGCCTTTTGGGAAATGTGTACTTTTCTAACATTTAGGCCCAGGAGGCAGTCACTTTCCAAGTTGCTGGTTCCTATGCATCTTTTAGGAGGTCTGGAGGCCTATGGAAATGCAAGTATTCCTCAGCTTTTCTCAGTGAGCTGGGTGATTATGTCCCACGATAAACCTTTATAAGACTTCCTTCCATTGCAAATCTGAACCTCTACAGACTGTTTTAGAAGTGGGCTCTTCATTTCAGTTTCGTTTCTTTTTCTAACCAGATCTATCTTGCCTGACTTTTTATGAAGCTGAAACTACAATATGTAATTAGTACTGCTTCTTAGCTAAGGAATCTGTCCTTGTGATGGCTGTGGTTAAGCAATGACTTTAAAAGATTTTGAGGTAATCAAATTAATCAGGAAAATCCAGTGTAGGAGTTCTGCACATTAAGTTTATGGAAGAGCATCTGCATAGTTAAGATGGTATAAGGCCACATAATGAATAAACTAACGGTGATATGAAAACATTTTATGTGTATAATATTCAAAAGCTGGCAATAAGAAGGAATAGTACCATTTTATTTTAGCAAAGATGAACGATAGGCTTAGTATTATTTTCTCCAGAAACACGTCACTATCTAATATATGCAACAGCTTGTCATACATCTACATACCTATATACATTTCATAATTACGCCTGTAAAGTATGACTGTGTGTAAACACTTTGGGTCCCCACAGTTCAGGCACAAAGGTGTGGCTCCTCTTGGCTTCAATAAGAAGAACCATGTGCGTGCTCAGAACAAAATTCGATCCTTATACCTCACATAGAGTGTACATTTCTAAAGAGAGCTATTCAGCATGGCAACTGTTGTGAGGTTTATTCCTATGTTCTTCCCTGTCATTTTGACTGGATAAACCACTTGACTTTAATGTTCTTCTGGAGGTTCCTTTTCATTTTTTTGCTTATTTTCCTTCAAAGTCTAAGTGAGGCCCCAAATTGTGCTTCTGAGGTGAGCTTTACCCAAATCTATCTAAATGTGCTTTTTCTAAAGCAGAAAGTCAAACATAAGATTTATCTTAAAGTTTCAATTACTCAAGACTGACTCTGAAACCATCAGTTTTCATATATACATAAATATACATCCCAACAACCACCCCAAAATGTGAAATCCATACTCTTTATCAAAGCTGCAAATTATATTTTCTCTTTTTCTGAAAAGAAAAAAAATAAAAAAACAAATCATAAAGATTTTTTTGTATGATGGTGGAAGATAAATATACAGCCTTCCATATGGCCACACACTCCCACTTTCAGTAACGCTAGAAATTACTGACCCAGCCTACAAAGACTAACTTCTGAATAATTATTAAAAACATTACAGTTCTTTTTACAGAACTGTGGATCTCTGTGCAAACCCTTGCGGAAAAATGACAAGAAAATGACATGTTGTAGGGCACAGCTACATTGCATGATACAATATTAAAAAGAAAAAAATCCTTACAAGCTTCAAAATTTTGCCTCTCACCATTAAAACGTTAAGTTCATCTAATTCAAAACTATAGAAGCATGGCTTTTTTTAAAAAACCATTACAGCCATTATTTTGATGCCGATTTCCTCACCTACCTTTTTCCTTTGGATGTTCACATCAAGTTTCATTGGGGCACACCTGTTCAACGTGTTGAGTCGTCTAAAAATAAAGCAAAACAACATTACCACAGAAGTATTGAGGGCAGAAAATCCTCCATAAAACTTTTTAGCTTGAGAGGTCTTCAAAAGGAGTCCTTTCTTTCATAAGCAAATAGCAATCTGTACTCTTTTCTGTACCGCCATGCCAGGATGTACACTATTAAAATTATGTTGCTTAAATTAAACAGGCTTTTAAGCATTTCAACATGTTGTTTAGAAAAACTGGTATTTTAGAGATGGTCTTAAGCTTTTAATGTTTTTTAGACATTCAACTGTCATTTTAGAAATTTTCATGATCTAAAGTAATAAACTTCCCAAACTCAGGAGAAAAGAGAGCATTTTATCACATTTGTATTTATTCACATTTTATCACATGAGGGCTTGGATCGTTATAAGTTTGACTTTTCAAAAAGTGCTTCCTATCATGGTGAGGAAGGTTTAATTTCGGAAATTCTATTTTTTTTTGTATTTTTATGAGATGGAAGCTGTTAACTTGAATAACTTTAAATAATAGAAACTTAGAGAACATTTGAATTGAATTTATTTAGCCTTTAAATTATGGTGACTACTTTAGAGCTACTTACTTTATTCACTCAACAAACACTTATTAAACAGTTAACAAATGTAATGCACCATTACCAGGTACTAAGGAAGAGACAAAGATAAATAAGGCACAAAAGACAAACAGGGCACTTGTCCCTACCCAGAAGGAACTTTTAATGTAGTAGGAGTAAGACAAGTAACTTGTGGGATATAGATAAACAACAATAACAGTTTGGGTGTTGTGGGGCCCAGTAATCCAGATTGTTTGCTTTCTCTCTTTCCTCATCTCTACCAGAAGGTTCTCAGGGGAAATGAGATAAGAAACTAGAACACTAAACTTTCCTTGTTCTTTGTAACTCACTCTGGTGACAAGTTTGATTAGGTGAGAAGTGAACCCATTCATCAGAATGATGTTTTCCCTTTAGCTGTAGATTTCATTTATCTGTGTCATTCAGCTTTATTATACTCCAATATTTTATATGTCTGTGATCTCATCTCATACATTGTGAGTACTCTATCAGTGAAGACAGAATCATCCACATTGTCTCATCCTATATGATTCTTACCTAGGTCTTTATAGAAATCTACATAGCACACTAAAGACCCACCTTTGGGTATTTTAATTTTTTTTATTCCATAAATTAACCCATTTATTGTTGGACTATGGGCTACAGAGATAAGAAGATTTTACTGGTCTTTCAATTACTTCAGTTTTCTGATGGCAGATTTGACTGTGACTGCAGAGCTGGTATTGTAGGTCCATGCACCACCAGCTACTGTTTTCGTACAGATCCACAATGCCAGATACCCACAGCCCGTCTCTTCATTTTGGTCTTGCCACAGAAGGAGCAGGTATACTTGGCATGCTGGCTAATTTCAATTTTCTTCATTTTCCTGAGGGATGCACCATAACGTGTTCCATATTTACCAACAATTCCGACCTTCTTGGTTCTTTTAGCCATGTTAGCGGCACCGGGGCTGGAGCTTGGACAGGAGGCCACCTTTGGATATTTTAATATTTCATGGATAACAAGAGCAATATTTGGGTAGTTCATGAGTTGTTATCCCTTACCTCTTTGTAAATGACTAGGCCATCTTCTTTTCCTGATATAAATGTCCTTGATTTTGTCTTTTATGTTACTTCTTGCATATAAGTCATCAATAGCCATCTCCTAGAGTCCAGTTAAACCCAAAAACCATCTTTCAGTTGTCCTTTGGATCATGTATTTTTTGGATTCTTCTGATACTTCATTGGTTCATGATTTACAGATATAAAGCTCCACTGGGAATCACAGGACAAACATATACTTTGGGGCACAGCTTGTGATGTCTGAAAGGTCTATCTAATTTCTCAAATGCAATTCATCTCACTCCCCTCCTGCTCAATTCTGTAATTGGCCCTTTGAAGTATATGTGCAAGCTCTAATAAGGATTAACTTAATGGCCTGCCCATAAAGCTGCATATTATAAAGCTTGATGTAATCAGCACAATGTCATCACAAAACAAGAGTTCAATATACTGTTGGTTAAGCTGTGAATTATGAGAAATTTGAAGAAATACTGGAAGACTTAGAAGAATTGATACATAATGAAGAAAACAGAACCTGAACACACACACACACACACACACATACACACACACACACGAGACAGACAGATGATATAAGGAACAGAAAACCAAAAAACATCAGAATTCAGATTTTAGACATGATCTAATCTTGATTCCAGATGAATTGATGATAAAATATACTTAAGTATTGTCAGTCACAGTCACTGTATTAGTTTGTTTTACTTGCTTTTTTTTTTCTTTTTTAAGACAGAGGGGTTCTTGCTGAGAACTGAGAATGTTGTAAACATGCAAAAAATTAAGAAACCATTTAAAAATAAAGATAACTACACTAAACAACATCTAGAGTGAATCCCTTTTCCATTTGGACACTGGGCACGATTGTGGTTTAAAGGGTATGTATTTCATACCTCACCATAATAATCAAAGGGCCACTGAATAAAGTTCTTTCTGGTTATATCTATCAATGAATCTTTTTTTCCCCACTGCAAACATTTTAATGATTATTGTTGAGCATACACATTGGAATTTTTTTTTATTTCAAACTGCAACAAGTTAAATAAATGTTTGTAATACACAAAGAAAATACAACCAAAAGCAAAACTTGCTTTAAGTGTGCCTTGCACCTTAGAACCAGTGATTTTTTTACTTTAATTTTTTTAATACAGCTTTATTGTTGAGCTGCACAAACACACTTAAGAATTTGATCTTTATAGCAGGGCATTAGGAAATAAACTCCCACTTCAAAGAAATAAAAAGTTGTGCGTGATTATATGCCAAATAAAAGAGAAAATGCTAGAATACTCTTCTATCAATGAATCTTGTATAATACTAACACATGCATAGGGGACACCTTGCCTGAGAAATCTTCAAGTTTGAGAAACACTCTACTGAGTCGAATGCTTCCAAAAAAAAAATCAACAACCCATATGTTCCACAAAAGGATGGGCAGACTATTGCAGGTGATTTTCTAAAGTATACTGTATCGACACCATTCAGTCAGGGTTGTGAGTAAGATGTAGTCTGTTGTAGATAATCGCCTGCAAAAACCTACCTATTTCTTGAAATAGGTGTATATGTATGAATATATTGATGCAGACAGAAAATAAATGAGAAAATCTACATGTAACTAAAAGTCTTGTAAAGATTTTCCAGAGATGATAAATTAGGTATGTGAAACAGAAATGATGGGTGTTTTCTTGGACATCTTACTTTGCAGTAATAGCATTCATGGTCTACTCTTTCTTTTGAAATATTCTTTATCATATCTTAAACACTTATTTTTGATTGCTTTTAAACTTGAGTAGGCTTCAGCACAGATTTCCTCTGTATTTATTCAATCTGGTACTTCTTCATGATGTCATTTTATTGAAATCCATTTCTAATTCATTAGTACACTGTGAACTGAACGTCCAAAGGTTATGATTTCATGTCACTGAGAAAGACAGTAAAGCTCTACATAAACATCAACAAATTTCTCTTATTTCATATCTATCTATTGTCCCCTTTCCAATTTTATGCATAAACATACTTGGAAGGATCTGGCTAAATTTTTTTCAGGTTCATTTTTCTTTCCAGTTGGCTTTTGCTGTTTTGTGAAATTACTCTGCTTATAATTTTTCATCATCTTATACTGCAATATTTTGTAAAAGCTCCTCTATCCTAAACTCATGTTTCCCTTCGCTGTCATTTCTCTCTGCCGGACAACTATATTATGTTTTTATTGGCCAAGATATTTTCCTATGTTCTTTTGGTCTCCTCTTTGTAATGACTGCTTTACATTGACTGAACTTTCCTGAGAAATAGTTATAATGAAAATCAATGCTTTTGTTTTTACCCATTCCTCACATTTTATAGGCTACAGATAATTTCAATAGGTTGTGATGAAGCTGCTGTAACTGTGCCTGATGATTATCTTTATTCTTTCCTCTAACCTGGTGTCAGTTTTGATCTCTGCTTTAGCAATCAGTGATTTGACTGAACACAGCTAATTCTGTAATGACACCTACGTTGGTAATGAGTCGTTTCCTGAAAAGAAGTCAATTTCATCTTTTTGATGATCATTGTTCCAGTATATGGTTTTCCAGCAATTTTCTTAAATAAAGTATCTATGATCCCAGATATAAGGTTATTTATTTTTTATCTTTATTTCTTAATCTTCAATTATATTTTCCAACTATTTTTTGCCATTTCTTCATGTGCCCACTTTTGCATAGAGGTCATCAAGGACTGAAGTATATTTCAACTTGGCGTGGAAAATCTTGTCAAGCTTATCATAAATTTTCTTCAGTACTAAATCTTTGCAACAGACACTGGTCTACTTTTTGGAAATATCTTCATCATGGCCCCGCTGCCTATACTAATCAGAAGTACAGCAAAGTGATAGGACCAAGAATTCTACAAAAAGATTTTTCTTGTTGCTCTTGGGCATGTGATGAAACCAATTCTGTTAATTCCATTTTTCTACTATCCCAGGATAAGCTAGGCGCTATCTTAGTTTAACTAAATGGAATAATTGTCTTCTGTCAAGGACCAGTTCAGGTGTTACCTTCTTTGTGATATCTCTTCTGATTATTATTAGTGTTCTTTACTCAATTTGCTTCTTGCATTACACTTGTTTGCATACTGTTGCATCCTTCAGGACAATGAAAGCATCCTGAAGGCAGATACTCTTGTTTTTGTTTTTTTGCAGGAGACATTTAATGAACACTCCCTGAATTACTGAATTGAATGGAGTTTCTTTACATCTTCAGGTTTCGGTTTTGGCAAGAATGGAAATAGTTTAGTTCTTCCTATATTGCATCATTTAGTTGTTCACAAGACAAAGATCTTACATTTATTCATGTTAGACTTTGGCCAAAAGACAGCTTATTACCAATGTGGACATTAAAGCTTGGTAGAATCTAACAGTTGGCTTTTGGAATCATGAGGCATGTAACTAGATTTCTGTGGCAGATTCACGTCCCATGACCAAGGACAAAACAAATCTGGCTTCACCTTAAAGTACAAAGAAACCATTTTCCTCTGCAAAGTGCTAAATGCATCATCTTAATGAAGGTAGAAGAAAAAAGAAACCCTACCAGGTTTTTTTTTTTTCTGCTTCATGTAGAAAGAGAAGCATAAAAGTCTTTATGTGGTAATTCAATATGCTTTTTTGACACATTCAGGAGAGCCACGGTTGCCTTTTAAAAGTAGAGACCCAGGTGACAAAGGAACTGATCTTTTTTCTTTCAATCCCTTTAGTTTTTCAGGCATACATATTCATCCCTTACATCTCTCTCCTAAGTTCTGGTCTCACCATACTGTCTGCTGGATATCTTTAGAGATATCCCATTCTTAGCTCAAACACAATGTGTTTAAAACATAACTGATCACCCTTCCCTTTAAACCTGACTCTTCTCTCTACTTCCCTAGTTCTGTTGCAGATACTAGCACTTTAGAATTGCCCTCAATTCTTCTGCTTCTCTCATTCTTCCCCTTTCTCATTTCTTGCTCATAACTCATCTGTCACCAAGTCTTGTCAATTCTACCTTTTCAACATCTCCCATATCTGTCCCCTTCTTTCCATTCATCATCACCACCTTAGCTCAGGCAAGCATCACCTCTTACTGGACTACTGTAATAGCTTCCTAACTGATTGACCTGTTTCCAGTTTCTCCCTTCTCCAGTCCACCCTTCACATAGCTGTAAAAAAATCAATCTTTCCAGTGAACAAGCCTGATCATAACATCCTCCTGCTCACAACTTTCTGAGGCTCCATATTTGCTCTATAAAAATACTCCTCCCACTAAGAACAGGTCTAAATTAGTGCAAATACATGAACTTGGAGCAGAGATAAGTGACTCATATGCTGATAGGGATCAGTGATTTATTTCCTAAATATGACTATTCCATTCATTGATGTATATTATTACCTCTCTTCTACACCCATCAGAACTCCAAACCACTTTGCCTGTATGATTGTCGTCCATCTCGTTACACAAATGTTCTCTAGAAGATTATGAATCAACTGAATACCATACAGAGTCCCAAAAGTCCACTCACAAATGCACAATTCATTCTGAACAAACAAGATCAAAGTGGAGTGAGATACAACAAACTTTGGGTAATGAACCACTCATACATATAGCATCCTTCAAGATTTATAAAGTACTTCTCTCCCAGCAAGCCTCTGAGGTAGATTATATAAGTAGTATCATTTGTATTTTATAGATGAGGAAAAAAAAGGATGAGAAAGGTTAAGTAACTTGCCTGTGGTCATAAAGCTAGAAAGTGTCACAGTCAAGATTTTGAACTTAGGTCTCCTGATTCCAGGACCAGCATTTTCTCTTTTGTAGTATTTAGCATTAGTGCCCAGCACATAGTAAGCACTTAATATTTACTGACTGCCTTCTTTCCTATAGCATTATTCATAGGATATATTCCTTAAATTATACTGAGAGACAAAGAGAAAAGACCTGTGATAGACAAATACAATAGAGAACCTTTCCAACCTAAGCGTGGGGCAAAGAAAACGAAGATGATTATGGCAACAAATTGAATTTTGGGGAAGAAAAGTCTTTCACCAAACTGAAGTTTTATTATGATGTCCTTATTTCTTACTTTTAGCTCCAGAATCCATTAAGAAGACTAACACAGCTACTTAAAGGTAAAAAGAAATCTAGTTTCAAAAACTGAAATTTGAAGTTCTGAAGGAACTACTAGAAGCAAAAAAGAAATGAAGACAAAAGACAAATGGGCAGGGGAAACTTAATTCATGTTTCTCACTCTGGCCCTGATGATATTCTATTAGGGAACATTATAATAATTGCTTTTGTGATTCACCAAGGGATGACTTTCATCCAATTTTGGCAGATAATGGTGCTTCACAGCTGCAGAAGACAAAACAATAGACCTATCAGTTTGTAGTTATACTTCTTGCTTTTTGCACAGGGAAAAATGAAGAACTTTCTTTCCTAACAATCAGGTTTAATAAGAATAACTCCCTCTCTTCCCTCATTGTAAGTCAGACTGGTGAGCTAGCATCCTACACTGGCACAAACATCAGTTTTTCAGCGGCATTTCCAACATTCCCGCCAAGGAAACTAGAGAAGTGACAAGCAGGAGGAGTAGTTCAGTGGCCACATGTGCTTTGAATTGAGCCCAAGCAGCCTGAACTTCTCACCTTTTGCAAATGTGTCAGTGGATACAGGTACCTAACCAGCCTAGTGTGCTCACTACTGCCCTGGGTGTGGCATAGGGAGACTGGATGAAACAAAAGCATCTGAAGGAGTGATCATTACTGACAGTGAGATCAAAGCCAGTGAGAAACACGTGTGTGTATGTGTGTGTGTGTGTGTGTGTGTG
>CM053596.1:154742053-154805688 GCA_028646575.1 Pseudocheirus occidentalis
CAGGCCGAGGGCTCTGAAGCAGCCCAGTGGAAGCCGCTGCTGCTTTCAGCCGTTCCTGTTGCTACAGCCACCTCCCACTGCTTCCTTGCCCTGGGAGCAGTTTGGCCGGACCCGCTCTTCTCCTCCCCAGTTAGCAAAATCCACTGACCTTTCTCTTAGCCTTTTTTTCTTTCTGGCCTGATAAATGTGGTAACTGTGCCTCCAGTGCAGCCAATCTGCTCTCCTATAGACAAGGCTCCCTGCCTGATGCCCCAGGGCTTGACCCGGCCGGGTTTTAGCTGCGGGTCCCAGACTGCTGGGAAGAGCCCCACCTGCTGTGCTGCCTGTAGCAACAGATGTTCTGTCTTTTGGAGAGTTTTGGAGCTTGAAAATCTGTTTAGTGTCTCATTTTATGAGTTTTTTAGCGTGTTTGTGTGGGAGCTGTGGTGCTTTGCTGCTTCTATGCCACCATCTTGGCTCCACCCCGGTAGCAGAGCCTTTGACAGAAATAGGGAAGTATGGAAGAAGAGAGTATTTAGGGGAAAAGATGAATTCAGTTTTAGACATGTTGAAATTAAGATGTTTTCAAGACATCCAGCATGAAGTGTTCAAAAGGCAATTAACTGATGATGGAAGACTGAAGCTCAGGGGAGAGATGGAGCTGGATATAGAGGTCTGGGAGTCATCTGCACAGAGCTGACACAAACAAATTTAAGCTATTATTATTCAGTCCCTAGCAAAGTGCTTTGTACTGAGTAGGTATTAACAAATGTCCATTGAGTGAATGAACAAAATTGTGCAAGAACAATCACAATCTTTTGAATGAATTAGTGAATAAATTTAAGTACTTTTATTATGGCCATTATATAATCATTTACTTTTTGCATTAAACAGGGCATTATAATCTTTGTTTGCAAATGTGCCACAACGTTATTTGTGGCAATAACTATAACCCCTAAAAGATGAAATGCAAAAATATTTCATGTGCTTTACCTGCAAAGAGGTTCTACAAGGTCCTTTTCAAGAAAATCATGATCTTTCTTTACAGCTTCGATGTTGATGGGAAATTGGGAATCTAAAAAAAGATAAGATACAAACATTTTATTTAATAATAAAAAGATTCATGAGGTCCATAGCACCTTGTTTCTGAAAGAGAAGGTATCTACTTAAGTCACTAAAGTGCAACATAATCCATGAATCTAAATAGTGGTTACTCCTGGGTAAAAGCCCCGTTGACAAAGTTTAAGAGAACAGATGGTTTCACTGTAAATGTGATAAGTGCTTTTAAAAGTGGGAAGAAAATTTGAGCTATGACAACAATTATGTGCCTGACCTTGGGTATGATCAAATATTAAGCAGCCTAAGCTTTTCTATCTCCACATTATCAAAGAGGTATGTTGATCCAGGCTTTGAGAAACATTCTTAGAGTTGACATCTGTACTAAGGCCACTTATTTACACTCAACTGAATTTATGAGCCTATCTGGCTGAACAGATACATTCTCAATCAGGAAAGAGAAATGTTTTTGCCTTTAGTTTCTAAAATGTCTACCAAATCCCAGGAACCTCACACACTTTCTTTCTATTAAGACTAGTAAAGAAATGTCCAAGGCTACACTGCCACCAAAAGCTAACCATTCCTCTAATATTTATACTGAGAAATTAGCTGCATGGCTAACATCATGCTCTGTCCCGAGAGCATCACAGGATCCTAGTCACCTGGTGGTTTTCTAAAGCACTATCTATCACGTATGCTTGACTTGTAGATCAATACTCAGAACTAAGTGCTATTAGCCATGCATAAAGGGTCGGTATATTAATTCTCAGCACTGCCATTTGCATTATTTTTCTCCTGTTCACTAATCTCATATTTTGGACCCCAAAGCTCCAAATTGAAGATAAATTACATCTCATTTATTTGTACTCAAACTGATGTGCAAACTACATCCTACAATGATGAAAACTATTCCCCCTCTGGTGGCCGAAGATAGGAAAGTGAATTTCAGCCATGTTATGATAAATATTGTCTCACTCATATTCAACATGTATGTTTATATGCATCCAAGGAAGCACAGTTTATGATTTATATGAATTTCTCATGAATTACATATGGATGTTTCACATTTTAAACTAATAATATTTTAGATTCACAAAGAGCCTTTTGTTGAAAGATTTCAGAGTATGCTCATAGGTATTTCCCCCTTTCCTCCTCATATTCCAGCGAGAGGAAGAAAATTGAGTATTTTATAGAAGAAAGTGGGGCATAGAGAGGTAAGGATCTTGCCATAGGTCACTAAATCACTGAAGGCTTGATTTGGTTCATTTTCCCTACTCCTCAGTCTCTGCATATCATCCATGGAGATAAATGTGGAGAATTGGTGAAATGAAGATGACACTATAAATTAAAAAAAAAAACTTTCCAGTAGCATTAGTTATAGCTTTGATACAATTTTAAAGACAGGTGGTTCATTTACTACATCAGTTCAAGTCAACAAAAAGGAAGCATTCCATGGGCAATAAGACACTTAAAATGTTTGATTCAAAAAGTTTATCAAAGGGGCAGGTCAGGTAGATGGCCTAGTGAATAGAGTACCGGCCCTGAAGTCAGAAAGACCTGAGTTCAAACCTGGTCTCAAGACACTTGACACTTAACTATCTTTGTGACCCTGGGCAAGTCACTTAACCCCAACTGCCTTCCCCCTCAAAAAACAAGTTTAAAAAAAGTTTATCAAGATTTTTTTCCTTCAAAAAAGATGATCTGAATTAGAAAGGATGTACATACTCTTGATGTGGTTTCTAGGAAACTTACCATAGGACAAAAATGCTAAACCATTTTCTGGGTCTTCTTGGCAAGACAAA
This sequence comes from Pseudocheirus occidentalis, assembly GCA_028646575.1. NCBI lineage: Eukaryota > Metazoa > Chordata > Mammalia > Diprotodontia > Pseudocheiridae > Pseudocheirus > Pseudocheirus occidentalis. The sequence continues at coordinate 154,744,891 of CM053596.1, forward strand.
TATAGGGAAGAAGAGGAAAATAAAGATACTACAGACAGAATGTAGCCTTGGAGCCCACAGTAAAGAGACACTGGAACTAGTGGAAAGCAAAAAGAAAAGAAAGCAAAGGAAGAATATTTTTTCCCCCCTAAACTAAATCTGTTTTTGCATTTCTACACAAAAACCTTATCAGGGCATAAGATAATAACAATGCCTAACATTTATATAGCATATTAAGGTTTGCAAAGAGCTTCACACACATTATCTCATTTGACTCCTACAATGACCCTCTGAATTAAGTGCTCTTATCAATCTCATTTTATACACGTAGAAACTGAGACTGAAAAAGGTTAAGTGATTTGGCCCAAGTCACACAGATAGTAGATGTCTGAGACAGGATTTGAACTCGGGTCTTCTTGACTCTACATTCTATGCCATGAGCACTAAAGAAGGCAGCATAGTAGAAAGTTCAGGACTTGGAGGACCAGAGTTCAAAACTTTCCACTAATACTATCTGCACGACCATGGACAAATAATTTACTTCTCTGGGCCTCAGTTTCATTATCTGTCAAAGAAGGGGATTTGGTTAGATGGCTTCTGAGGACCTTTCCTGTTCTAGACTCAGGATCTTATGAAGGACTGAGGAAATAGTTGAAAGACAAAAGGAATATTAGGGTATTGGCATTAGGTTAATCCAATTTTATTCTCTCTGAATGAGAAATGAAAAATGTAAACATACCCTCATAAAGCTGAGCATATTGTGGAAATCCAGCAGCCCGCAACCAGTCACACGCCTCCTTTGCTTCAATTTCTGGAGGGTGGGGAAAAAATCATGGAATATATGAATAAAGAAAACATCACAAAGTTTCACAAAACTTTCTTCACTGAAGAAAAGAATAAGAAGTTATCATTGTGCCTATTATTAACAAAATTATGCAAATGATTCTCCAGTAAGTTGTAAAGTAAAAGCAAATAACTGTGTATAGAAATGGGTAAGGAATGAATTTATATCATAAATTGCTTTAAGAAGCCTATTATATTCTCCACAAATATTTTGAGCATAAAAAGACAACAAAACAGACGCTTAAGAACACAAAAGCTGGGTCTCCACCAGCAGCACAAAATGTGTTATTTACTATAACACCAGAGAAACAAATGACTGAAAATGAGGAAATTCCTCACCATTACAATGTAAGATACTGTCTCTCTGTGCTAGGACTATTAAAAAAAAAAGTACACTTTGAACCGGAAAACTAGAGATAATGATACTTTGTCTCTCCCTTTTTTGTTTCTTTATTCCTAGGGATATTAGGAGGATACAAGTAGATAATCTATGTGAAAGTACTTGGAGTTCTCAGGAATAAAGGTACTACAGAAATGCAAGTTGGCATTATATTTGTAGGTGTTACTATTACTGTTCACTTGGTCAAAATACATTATAACAATATGGGCATTAGATAAGTACATGAAAAAGATACAGCGTCTTTCCCATGCACTAGAATAGCACGATGCCCAGGGTCAACAGAAAAGCTCCGAGTGGATGCCAGCCCCATGCTCTGTCTTTCTGGTAATCATTTTCAGCACTGAAATATTAAATGATCATTGAACCACATGCCTAGAGAAACTGTCTTGTGAAACAAGAGAATACTATAGTATGTGAAATACAGTACTTTTTGATCTCCTGAATCCTGGATCTTTTCCTAACCATTATTCTGTTAGATAAACACAAATGTAAGGGAACAGAAATTCATTCAATAAAGCTAGTTTTCCCCAAACAAGATTACACAGTCAATTATAACAGTTCTATAACAAGTCCCCTTCCTCCAAAGCTTGGATGAATCATTATCAGATCACTGTACTTGCATCTACTTTGACGTGAGTTTTTTTTTTTCTATAGTCATAAGCCAGAGAGTACACAGGGTCCTTGGAACTGCTGCTTACCAAAAAAAAAAAAAAAAGTGACAATCCCATACAAAAGACAGCATGTCTGTTTTGAAAGGAAGAGATATCTGTACAGCACTACGTTTCAATCTGACAGAGTTATTTAGAATATACCAAGCAAACAAAACAATGATCAAATACTAAGCTTTGCTGGGAAAAACGTAGACAGAGATCCTAAACATTCAGGGTAACCTATGCCCAGACCTCTCTGATCTAGCTAGAGATTGGCTGAAGCTGTGGAAAAAAAAAGATGACCAAAAAAAAAAAAAAGGTTGCCAGGTCAAGGGTATATGAGGTCTGTGCAGTTCTCTGTCTCAGCAACGAGTTTTGTGAGAGAAGTAGTAGGATTTTAGGGGATCAATATAGTGCCAAAAGACCAGGTAGTTGTATAGCCTTGAGCAAGTCAATCAATCCAATTCTCCATTTCCTCAACTATTTTTGTTTCTTTAAAGGATGATAAAGAGATTTCACTTTGATTACCATACACAAATATTTGAGAAGAATTGCAGGAAATGTACAATCTGATGGTAGCTCATGGAGGGGGAGGGGTGGATGATTCATTTCTTAGTCATAACAAACTTTGGTCACTTAAATTTGATTATTTTTTTTATTAATATGGGTGAGGAGGTGGTAATCAGGAAATAACTGTTCAATTTCTTTTTTTTAACTTATCACTTAAGATTTTTATTTATCACGAAAATCACATTAATACAAAAAGTTACTTTAAGTGGTACAAGTTTTTTAAAATTTAAATTGGTTTATTTACTTTTAGTTTACAACATTCAGTTCCACAGTCCCTTGAGTTTCAGATTTTCTCCTCCTCCCTCTAACCCCCCCCTTCCCCTATCATGACAGCATGTACTCAAATACAGGATCTACAAATATCTTCCCATTAATCATTAATCAGGTTGTAAAGGATTGTAACGCATGGAATGATCAGTGGGAAAGAGGAAACAAAACAAAACAAGAAAAAGAAACAGAGCAAGTAGTTTGTTTCAATCTGCACTCAGATTCTGCATCTCCTTCTCTGGATGTGGATATCTCCTTCAATCATGAATCTTTTGGAGTTCTCCTATAACCTTGTGTTGCTGAGAGGAACCCAGTCTATTGAAGTTATCACACATACACTGTGTCTGTGATTGTGTACAAATTTCTCCTGGTTCTGCTCTTCTCATTCAGTATCAGTTTATATCTCTCAGTATATATCAGTTTAAGTCTCTCTTACATGAAGTCTGTCTGCTCCTCATTTCTTATAGCACAGTAGTATTCCATTACATTCATATACCACAACTTGTTTAGCCATTCCTCAATTGATGGGCATCCCCTTGTTTTCCAATTGTTTTTGCCACCACAAAAAGAGCCGCTATAAATATTTTTGTACGTATGGGTCCTCTTCCCACTTCTCTAATCTCTTTAGGATATAACCCTAGAAGTGGTATTGCTAGGTCAAAGGGTATGCACTTATTAATAGGCCTTTGGGCATTAACTGTTCAATTTCCTGACATGTTCTAAACTTAAGAGGTCACCATATCTGAGATAGAGCCAGAAGACTGTATTGAAAGATAGATATTTTCCCCTTTGTACCATTTAACATATGCTGTTAGGTAACAGAACTTCTGTGAGAGTCAGGATCATAGAATTCTAGATCTAGATTTGGTAGGGACCTTAGAGACCATCTAGTCTAAACTCCTAATTTTACACTGGAGGAAAATGAAGTGCAGATAGGGCAGAGTCCCACAGGCAATTATCAGCTTAAAAGAGACTAAGAAGGAAAAGGCAGTGGCTTGAATAGAACAAAGAAACTTTACAAACAGACAAGGGAACAGAAAGAAAGAACAGACTTTTATCCAGAGATGAAAGGAAATTTGTCTTAGTGAAAAGTAAGGAATGGAAAAGGACAGGGGGTCCAGGGATGGCCAGGTAAGTGTAGTCAGGCAGGAGGTCATTGTACATTGGGAGAATTCATACATTTTAGAACTGGAATTGGCTTCAGATGTCTTCTAGTCTAAACCTACTGTTTTTGGATGAAGAAACCCAAGCTCAACAAGTTAGAGGGTTTGTCCAAGGTCAAAGGCAGTAAGTGACAGAGCTGGGCTTTGGACTTAGGCTCCCTGACTCCACCTTACTCCACTAGGTCTCGCCTCACTAAGTAGAAAATTAGCTTTCAGATTTTTTAATTTAACATTTTATTTTGTTCTGAATTTAACAGAGAACATTTCTATATACAATGCACAACAGAAAAAGAGGATTATATTTGAAACCATATACCACTATTACATACAGCTTGTTTTTTTAAGTATATAATAAATTCAATATTATTTTCAAATCTGTCCTGCTTGTTTGAGTTTTCCTCTGAACTTTAAGAGGCTTTTTACACTGAGCACCCCAGGAGGCTACTGAGATATGCTTTAGATAAGCCATAATACCTTGATAATTCAACTTAATGGAATAACAGACTTATTTCTTAATAACTAGTGACAAAAATATCATAATTCAACATAATTAGCCACTATCAAATTTGATTGTAGATTATGAACTTGAGCTGGAAAAAGCCCTTGTCATTTCTTCTAATTATGTAATCATTTACAACAACTCCCAATAACCCCTGAATCAATGCCTTTTTTGGTGGGGGCCTATTACCCTAGGTTGGTAAAACAAATTTGGGGGTTAAAAAGAAGACATTATTACCAGTATCAACATTTCGAAAAAGAGCTATAATGTCATTTAAATGACATTTCAGGAGAATAACTTAAAAAATTCTTGTTTCTTATTGTACACTAAGTAGCTAGCACAATATAGAAAATACTTTAAGAGTAATTAAAGATCACATTTTGACCATTTTATTTGTTCCTTCCTAATAGCACACACAATTGTCTCTATGGCAGCCATAATGCTATAAGAAAAGAAAGCTACTCAGCACTTCTGCTCTTGAGAGCTTACTGTTGAAAATGAAATACCATGTGATGCTCCAGTGAAACCACACATGTGTCAACCTTGGTTCATGTTTTGCCTTGCTGGAAACAGTTTTATTTATATGAGCCTAGGACCTCATAACATTAGGCTCACCACTCTGGAGGAATACTTTCCTTCCCTTCCTTCTGAGCAATCAGAATGTCCCTTGGGAAGGAAAGGAAAACATTCCTTTTATGGATTTTGCTATTCTCTTATTATCTGTTGTACTCCTCCACCTTGAGGCTTCAACCAGAGGCCCCTGTCATCAGCAGCTTCATTAAATGAATGATGTCCACGACAGACCATAAGATTTATGAGAAAGGGGGAAGAAGTGGGAAGGCTCAAAATGCTTGCTCTTCGTAAATCACTGAACTTCTGAGAACTCTATTTTCACTTGACCTCTCTTTTGCGGAAAAGGAGCAGCTCCATAGTCTAAGCAAAGACTTTAATGGAGAGAGGAGATGGGTGACCCAAACTCCATTGATGCTTAACCATGAAATGAAATGCTTAACTTCTCAGCAAAACAACCTACAACTCCTTTGATTTTGTTCCCTGATGAATTTCGCAGAATTGGCTCAGTCTTATATTCTAGCTGTTGCTTTGCTTCTTGCTTTCTAGTTATAAGGAAAGTAACCAAACCCTTCTGTGACATAGTTTTGTCATTTATTCACTGGGAATAGGATGCTGACTTCCAGATACAAGGCACAAAGTCTGACTCTAGACACTGTGAGAGACGGCTGCTGCCCCATGCTGTATCTCTCTGGTGAAGTCTTCAGGGGCTAGAGCATTTGGATTTGTTTATTCCATTATAGTCATGAGAAGATAATAGAATTTTGGAAATAAAAATCTTAGGTAATACTCTGGATTACTTAATTTTTCTTCCTCAGAAGAATGGTTATTTGTAGTTTAAATAAGCAATTTACAATGCAGACTGATTTCTTTTTAATATTGCTAAGTGCGTGTTACTAATAGGAATCCAGAGTATCAAGACCAGAATTAATATATAACCCAAGAGAACGTAGAATGGTAGAAACTCACTAATTCAGATGAAATGGGGAAGAGAAAATCTAGTCAAAATCTATAAAACGTCTGGTTTATTGCATTTTTTTTAAAAAGAAAGGCTGTTTTATTTGCTTTCAGATATACAGGTTTTATATGGTGGGGCTGCTACAAAATACATGTACATATACATAAGTTTGTATTTATCATGTATATCTATACAGCACAACTAGGTGACACAGTGGATAGAACACTGAGCTTGAAGTCAGACTCATCTTCCTAAGTTAAAAATCTGGTTGTGTGACCCTGGACAAGTCACCTAACCCCATTTGCCTCAGTTTCCTCATCTATAAAATGAACCGGAGAAGGAAATATCTTTGCCAACAAAACCCCAAATGGGGTCATGAAGAGTCACACATGCCTGAAATGACTAAACGACAAATATACATACAGCTACATATACATGTATAAACTTGTGATATAAGGAATACATAATATACATACATAATATCAGTATACTAGTTATTACAAAAATCTTAGTGAAGTTTAAAAATATTAAACCAACAAAATGTTGCAAAGCAAAGATCTTTTTTTGTTTGTTTTTAGGACAATTGAGGTTAAGTGACTTGTCCAAGGTCACACGGCTAGTTTTTGTGATATGTGTCTGAGGCCACATTTGAACTCAGGTCCTCCTGACTTCAGGGCCGGTGCTCTATTCACTGCACCACCTAGCCACCCTGATCTTCTTCTAATTAAGAAAAAACATCTAACTAGATAAGTAGCTAATAGAAAGTAGACTGGTCTTATATTCAAAGGAACCATATTTGAGTCTTGTCTTCAATACCTACTAACAATGTGAAGTTGAGTAATTAACATAACCTTTTTGACTCTCAGTTTCCTCACTTGTAAAATGGGAGTAATTCTACCTCATGAAGCATACTTCAAAAACACTGTAAAAATAAGCTTTTTTTTAGCAAATAATCCAACATAACTGCTAATAAAATTCAAAAGGAATTTATAAGAAAAGAAATTCCATTTAAGTTAAAAACAAAAAATGTATTAAACTTACAGATATTAAATATAAAAACATACAGGGCTTACAGGAATTTTTTTAAGGCCTAAATAAGTAGAAAGAAATTCAACATCCTACTCTGGGATATACCAATATAATAATGTAGTGCTAATAATCAAATGACTATAAATTGAGTGAACAAAATGATAACAAAGTACATTTGAAAGATTTAAAATATCTCTAAGGATAAAGGATTAAAAGAATATGGAATGAGTTTAATTATAATTTCTAAGCAGATGTCTCCTAGACCTAAACATTCATCCCTAGTTTCTCTTCTGTGTTCCAGTTGCAAATCTTCAGCTACCGACTAGATAGCTGACTATCCCATAAGCATCTTAAACTACAAATTCAGCATTCTTTCCACTGAATCTTTCATGTGACAGCCTTTCAAATGTTTGAAGACAGCTTTTACCTCCCCTAAGTCTTCTCTTCCCCAGAGTAATCATTCCCATTTCCTTCTGTCAGTTCTTATATGGGATGAACTTTAAGACCCTTCACTATCCATGCCCTTGGAATTAATAATTTACTATCTAATATTGCTAGTTATTTTTGGTATTGATGAGTCTTATTTCATGAACTAAAAACCAAAAAGCTGCTGAATTCAGAGGCAGAGGTCTAAACTGAAATCAGACTTGCTATGTATTATCTATCTTGCTTTGGAGAAGACATTTCACCTCTCTGATCTCGGCTTCCCCACCTATAAAAGTCAGGGGTTGGCCTAGATGATGGCTACAATCTCTTTCTGCTCTAACAACAGGATTCCTACATTCCTTGAATACAGTAAACATCTCAGAAGCATACTGTTATATAAATAGTAGGTATTCAAATAAATATTTATAGACTGACCTCACATTAGTTGAATAAGTGAATTTACATTTCAGGAGTCATCAAAAGTGGGTCTTTTTTTTCCTTTGTAAAAGATTCAGGGATCTTCTCTTTAGGTATTGGACCTTTAAGTTAAATTGTTTCCAGTAAATCAGTTTGATGGATGTACAGAAAATTATAATAGGTGAAAAACCCTATTAATAGAATGACTGCTACCAGAGTCTTTATTCTAAATAATATTATCCTCTAATATGCTGCTTTCTGCCAATAATAGTATATATGATTAGAGTTCATTTACTAGTAATACTGATGGATTTACAGTGACCAGATGGACTAACAAGGTCACATAATTTGCCAAATGGCTGGCAAGGAGGGAGAAGGTGGTCCAAGAACAGATCAAAGTTAACTGATTCTCACAGGGATCTGACTTGTGACCTTGGTTCTTTTAGATTAGGAGAACGCTCTAATCTTGAATTTTCCACCTCATTTATCATCACATCCTGTTACATCATGGTGCATCATGGCAAGCTGACCTCAAGGCTTCAGACCTTCTCCTTAGCACCAAGAACACTCAGACCTGTATGTGTGTGCTCTCAATTCTGCTTCCCATGTCTTTTGCATCTCAGCATAGCTCAGAAAAGGAGGCCTGAATCTTTCTCTTTTTTCTTTTATAATTCAAACCAGTTACATCTGTGGGCACACAATTTTTAAAAGCTCTCACTGGTATTAATATAGGACGAATTAAACTCCATAAGATGTCTGCAGTAGTCACAATTATCACTACTGAAGTATAGAAAAAGTATTAAAATTTGAACAGGCCCATAGTTGTTGGTTGAGGATAATTTATATGACTGAGTTAACATAATTAACAGACTATTTAATGGGAATACTACTTCTTTGTCTTTGGATGGAATTTCCCCAGAATGATTAAACAATAAACCTTTAATAGCACCTGTCTCTCAGGATTGTTGTGAGGACCAAATGAAATTTATGAAGTGCTTAGTGTGGTGCTTGACATACAGTAGGTGCTTCATCTCTGTGTTAATGAAGGTTTTTTTCCTGTGGTCACACATCGGTCTGGTATTGTTTAGCATCGCTACCTCGATATGTGCTCATTCCATGAATGGCTATATGCCAAAGTCAAGTCAAATAAGTAATCACCACTATGATTATTATACAGATATGGGTGGGGTTTGTGATTTCATTGCCATAGGAAACTCCAAGGAAGGAAAATTCCTTGTCAATGCAGGTCAGCACCTTTCCTGCAACTTAGAGGCTCAGAGAGTTACTCTGGGCACTAAGAGGTGAGGAGTTTTGCCTAGCGTCTCACAGCTAGTAAGACTTTTAAGGCAGGATTTGAACTCGGGTCTTCCTGACTCCAGGTCCAGCTCTTTACCTAGCTGCCTACCATCACATCAAGATTTGAAGGCAGGCATTGATCACTGAAGTCAACTCCATATCTACTATAACATGCTGCCTCTCATTGGTATCTAGAAACATAAATTATCCTCAAAATTCTTTTTGGTCTAAGAAGGCACTCCATCTTATTATTCTGATCCCACGTCACATATAATTAATATAACTCCTTTCAATCTTCTTGAAATTAGAGCATATTTTTAAAATTAAGGAATAAAGCTATAATTAAAAAAATTAGATAAAATGCAGAGGCTCATCTCAACTTATCCAATATTTATGGAAATCTCTTTGTTTTGGTTTGGACCCGCAATTTTTTTGGGGGTGGGGGGAGCAACTGGGGTTAAGTCACTTGCCCAGGGTTACACAGCTAGTGTCTGAATCCTGATTTGAACTCAGGACTCTTGATTACAGGGCCAGTGCTCTATCCAGTGTGCTACCTAGATGCCGCTACCTGTGATCTTAATGTGCAAAACACCTGACCCTATTGTGGAAACTCTCTCCACCAACGTAGCTCACTGGCCAATTCATCTGTCTTAGAGATCAAATGATGTGCCATAAATCTGCCCAGCACCCTCCCCTTCTGAAATACACTAGCTGTGTGATGCTGGGCAAATCACTTAATCTCTATTTGCCTCAGTTTCCTCATCTATAAAATGGGGATACTAATAATAGCCCTCACCTACCAAAGCTGTTGTGAAGATCGAATGAGATCACTGCAAAGCACTCAGCGGAGCATCTCTGACATACATAAGCATCATGCAAATATTGCCTGTTATTATTATTAATTATATTAGGGAGATAAAATACTGCATTTTCTTTTGCTTTTTTTTGGGAGGGCAATTGGGGGTAAGTCACTTGCCCAAAGTCACACAGCTAGTCTTTTGTGTGTGTCAAGTGTCTGAGGCCGGATTTGAACTCAGGTCCTCCTGACTCCAGGGTGAGTGCTGTATTTACTGCATCACCTAACCACCCCAAAATACTACATTTTCACATTTATAATGATACAAGAAGAGACACTTAAAATTATGTTGAAAAGCTGTACATGCAAACACTAGATTTCACATCATGTCTGCCCTTAAAATTTTTTTACTACTGTTTGTCACTTGTTATCGGTTGAAATTGTCTTTGGTCTTCAAAGATCTGAAACTGTACTTTGACTTGGCTTCTTTCACAATATGGTCACCAGTTTCCAAAGCGGCATTTCCAAAATAAAAGAACAAAAACATGGAAGTCACATGCAAATATTTGCACTTGTATCAGAATTCTGAAGAAATCCTCAATTTCTTCTATCATTCTCCACTACTGCAACTTGCTAACTGTGTGACACCAGGCTCTCCACCTCATGGCTCTGGGCCTTACCCTTCATATCTGTATGATAATGGGGTTGAACTAGATTATATCTAAGGTCTGTTTCTGCTCTAAATTCTCCCATCCTCCAATTTGTGCATTTGGGGCCAATGTTGCTTGTCACTCCTGACCTCCCACAATAGACACAACTTCTTTGAAGCCAGAAAACAATGGAAGGGGTTTTTATGCATTGATCTAAACTCCCTGCAAAGACAGACATGATTACCTAGTGACAGCCTGACCAAGGAAGCTCTTTAGGGACAAGACTCCTAGTCTTACATAAATATCCTCAGCAATGAAAACTAAAATATATATATAACCCCAAACCAACAATCCCCAAGAAAACTGAAACAGAAAAGTCATTCTCTGCCAGTCAAATGCTTTTTAACCAGATTGTTTTGACTCATGTTTTCCACGAGGCAGAAGGAGCTCTTTATTCTTCCTGTTCATTTTGTACATATTGTTCCAATCAAGGACTTCTAGCATTTCTTTAGAATGCTGTATGGATAGACAATCACATGTACATCTCTAGCTTTTTGAAAAGGCTGAGCCATCAGTTTCCACCCAATGCCAAGAGAGTAGAGTTTTTAGCAGGTATACCTACTCAGATAGAAGGCTGGATGACGGACATGACTGGAAGCTATAAGAGACATACTGGATTAAAATGAAGAATAAAGCTAAAATATACTCCTCAATAATTACCATATATGTACTCGGAGCGACTGGGATGCAATAAATACAGTTACTGCCTGTGAACAATGACTATTCAATTCAATCAGCACTTATTAAGGACCTACTGTGTACAGAACCCTGTGCAGGCCTAGTGATAAAGTTCAGATAAGACATGGTCCTGCCCTCAGAGCTTGTAGTCTAGTAGGATCATAACTCATTTATATTTGTATTATATAGCATTTTATAAAGCATTTTCCTCCCAATAACCTTGTGAAGGTAGGTAATGGAAGTATTATCGTACAAATTTTAAAGATAAAGAAACAAATTTAGAGTGGTTCACCAACTAGCAAATACCTGTCAAATCCCTAGTTAACTGTCAGTTAGGTTGACAATTCTAATAGTCTAGAGGGCATCATCAGAAAGTTTCCTTAATTTCTACCATAGCATCCTTTTCTATGCCCATTACATGTTTTAAAAATATTATAGTATTATTTTGTGAACAAGTCAACATATTTACATATATCATAACTTGCTGTTGAGTCATGTCCATTATGTCTGACTCTTCATGATCCCATTTGGGATTTTCTTGGCAGAGATACTAGAGTAATTTGCCATTTCCTTCTCCAGTTCATTTTAAAGATGAGGAAATTGAGGCAAACAGGGTTAAGTGACTTGCCCAGGTCACACAGCTACTGTCTGAGTACTGATTTAAACTCAGGAAAATGAGTCCTTCTGACTTCAGGCCCAGCACTCTATCCACTGTGCCACCTAGTTGGCCCACTATATGTAAAGACGGGCATACACATATCCTATCTGTATTTTTGAAGGATTATTTGTTTAGATTAGTTCAACTGTTGTCTTAGTATCCTCATGTCCTAAAGCTATTCTGATAATATAAAGGCATTTCAGCATCAGAAAGGATGCACAGGCCAACAGGATGATACAGTATCAACATGCTTCCCCCCAAACGCAAACTCTAATAGGTAGATCTTATTCAGCTTCTAACATCTAGAAAGGTAAAAGGAATATATTACTTTCCATAAATTCAACTTCCAGTTTGGTTATTTATGTCTTTGCTTTCCCGTTAGATGGAATACTTTCATAAAAAAATCCCCAGTCTTAATTTAATTTAATGACCTAAGTGAGCACTGTGGATAGAACATCAGGCCTGGAATCAAGAGGATCTGAGTGCAAATCTGGCCTCTGACACTTACTAGCTGTGTGATCCTGGGCAAGTCACTTAATCCTACTTGCCTAAATTTCTTCATCTATAAAATAAGCTATAGAGGGAAATTACAAACCACGCCAGTATCTTTGCCAAGAAAACCCCAAATGGGGTCACAAAGAGCAGGACACAGCTGAAAACAACTGAAGAACATTTAATTTAATCCACAGAAAATGCTTATGTTGTGTAAGTATAATTTTATTAGCTGGCTAGTTATAAAAACCAAATCATCAGCATCTTTATTTACTGGCACAAGAGTAGAAAGGTTTATGTAAAATTTTGCAGGGCATTTGTCCAAGAGTACCTTTGGCTGTCAAAAGCTCAAGATGACTACAGCATTGGCTCAAGGATCTGGCTTTATAAGGAGCAATCACCTCATGAACAACAAGAACACTACCATGTCCAATGTAAAACAATAAAGTTTTGACATTTTTTTTGCTGCTATAGAATCAGTCTCAGTGCATTTCATTCAGTTCAAGAAGCATTTATTAAATGCCTCCAATGTGCAAGGTACAAATAACACAGTAACAAGACAGTTCCTGACATCAAGAAGGCAAGGTTCTAGCAGGGAAGGGGGATACAATGTGTTCACAAGTAAATGAATGCAAAGAACATAGGAAGGTTCATATCAGGTAATTTCAAGAATAAGAAAGTGCTAGTTTAATTGGGGATGGGTTGCAATCTGGAAAGACTTTGTAGAATACAGATAGCACCCAATCTAAACTTTGAAGGAAACTAGGGATTATATTAGACAGAAATTACACAAAGTTTCAGGAATATCATTTGGCAACTGTATAAAGGAAAGAGAAGGAACTGGAGGCAAGGAGACCAGTTGCAGGCTACTGCAGCAGCCTAGGAAAGAGATAATGACAATCTGAACTATGGTAGAGGTTAAGAGAAGAGAGAAGGGGCTCACAATTCTGCAAAAAAGACTAAGAAGGAGCATTCAGCCAGATAGGAGGTTAACGCTGAGCCAGCAACTGTTGTAGGAGCCAAGGGAGGAGGAAATGTCTAGGGGGAGGGTGGAGCCAACAGAGTTAGATGTTGGACAGAGGTCAAAGAAGGATGACGGCTGAGAAGAGGTCATGATACAACATTGGAGGGAGTAGTCCTTATTCTAGTGGTGGAGTTGGAAGTCAGATGGCAAAAGATTAGGATGTGAGTCAGAGGTAACAAGTGCAGAGAATCCTTTCTAGGAGTTTTATAATGCCCAATGGAACGTCACTGATAGGATTCCTATGTGATCGCTTTAATTCAGTGCCTTTCCCACTCTGAAATTAAGTTGATTAATATGGAGACTGTACTTTCTTTCCCAATAATTTAAAAGTAAATGTACACGTTGGAAAATAATCAGAATACCTGTATCTGATCAGAGGAGGCTGAACTTGGTCCTGGAGAGGTTTTGCCCTCTTAAACCCACAGCATCGGATCATGGCTTTTTTTCATGATTGATGCTGCAGTAAACTACTAAATGTTGATGAAATTTACCACTCCATAGCCAGACCATGACTTAAAGTGTAGCCATACGTAAAGCAGAGAATCTTAATTAAGAATAGTTCTTAACATGTTAGTATTTTCCCAAAATATAGAGGGCATAACTTCTACAATAGGAAAGAACAGTGAGCAAAATGACTCAGAAAATATGTTAAGTTCGATAGCAAATATCTTTTTCAAAAGGTTTCCATAAACTTTAATACTTATATTCATACATCCTGAAAGACAATCTCCTTCATTTAAAAGTACACAGTCTTTGGCTGAAAGAATATAATGAGAAAGAGTGTGACTTTACTTTTGTGAAAGCCAATCTCATTCAAACACAAACCGAATGAAAGGTAGGCACACTTTTGGGAGATAGAACAACACTTTGCCTTAGCTGGGTCGATTGAGTTAGCCTTTAAAGTACATGCACAATGCCCTCAAGGCAACAAAGACTGCTTTACAAACAACACAGGGGAGAGAAAGTATAAAATTCTTCTAAAGAGATTTACTTGAAATACAGAAAAATTCTAGGTTTAAAAAAATGGTTGAAGAATATAAAAAGACATCAGACTTTTAAACTAATTTTTCTAAGTCTTTAAGGAATGGAATTCAATTCCAAGAACTGAATTCCAAAGAAAAGACTTGCTAATACTCTTGGGATCAGAGAATGACAGAATATTAAGAGTTAGAAATAACCTTAGTAATCAGCTGGTCTAAGCTCATCATTTTACAGATGGGAAAATTGAGGTCCTGCAAGTACCCCAGTATCTAGTTACCTTAACTCACTGGATACTGACTACCATCTAAAAGTGCATAAGTCAAATAGCTCTGGGCATGCTTGCCAACTATTGGTGTCTAGGGTTGGGTGCATAATGATGGACTGGTTAAGAGTTACCTGGTTAGCCCACTTGGTGGCTGCTTTAATATATTTTGTACACTCATCTTCTCTACATATAAAGAACTATATCCATGCTTTTGTTATCAACTCCAATACACTAGGCCACTGTGACTTCACTGAAATGCATCATGTGTGGAAGGAGCCAGAATTTAATAAGACTGACATTACCACCTACAAGTGGGCCCTTTTAGAAGAGAGGTGCTCCCCCAGTACCCTCTGTTATTAAGTGGAATATATAACTAGCAGGGTAAATACACAATTTCCAACCTCTGTCCTTCACCAATAAATGGGTTGGGTAACTGAGCAGCAACATTTTTTTGGTTGGTTCAAAATCCATCCTCTTTTTCTCTGAACACATTAGACCGTCTTCACTTGCTACCTAAATTAACTTAACAACTTGATTGATCTCCCCACTTCCAATCTATCATTCACAATTGCCAAAATAAAACAATCTTCCTGGTCAGGCCTGCTTTAGACACTCACTGCATTAAAAACTTTCCGTGGCTCTCTATTACCTATAGAAAAAAAATACGTTTCTTTGTCTGGTCTTTGAGGAATCCTAAAATTGGGCTCCAACCTGCCTTTCCAGTTTTATTACATGTTCTTACTCTCCAAACACTCCACATTCTGGCCAAACTAGATGACTATTTCCAATTCTGTCCTATATTCTTCCATTTTTATGAATTTTGAAGGACCAACATCCTTACTCCCTTGTCATCTTGGCCAACTGAGAGCTTTCTTTGCCTTCAATTCTCAATTCAGGGTACCATCTTCTCCATGAAGACTTCTCTTTCTCCTCAAATTTTTGTAAAACACTCAGGAGGCTCCCTTCAATAGTATAGATATTATTTTGCCTGGAATTCTCCTTGATCCCTTACCACTTATTTAGTTTAGCATCCTAATAATAATGAGGCAGCTATGGGATGCAGTGGATAGAATACTGGGCTTGGAGTCAGGAAAACCTGAGTTTGAATCCAGTCTCAGATTCTTACTCGCTGTAAGATAAGTCAGGTTCCTCAACTATAAAATGAGAGTAATAAAAGGATCAATTTCAAAGGTGGTTGTGAGCATCAAATGAGATATCTGCAAAGTACTTAGCACTTAGAACATAATAGATGCTTAAGAAATACATGGTCCCTTCCTGAATAGATAGAAGCTTGAGAGCAAGGACTCTGTCTTTTTCATTCTTTTTTTTTCTTTTTTTTGTAGGGGCAATTGGGGTTAAGTGACTTGCCCAAAGTCATAGGGCTAGGAAGTGTTAAGTGTCTGAGGTCATATTTGAACTCAGATTTTCCTGACTCCATGGCTGGTGCATTACTCACTGCGCCACCTAGCTGTCAAAAGTGTTTTTTTTAAATATTTTTTTTGTCTTTTTCATTCTTATAGCTCCATAAACTCACAGTGCCTCTCACACAGTTATAATGAGAGTAGCTAATATTTATATACTGCTTTTGGGTTTGCTAAATACTTTACCTATGTTAATTTCTCTGATCAATAACTCTGAGAAGTAGGTATTGATGGAATCCTAATAAAGTTGCTCCCAGCTCCAATATTTCAACTTCATTATAGAACTGGCCCCACTGAACAGCAGGCCCACTATACCTACCTAGGTCCCCTCCCACCCCTGTGCCAAGATCCTAACTTCTTCACATATGTCTGTCTCACTGCTCACTCACAGAACAGCAGGTGTGACCATGATGCCATGATGGGATCTCAGTCACTGCTTCTACCTAGTCACTGCCTCCAGACCCATTCTCACAGAAACAGGGGTGTTCCTATATTCAGTCACAATCACATCAACCATCTAGCCCAAGACAGGACCACAATAGCTAGCCAACTGGAGGGCAGCATGACCAGAATGTTTAACCACCAAACCATAGATGGGACACCTCTTCCATTACCTAATCCCTTAACAAACCCCTCCTGCCTTTTTAATATTCATGATTTCTGTTAATGTAATTGCACCGTTACCCTATAAAAATCCATTTTGCTTTCTCTGAAGTTGCTAGTTTCTCTTGGCACTTAGCCTACTTCATGAGAGGCATAAATCTCAATAAATGCCTCTACTTGGATTAGAGGTGATCTGACTGAATTCTCTGAAATGGTTCCACCACAACATGTCATGAAATGGCAACAGTTTTTGGGTGGGTAGAGCCCCCACCACAACAGTTTTTGGCTTTTAATTATAATGTCCATTTTTCAGATGAGGAACCTGATGCCAAAAAAGGTTAAGTGGGTTGCTCAGGGTCAAACAGTTATGAAGTGTAGGAATCAGGACTTGAACCTAGGTCTTACTAACTCCAGGTCTAACTCTTTACCCATTAATCCACTAGGCTGCCTAGGGGTAGATGAAAAGTGCTAAATGAATTGAATAATACCTATTGCAGTAGGAAAGGTTACCAAACTTATATACTACCAATTTAAAGATAAAAAGGAGTGAAAGCACTAGTTTTTAGTTGAACTTGATGGTGTATTAAAAATGACAGGATTATCAATTGAAGGCGCTAGTATTTATGACACTTTTAGAAAACATCTCCTTAATTTACCAATTCCAGTTTTGATAATTATGGACCTAATAAAAAAATAACATATTCACCTCTTCTGAAAGCTTATTCTGAATATGGATTGTCAACAGAACATGCACCCTAATGAATCTTTTTTCAGAGTGCTTTTGATTTGACAATCCTAATGCTATCTTTTTTTTTAATAATCTAGATAAGAAAGAATCATATGGTTCTGATTTAAATTCTCAGCAGACTTCAAAAAGGAAATTCCAAGTGAAAGTTTGCTCATACATCAAAAAACGATGTTTAAATGATACTATGGGGATGTCCTAAACTAACAAAGTCAGGAAGTTCAAAGTTAACGCTGAAACTTAGTCCTATTACCATTTCTTTCCTTCCTACTGGAATTTCGGAGGCATTTCCAAAGTGGGAGAGTTCATATACTATTAGTGCTCACTGATTTTCAACCTGGTACATACTAAATGTGCTTTTTACTTGGTTTGTCAATCAATCAATCAGTAAGGGTTGATTAAGTGCCTACTATGTGCTAAGCACTGGCAATAAAAAGGGCAGATTCTGCAATCAACATTTTAGAAAAAGTCAGAGTCAACGTGAGTTAGTAAACAGAGTTCAAATCCTATCCCAGATACTTTTGAATGATATGATAGGTAATGATGATCAGTTCATCTAACTTCCTAAAACCTTAGTATCCTAATGTGTAAAATGAAGGCAGTAATAGCTCTACTTCCTATCTCACAGGGTCGCTATAAGGAAAAGTGCTTCAAAGTAGTGATATCCGGTTTATCCCAAATTTTTGTGCAAATGACACAGTTTCTATATTAGGGGAAGGGAAGGGAATAAGCCTTCATATATTGTACCTACTCTGTGTCAAGCCCTAAATATTTGTTATCAATTTTTTAAAATCTGGGTATCCATTATTCTGACAAGAGTTTGTTGTTTTTTCTCCTATCGAATAGAAGAAAGGACAACTAGGTGGCATGGTGGATAGTTGATTAGTTCTGGAGTCAGGAAGACTCAGTCTCCTTAGTTCAATCTGGCCTCACACATGTAATAGCCATATGATCTTGGGCAAGTCACTTAACCCTGTTTGCCTCACTTTCCCCATCTGTAAAATGAGCTGGAGGAGAAAATGGCAAACCACTATAGCATCTCTGCCAAGAAAACCCCAAATGGGGCATGAAGAGCAGATATGACTGAAAATGACTGAATAACAACTAAGAGAAGATGAAGACTTCATGCTTAAGCTCTATAAAGTGTCAGCTTTCTAAAGTGTTGGGTCTGTGTAATCAGAATCCCTGCCTCCTGTTAAGTAGATAAAATTCTGGGGAATGAGCTGTGGCCCATTTTTGCATGAGTAAACTGCTTCTTTCAGACTAAAAATGATCACCTTTTGCTGAAGGGCTTAAACAGTCCCTTTATGGTGACTCTTTATAGCCTTAGGTCCTCAGTTTGCCTGATTTCTGGTTGTTTCATGAAACTTATTTTTATATACACATGTGTGTACACACAGACACACACAACACATGTGCACACACATGTGTGTCTATAAACACATACTTATATACCAGCACGCATGTGTGCACAATGACATTAGGATGTTAGTTATGATCTACTGATGATAGTTCTATGTCTACATCCTGGAATAGTGGTCCCTAGCTTGTTCCTTCCTCTTTGATTTCTTTATCTTGACCTTAAGTAGGCTGGGGACTTGCATTTCATTAATCCATTCTGACAAATATTTATTGAGCAACTACAACACAGAAGGCATTTTATTAAGTACTTGAGGGAAACAATGTAGAAAAGTCTTTCTTTCAAGGAACTTCTGGCTTAGTATAAGAGACAAAAACATATTTACAAATCTAGTACACATAGCTGTCTGTTAAAAGTAGCCTAAATCCTATGGCAAAGTAACATTGAAAATTAATTAAACAAAGTGCTAAAGGGAATTCCTAAGAAAGAGAGATCCCTTCTGTTTGGAGTGATTAGATTTAAACTTTGACCTTCTTTTTGAACTCTAATGACTCCCTGGAATGGTATATTGCTAAGTACGTTGTGTACTTTGGGGAATGTAGAAGGACACTCCCAACCTGTAAGGCTTATTATTAGACTATTTTTAGCTGCTGCACCTGAAGACTTCCAAATAAAGGAGCAATTTCAGTTCAAGTTTTGACTACAACTAATGCTGGATGAATTTTTAGATCATTTTTTTTTAAAATGACAACTATTCAGTTTTTAAGTGGTGGATAATCTGACATTCAATTACTTTATGTTATATTGTTTCTGTCAAATAATTTTGCATTACAAGATGCCATATTTCATACAACATAAGCTATTTAACAAAATGGAATAAGACACATAGTGACAATGTGACACTTTAAGGATGACAATGAATTCTCCATAAGCGGTCATTTTTAGGGTGATCATTAAAGTTTAACAGATAATATTCTTGCATTTGCAAGTTTAAAAAGTGTTCCTCAATTAATAAGTACATTAGCAACTGGTTTGCACGATGTGTTCCGAAATGAACTGTAAAAGTACATCCAAACATACATAAGATACCAGAACCTTAGGGGAAAAACATCCCATTATCTTTTTAAATTTATTTTTGGTTTTTGACATTCATTTTCATAAGATTTTGAGTTATAAATTCTCCCCGTCTTTCCCCTACCCCAACCCCACAATAGTGAGCCTACTGAATATCCCTTCCCTCAATCTGCTCTCTCTTATATCCTCCCCTATCCCCCCCAGATTATTTTTTAGTACTGGAGGGGGGGTGTATAAAAGAGCAAATACTTAAGAAACCAGGCAAGGGGTCCAGTATTTTCTGTGGATTAATGACCACCTGAGAGAAGCTGATGGTTGGAGAAGCAGACTCAGGCCATTAACCTCCAAATGGTTATTAATCTTCCAGAAATGTCCACTGTTAAGGTCATTCTCACTATTATGACCCATAAATATAAGAAGGAAAAAAAAACCCTAGATGCATGCACATACATACTTACACCCATACGTACACACACACACACACACACACACACACACACACACACACACACACACACAGAGGCACACATATCCATGTACCATTTTTGGGAGGACCCAACTGATTGTGGGGTAGCTACCAGCAACTATCCAAATGCCTTATGTTTAAATAAAAAAAAAAACCCTATCTCCTCCAAAGACAGAATTTCCAGAAAGGAAGAAAAGGGGAGAGGGTAGAAGGAGATAGATGCAGATGAAGAGGAAATTCATTAACCAACTGCTGTGTGCCACTATAAGAGCACATAGGCTTTCACACTACCAGGTCTGTAACCACAAGGAAACCACTTCACCTGTCCAAGCCCAGTTTTCTTCATCAGAAAATAACATTTAACATTTACTCATATGTAAAGTGCTTTGCAAACTTTAAAGTGTTAAATAAATGTCAGATTTTTTTTTAAAAAAATGTCATATCCAGTCTCTTCAAACTAGATTTTAAACTCCCAGAAAACAAGAGGCTGTGTCTTACCAATCTAAGTTTAGCTCAACAGAGAAAGGTATAGTGACGACTAAGTAAGACTTGCAAACTGGGAGAGGTAATGTATTCTTACAGCTAGTTTCCAAAGACAGAAATACAGACTAAAGAGTGACAAGATATAAAATCTTCACTGAACCAAAGCATAGGGTAAATGGGAGAGGGGGCTGCTGGGAAGGAGGAAGATCAGATTTAAATTTAGAAAAGAAACTCTACTCTTAGTGGGATGATTTAGTACTTAGTTAGCAGTTTCCTGCCTGACTACACCATGAACATGCGGAAGCAAACTGGAATTTAAGTAACCTATGACTTCATTCAAGCTGCAGTGACTTTCTGGTTGATCTCTGAGTTCTGCTCTGAAAGGCCCGAGAGACGTAGAACTTAGCATCTGATTGTCAACTCTACTCAAGATCACAGGGAAAGAAGAATATCTCTGCTCAGCATCAATGCTGGCTTGAAAACAAAGGCTCTCTCTTATATTTCCAATAATAGCCTCCCACAAAATAATTCAGGGCTAAAGTTCAGAGAAGAGCTTTCTGCCTTTTTATATCTGGGGTGCAACGTAAACCATACAGAAGTAATTGGAGAGACATGAGAACCAACCTAAATTCAGGACTAAGTTCTGAGTTTTGTTCTAAGTAATACCACTGTCTGCCTAATTATATAGAGTCTGGCAAGTTACAGTGGCTCCCCTTTCTCCAGGGAAGAGATAAAAATCTATCTAACCTAAATTAAATGTTGGGTTATTTTCTTCCATTTTATGTTCTTTTAATTCTGACTTTAACATATGCCAAATAAAATGAACATTTCCATATACAATGTAGAACAGGACAGAAATGTACATGCAACTGTAAATAGATGTTATGTATATTACAGCTTACAAAACAGGATGTTCTGTGACAATATTGGTAAATGTCACACTCACAAATCATAAGTATTTGTTACCTTTAAACATATACAGTAGTAGGTACAGGATAAAATATAAAAGGCTTAGGCTTTTATATAATACTGCTCTAAAAATATCCCCAAAGAACAGTAAATATTTATGGAAGTTTATCACAATAATAATTTCTTTACATTATTTTTTGACAAAGAAAAGAAAGCATAAATAATAAAAACCCAAAGTCTTTTAACACTTAGACTCAATGAAATTTAAAAGAATGGGAAAGTTTATTCTTTTCTAATATACTTCCTGCCACTAAGAGTCTGAGTGGAACCATACAATTCCCAAGTGACCTCTGGAGCATCAACTAAGATTCCAAGCCTCCACACTTCCTTTTCTCATTGTTTTCATTCGTATTAAAAATGAACGCCAACGATGTTCAGTACAACTTCAAAATAGTCACATATGAAAAAGATTATATTTTCTAGAACAGGCAAGCCAGGCACACTTTTCTGGGGAATTAAGTCTCTAAGCATAATGAAACTAGAATAGATAATTTCACTTCACAAGACCAGAGGTTTGGTGGAATGGAGCAGGGAGTAATGACAAGAATTTTTGAGGCCAAAGAACCCCATTAGGACTACTCCTAATTGAACCTTTTCAAGCACTTGGGGTCAAAAGACCTGTGAAATGTTCTGCTTGATGACCTCTATAATGTTTTTGGATGGGTTATAAAACCAACCCCCCACCACCACCCCCTTGCCTTTCTTTTCTAAAATTGTCTTAATTGGACGAGGTGGGCTTCTTTAAGCATTCTCAGCTTTAGAAGCTGCTGGGCCTGGAGTCAAGAAGACCAGAGTTCAAATGTGACCTCAGATCCTTCGTAGTTGTGTGATGCTGAACAAGTCAATTAGTTAACCTCTGTTTGCCTCAGTTTCACTGATTATAAAATGAGGGCAACTACTTGTCAGGACCAAATGAGATCATCTATAAAAAGCATGCCTGGTGCATTCTTTTCTCTTCCCTCTCTGGAGAATGAAAAACATTTTTTAAAAATTGGATTAGGATAAACCAGACTTTGAAAATATATTCTCCCCAAGAGATATAGGGTGTGGGAGGATTTTATTCATTTGTTGTATATATTCAAATGGTCAAGGTTTCCTTCCTATAGAGAATTTTTCTCCCAGTTGGATTATTGGAAGAATATGACAATATAGTGAAAGCTTCTTGCTCAAATAAGGAATGTGAAATCTTTTAATGTACTTGTATTTTACTCTGGATTAAATTGTGATTTCCAGGCTAAAGAATACAATATGCGTCAGCTGTACAATTCTCCCAACGTATCTTTGTTGTCTAGTAAGAATATTGATGTCATGCACCACTCAAAGACTTCCTGACTTTTGTGTCTGTTGACTTTGTCATTCCTACATGTTTAATTTCCTTTGCTTCAATTAAAAAAAAAAGAATAACATCACTTAAAAGACATCAAATCAAGCCTTTCTCATTCTCTTCACTTTATCTACATGGGATGTTGGCAGGCAAGTTCAAGAATGAAAAATTTTGAAATGCCTGAATGAAATAAAAGTTGTGCCTCTGAACTAGTAATTAATGATTATATATGTATTTTCCCTCAGTGGTTACCCAGGCAGACTCTCTTCAAGGTGTTTTGTTTTTTTTAAAGGCGCATTCTCCTCATGTTTTCCAAGTCAACAACAACAATCAGCAATCCATCAGGTAATACCATTTTCCCAAGGACATATCTTTTTGGTTGCTCTTCTCCCACCTGAAGAGAGGGAGAAATTCCATCTCTCCTCTTCTCTCCCTCCTAACTTTCACTGCTGCTGCTACCTAAATTACTTCCTTGGTGCTACCAAAGGAGGGAGGCATATCTGGACTTCTTTGTCTCTTCAATTTATCTTACCCTATTAGTTGCTAAGTGTAACCACTATGTCCCCACAAAACCCTCCTCTTTCCCTTCAGTACTTACCACAGAAGTCTGTTCCTGGTCGCCCTATGCCAGGGCTATTCTCATGATTTTCTTGTTAGGTTTCTCACCTCTACCTTCAAGCCCACCCTTAACCTTTTAAAAATTGGATTGTTAAAATAACAACAAGAATAATTTTCTAGACCATATGCTGTGTCACTGAACTGCTTACAAATCTTCCTGTGGCTCCCTAAGAACCTCCAGGTAAAATGAATAAAAATCAAATCGCTGGACTATACCACACATATTGACTGAATGAATACTTGATTAATGATTAGTCCAGGTCTGTAATTTCACAGCTAAACTTATCATACATCATTATTATTCTTCAGGTTTTGTTTTGGTTTTAATCCAAACCTGGTTTATTTCAAAGTGACTTGAGTGGACACTAAAAAACAGATGAGCAAAGTCCCAGTATTTAATATCCCAACTCATCCTCATCTTCCCTGATCAAGAGGTTTTCTTGACAAATATTTGAGGAAATACAGTGAAATTCTGTAAGATATCTTTCTGAATATATTCAAATAAGATTCTTCTAAAAAAAAACTGAGGTAAAGCATGGTTTCCAATTTTTTTTCTGCATGTTTTTTTAAAAATGGATTTTAAGAAACATTTAAAAATGTACACATATATTCAATGAATCATGATACCAAATGCTATCATAAGCTATCAAGCTAGGTCATGGACATATATTAGGAAAAAATGCTTACACATTTTCAGTTTTCTAGTAATATTTTTCATTGGATAGCTGTGTGAAGATGCATTTTGATTTCTTAGAGATTACTGGTGTTACAGGCAGTTACAGATATAGCATCCTGAAAGAGCCCCAGGACAGGGTGGCTGAGGGAACTTTCCTTCTCTCTTATCTAGTTGCTTCTTGAAATTTCCCTCTCCCTCCCCCTTTTCTTTTTTTCTCTTTTCCCCTCCTCCTGAGGCTGCCTGGAACCTCTCTGTCCCTCCCCCTTTCTCTTTACTCCAGATGGCCTTTGGAGATGGCTAGCAGGGTGGTGAGGCAGGAGATGGGAAATTAAGGCTATTCCTTCTCCCCTAAGCTCTTTCCCTACCCAATAAACTGTTTCAACAGCCCTAATACTGGTCTCCTCTGTTTCACCCCCAAATGAATAGAATCATACCATGTGCAGATTCTGATTCCCTCTCTCCGCTCCCAGATTCCCTCTTGTGCTTTCACCTCAGAGCCCCTAACCCTGCTTAGAACAACTTGATTCCTCCTTTCATCTGAAATACTAGATTAATCATATTTCAGTCCTTTGTGTACCCAAAGGGCCCATTTGCTCCTACAGGAAACTTTCCATAGGGAGCCTTTTAACCCCCATCTGTTCAAAGTTCCACTTTTAAGTGGAAGCAGGCAGGCCAATCCCTAGGTCTCACAGAAAAAAAAAGAGGTGTATGTATTTGCTTTTTCATTCATCAGTATGTGCTCAGGGGGCCAGGAAATGTCCCCAAAGGTCCCTTGGCAAGAATCTTTCAGGTCATCCTTAGTTCTGCATTACAGATTTCTGGTGGCATCCTCTACATTCTTAGGCTTCTGTCTTACTGAAATCTCTGCCCTACAGCCACCCAAGCAACCATAGGAGACTTAGAAAAATACTCCTAGATTCTGCTCTTCAGAAAGGAAGATGAGGAACCTACTGTCACACCCTAGTGCAGAGACAGATTTATGTTCTCAGTATTCCAAGTTGGAATGCTGAATGTGTTTTCCCACAAAATGTATTATTTGTACTCATTTATTTTTCTAGTGCTATCAGCATAATACTAATTAAAAATTAAATTGCTTCTATGAGCTAACCCAGGAAACCTAACCACCATGGATAACATTGTTTCTATGAGGAAATTGTTGAGTTATAGACAATTGACTTGACATGAACTTCTTTATGAATTTATCCTTCTGCCACACTCTCTTAGTTGATAACTGCCTGTTCTTTAAGAATTAGATGACGACTATGTTATATTATTATATATTATCATAGGCTCAAATATTTACATCAATTGAATCTAAGAGAGAGAAAGAAGAGAAGGAAAGAGGGGGAGAAGGATGGAGGAGGGAGAATCTATTTATTTTTTTATCTATCTCAGTTTCCTGTTCTACTAGATCTTCATTCAGGCAAGACTGTTTCAAGTAAATTAATGAACATTTCCTTTCACTTTCTGGAGAAAATACACATATTCAGTAAACATGTTCTAAATGAGAGTCTGGACAGGCCATAAGATAAACCAATTTGCTACATCTATTTCAGAATTAGTATTAATAATACCAAATCTGTGACATTGGGTATGTCCGTTCATCCTCATGGGCCTTACTTTCTGCTTTGACATGTGTGTGTATGCATGCATGCACACACGCACACACACAGTCATGATAGCCCTCTGTTTAAAACAAAAATTTTCAATGGCTTATAACTAACAAGTACAATTTAGATTTCTTTGCCAGGAATTCCAGGCCTTCCACAAGATGGTGTCTCCCTTTTACACTGGGTCTCAATGTCCTCATCTATAAAATGAGGGAAAATGGTTTGGGGTTGTGGTTTGGTTTTTTTTTTTAAGCTTCAAATACTATAATTCTATGATCTCTAAGTTTCTTACCAACTATAAAATTCTCTCATCTATGAAATATTTATTGATGGATAATAACTCTTTCAATTTTTTCTTGCCATGCAAATGAATCCATTACTGTACACACATGTACTAAGTTTCTATCTGCATAAAAAAGGGGTGCAACTACATCAGTCTCCTCAACCACCATTCACACGAATAACCTGGAAGTCAAAATGGCCTTGACTTTCAGAGAAGTATTGCACACGTTCTTAATAAACATAGGTTAAATTAAACTGATTTTGACACAAGAAATTCCTATAATGCTTTAAACACGTAGACCCTAGGCTAGTCCCTGCTCTGTCACTGACCATAACTTACTCTCTACCCTCACCTATACAATATAGGGACTGAACCAGAACTCCTCCTCTTCTAGCCTCATTTATAAGATTTGGGGATTGGATCAGATAATCTTTAATGTTCCCTCAGGCTCTAATACTCCATGACTTTATAGACACAGATGAGTGTCGACTTTTTATAAATTCTAGCAGGACAGACTCTACCTGGGAAGAGTTATACCACAAGAATGTAAAAAAGAAAATGTTCTGTACTTCACTTTTAAATATGTAATTGTGGAGACAATAGACACACCCATGCCAATTAAATCCAAGAAAAACTGTATGAACTCTGAAGGAAAGTTACAGTTTGTATAAAACGCTGTTGCTAGGACAGCCTGTTTTTGACTTGCCTTAATCCTAATGACTTATAGGATTTTGTATTGTGGTTCCTGACATAGCAAGATAAACATCCTGAGAAACCACAGTCTCAGCTGCTGTACTTTTGTTCCTGAAATCAATCTCCATTTGTTTTTCTTTTCAATTTTATTCCTAAATATGAAATTCAGATCCTTCATAGTCTTAAATCTCAGACCAGTAGAAATGAGAGGCTAAATAAGGGCTTTAACTGTCTGTGAATATGGAATCAACCAGACTTCTCTCTAATGTGATGGGTTCTTACATTTCTGCCTCTGTGACATTCTCCAGGGCACTGGAAAGCAAACCAACAGAAGGGCAACATCAAGCCCTGATGATGTTGCTCTCTTATTGATCCAGCTATGAATACTTTGTCTTCTTCACTAGATTGCAGTTAAACAACAAACGCTGCCAGACTGAAAAATCTCTTATGTTATGCCCACAAGCACTTGTTAAGTAGTACTGTGTGCCAACTATTGTGCTGACCATGGGTTTAAAAAGCCAGGGACGTTCTGAACAAAAATGCTCAACTTAATCAATGATTGTTTAAAGGAAATTTTAAAGCACACCACTAGAGTGTAAAGGTTTTAGGCTTCAGTTTTGTGGTATGACTAAGAATATTTACAAATAGTGGAAGAGGTATCTAAGAAACACTATTTGAAGGGGTGAGGGGGCAGAGTTCATTTGAACACTTTCTCTCCCTCTCCCTTACTTACCTTGGCATTCAGCATCTTTCATGCTTGCTATTAGAAATTATTTAATTTGTAACTATCACCTGAAGGTTTTTGTGTGTGCTTTGTAAAATACACATCCATCTGGCCCATACACTTTGTACCACATACATGCACACATATATATTGTCTATGCCTATCCCCATATAGCAAGAAGTCCAATTATATGAAGACATAAAGTGATGGATTTCAATTGAAGAAAGTTTCTAGGCCCTTACTACCAATCATTCCTACCATTCTTCCATCCATTGTGTTTAATAATTAGATAATATAGGCTATATATGTGTTTCTTTTAGTTCTTTCTCCAATTCCACCATCTATCCCCTCATCTTTTCCCAGATCCCTTAATCTAGGTAGTAATCAAAGATCTATTCCTCATTCCTTTCTTCTTAATATTCTCTCCTGGCAATCTCATTCAATCTCACAATTTCAATTAATCATCTTTATTCAGCTGATTCCTAAATCTGGTTCTCTAGACTTAACCTCTCCTTAGTTTCAAACCCAAATGCTCAGTTGCCTACTCATTACTTCCACCTAGATGTTCCACTAGCACTAAAGTTACCATGTCCCAAAGCTACAAATCATATCTTCTCCCCTAAATTTATTCTTCCACTCTTCATATTGTCTCCTATGCTCCCTTGAGTCTGTGTCTTATTCTCATCTAGAATGTAAGTTCACTGAGTATACCGACCGTGCTTAGAACTTTGGGGTTATCTTTGATGTTTCCATCTCCCTCTAACTGGTAAACAAATCTGATCTTGTATCTCTCCCCACCTCTCCATTCCCACTGCTACCATCTGGTATGGGCCCTAATTACCTTTTACCTAAAGTCTAATATCATTTTCCTAGTTGGTCTTCCCCCCTCTCTTCTTTCTTCAATCCAAGTTTTATAGTATGATCAAAATAATCTCAAATCTCTGGTAACATCACTCCAGCTCAAAAACCCTTAATAGCTCCCTACTGCCATCTGAGTCAAGTTCAAATTCCTTTCCCTGGAACTACCCTACCTTTCAAAACTTTTCACTTTCCCAGTCTATGTTCCTCAAAAAACCCACACTATTGTCTGCTTCTGAGAGACACGCTGTACTTTTCTTTATTAGCTATTGCTAAATGCCAGGAATGTCCTCCCTTTTCTTTTTTTGTCTGTTGAATTTTTGTCCATCCTTTACAAGCCCAACTCAAATGCCATCTCCTCCATGTAGTCTTTTCTGTCTCCCTCATGACCTTCTCCCACACACCTCACATAGCACTTTATTTTGCAACTCTGATGCATTCTTCATGCAAGTGTCTGTGATCTCTTGGTAAAGTCCTGATAAAACAGATGCAACCTGAATGTAACTTAGTAGACAGGTTTTGAGCAGGGCTTAACTTTGGGGAGTATGGTAAAGTCCATGGAATTTTTCACAGAATATTTTTAAATGGCATAAAACAAAAGACAGAGGATTGCAATGGAAATCAAACATTAATGAAAATAAAGATGTTATTTTTATCCTCCCTCCAAGTCTGTGGATTCCCTGAAATCTACCCTTGGGTTCCTTGATCCCAAGTAAAGGGATCTTTGTCTAAGAAAGTTGTCTGAGATTCAGAGATTAAATAACTTGCTAGTAGTTCTACAGTTATCAGAAGCAGTATTTGAATCCAGGTCTTCTCAAGCCCAAAATTCAAGTCCACTGAATAAGAATACTTTCCATCTAATATTATCTATCAGTTGTCTGAGTCTGTCTTATCTTCACATTCACATTTTATCTCCTCTCATATCATGATCTGCAAACAGTAGATAATTAATATTTGTTAAATGAATGAGATAAAAGAAGGTAAAGAAAAACCAAGGGGACTCGGATTTCTTTAGCTAAAAGAATTAATCCCACAGTGACTACTTGGATAACCCTCCTGCTGCTTGTAAGAATACCACCACCCTCCCAGTCACCTAAGCTTGAAACTTAGGCATCATCCTTGACTCTTCATTCTCTTTACCCTCCATATCCAATAGATTGCCAAATTCTATTGATTGTACTTAGTAACTTGTCTCCCATACATGCCTTTCTTTCCTCTGACCCTGCCACCACTCTGACACAAGCCTTTAATTACCTTATGCCTGAATTAATTGCAAATGACTGTTGGTTGTTCGGACTCCCTGGCTCAAGTCAATCCTTCCTCCACTGCCTCCTCTACTTAGCTCTCAAATAGATATTTCTAAAGAGTAGGTAGCACTATGTCACTCCACCCCACCTCCTTTCAACAAACCCCAGTAATTCCTTATCTTCAGGATGAAAAAATTCTGTTTGACTTTTAAAATCTCTTTGTAACCTGCCTCCTTTCTTTCTTTCCCGTCTTCTTAACTCCCCTTACCTTATTTCTCTTCCTATACTCTGTGATCCAGTGACCTCATCTTCCTTGCGGCTCCTCAGAACAAGATGCTCCATTTACCATCTCAGAGCATCTTTACTGGCTCTCCCCCTTGCCTGGAATCCCCTCTTTCCTCATCTCTGCCTCCTAACTTCTTGGCTTTTTTCCAATCCCAGCTAAAGTTATCATTTCCTGCTCAATGTCCACAACTATTCTGTGTTAAGTAACGATGTGAGGGTGGACATCATTTATGGGAAATGATGGAAAGCGAAGATGCTACCATAGTATGCTTCAGATCTTTAAGAACCAGAGGAAGGCACATCCTCTGTGAGGGTCACTTTACATACAGAGGGACAAAGAAGAGATTCCAGCTGGATGAGAAGGATAGTGGAGGCTGCAGTTTGCAGAGGTGGTGGGAGTACAAGCAATCACAAATCCATCAAAGTATTCCTTCAAAAGAAGTGAGCCTGGTTAGATGATAACCTCTTCTGGGAAGCCTCAGTTATCCCCAAGGGCAGCAATTCCCTTTAGAGGAGAACCCTGTAAAAGCTTGCTAAAAGCCACTGAAGAGATGTGAACAGTGATTGATTACACTTAGGGTCCTTTCAGTAGAGGTAGGTTTTCCTCCCACTCTATAATATCAACTCCACTAGAAAAACAAGACAAATAGGATTTTACTTGAGAAAAAGTGCATCTAACAGGGAAATGAAGTTGACATAGCACTCTGGAGTATTAATTAAATTTAGCTATTTGCCAGCTAAGTGCTTCAAGGCTCCAGGGTGATTATCAGGACTAATCAGAATTTCAAATGACACTGCTAACTAAAAGCAAAAATATTATCCTACAAGTACCGAAGGCAGAAGTGAAATCTTAAAATGAACAAAGGTGTGATCTTTAGGTTGTTTCAGCTAATCTAACCTTCTTTTTTGCCTTGAGGATAAAGGGTTTTAAAATATTTTCCACCAGCTGCTAAACAAAAATCAAATTCTTTCCGAGTAGCAAACAAAAGCATAAAATGTGTGACTTGGGGGCTGGGGTGGGGCAAATTACTTTAATCCCTCTGGGCCTCAGTTTCTTCATCTATAGAATGAAGGAGTTGATCTCTAAAGTCTCTTCCAGACTAAAAATTCAAGTTTATAATAGGAATTGATATAGTATAGGATAAAATATGATTTCATGCAGTACTTTGCTTAAATCACTAAAAAGCACTTAAAATATAGAATATCTCAGAAATATCTGAATAGTACCTTGCACACAGTGTGCCTCAATATATACATTTAAATTTCACATGTCTTGAATTAGATTCATCTCACCTTACACAAGAGACTCTTGAAAAACTACCTGTAAAACTTTTAAATGCAACCATATTTTAAATATACTGACTGCATGCTGAATTTTAAAAAGACAATCACAGCAAATCCAAAACAAAAAAAAGCAAAAAAACAAAGGCCTCTTCTATAAAGGAAAAACTACCTCCCTTCCATTAATATATTTTATAAATTTGAAGTTTTATACATCAGAATTGATTAAAGCTGGGTAACCTGTATTTTGTTTTTAAACTGGAGGTAAAATTTACACATATTTCACTTGGAAATTCAGAGTACTGAGAGACAAATAAAACATGTTTTATTTAATACTGAAGTCCATATTTCTGCATGTTTATCTATGGAAAATTACTTTCCATCTGGTAATTACTTTTGTCAGTAGCAAAGAGGATGCAGGGTAATTCTAAAAAAAAGTATGGGAAGAAGAATAAAGGGAGAAATGTTTTTTGACTCAAGGAAATAGGCTTGTTTGGGAAAATGAATTTGTAGTATTTCTGAATGAATAATGTACTACAGCTGTGCAGCCAATTTATCTATAGTCCTAACAATTTAAAGTAACAAATACTGCAACTCTTGACATCACATACTTTTCATGGTACACACAGCCCTTACTTACATAAACATATACACATACCAATATGTGATGTGAACTTCTGTAATCTTGAAGCAACTTCAAGGAAAACATTGTTTTTATAAAAGAACACATACTTTCCCATGCTTCTTCAATTCTTATGCAAGACATTTTTATGAGATTCAAATAAACTATATTTTGTTTGGTTTCTTTTGTTCTTCCCTTCTTGCTAGATTGAAGCATACTCTTAGAACTATTTACAACGATCAATTCTCTTTTTATTCTAATAAAATGATTTAAACTAATGGTTAACTTGAAAATCAAACAATTCAAATGAATAAATCCTTTAACCACTCTAGATATTGCAACCTCTTATTTTCTCGAGGCAGACATTCATTTTAGATTCATTCTGTTCCCCCAAAAATGATTGTTTTGGTTAGCATGAACTTTATTCCAGTAATACAACATTTGATCACTACAACATTATTTACATTTTACTGCCATGCTGTAGAAAACTCAAAAGTTCTTGAAAAAGGCCCAAGAAACTTGCCTTATTTACAATTCAACAATAATCAGTATTCTTTAAAGCAATGAAGACACAATACTGAAAATGCCTTGCCTGCTATGGGCAAAATTCATGGAGAATACTCCTGTTAGTATATCACCTCATAATGCACTAAATTATTCCTTCTCCTTGTGTTCACCCAAGTAATGTTCAGCCTGCGTTTAGTCACCTGGAACTGACAGATATTTCTCTAATATTAAGGATGCCATGGCAACTAGATCAATAGTATCAAGAACTAAAATTGACGGTATCAATAACGGAGTCAAGAAAAAAAAATACACTTGTTCTATTACATTAGGGAGGCTTAGGAAGGCAGAGACCAGGAACAGTCATTTTTGACTGACTAGAGAACTCAGTATAGGGAGCCATGTGTGGGTCCTCAAGTGCAGCCCTTTGACTGAATTCAAACTTCACAGTTCTATGAAGTTTCAATTCAGTCAAAGGGACATACCTGAGGCTGCAGGTTCCCCATCCCTGAATCTTAGCCTATTAGACACAAGAAACTCAGTTTCTCTCTAGAAATGTGAGATGTACAGTTTTTTGGGTGGAACCTATTTGAAAAGGATCCAAAGATATCTGGGTGAAAAATTGCCTTTGAAATCTGGAAATATAATGCTATTTTATCAGTTCAGAAAGATGGAGGAAAGACTAAATAATAAAGACATTTTAGAAATAAAACTAAAAAAATCTCTTACAACTAAGCTGGTTTTATGGGTAGGAATTAAACAGTAATCCTAACCCAGTTAGGGTATAGCTTTTCTATCTATTTACAATCAATTTCTTTTCTTTGTACTAGAAATTTGAGGTTATATTAAGCTATGAAAATTAGGGACAGAGATCAAAGTAGGCTATGACTAAAGTTCTACTCCCCACCACAATGTGAAAAGGACTCTGGTTTCTGTAAGGTCCTAACAAATCAAAAAAGCTTCTTGTATGGACCTACCAGTTAATTCACCCATCTCATAATCACTGCCCAAACCCTGATAATGGTCGTTTTTTTCTAACTTTAAAATTCTATGAGAATCTTCTACCACCTAAGTATTTTTTTATTAGCAGTACTGACTTACACATACTGATCAACTCAACATGACTTTTTCTTTTTTTTTTTGTTCCCCCCCCCCTTTTGGGAGGGCAATTGGGGTTAAGTGACTTGCCCAAGGTCACACGGCTAGTTTTGTGTTAAATGTCTGAGGCTGGATTTGAACTCTTTGAACTCAGGTCCTCCTGACTCTAGGGCTGGTGCTCTCTATTCACTTCGCCACCTAGCTGCCCCCAACTCAACATGACTAATACTGAATTTGATAGTTCTCCTACCTCCTCTGGAAACCGACTCTTCTTTCTGACCTCCCTATTACTGTTCATAAAACCCTCACTTTCCTCTGTCACCCAGGTTGCAATCTTCTCTGTTGCCTTTGACTCCTTTCTGTGACACATCCAATCAATTGCCTAAGTGCCTCTCTTCTACTTGTCCTCTCTCCTCCATTCCTACTATTAAACACCTCAAATTTTGGTGTTTATTACCAAGAGCCTCCAACTTCATATTTCTGCATCTAGTCTCTCCCCTACAGTCCATCCTACACATTTTTCCTGGCACAGATCATGTGATTACCCTCCTCCAAAAACTTCCAAGGGCTCCCTATTACCCAGTGATTCTCCTTT
This sequence comes from Pseudocheirus occidentalis, assembly GCA_028646575.1. NCBI lineage: Eukaryota > Metazoa > Chordata > Mammalia > Diprotodontia > Pseudocheiridae > Pseudocheirus > Pseudocheirus occidentalis. The sequence goes on from CM053596.1 coordinate 154,779,101, forward strand.
CTGTTGTGCTCCATGACTGCAGCTCAGCTATCAGTGGTGCCAGGAGAACAGGATAGTGCTGGGCCCAGAACTTAAACAAACCTTGCTATCTTTTAACTCAGTTCACAGACTATCCTGCTTTGGTAAAAAAGAATATTTCAAGCATTTCTGTGGTTTCTCCTGATCAAACATGCAGAGAAAATGATGATAAAATATCTCTGTCTCTGCCATTTATACTATGTGAAAAGAGATTAAATAAAATATTATAAATGCTTCCACAGTTTACATAGCTTTCTTCACAGTCACTTAACAAGTAGACTCAAGTTTTCTCCTTTTAGCTATTCTTAACTTCTGCCTGAAATAGATAACTAACTTTTCCATACAGAACTTATATTTTCCTGACCCAATTTTACTGGGGAGAATGAGTTAAATGGTCTTGTTTTAGATTTTATTCTACATCAAGAAAGGCAATACAAATTTTGAATTAATCTTTAAATACTTTATTTTATATATATATATCAGACCTGAGACTTCAGTAGTATGGGGAACTTCCAGTAAGGAAAGTCCCTCTATCCATGCAGATCAACATCTTTTCTGCATTTTACAATCTTTGCAGAGTTTTCTGGAGTACTGGGGTTAATGACTTGCCCAAAGTCATACATCAACTCTGCAAAAGGCAAGACTGAATCTCCTGATTCCAGCTTTTTACCCATTCTTGGCCACACTGGTTCTCATCAATACATTAGATATTTTTTTTTAATCTACTTAGGAAAAAAAATGGGTTGGTAAGAAATTGTTATCCATGAGACAGTTCTGGCTTTTCTTTGATTCTAACTCATGTATTGCAAAAGAATGTACTCCTAGATAGACTATACTCATCTCTGACAGGAAACCTTTGCACCTTTTAAAATAAATCATAGAATGAGCCTTGTCATATATTTGTCATGGTTCTTTCATCCAAAGATCCAATTTCAACTATCACTTTTTTATAAGTATGGTAGACAGGTAAGTGGTTCTTTTCAAACTATATGCAAGCTTATTGTCTATTAATTTCTTTTCCCCTAACAACTGTTTTCACGTAAGAATTTTTGCTTCATGGTAAGAACATTTACAGTCCAAATGGTTAGATTTCTCTAAGCAAACTAAAGAACCAGCCTTGTTCTCTCTTCATAACAGAGGTTGGGGGGAAAGAAAGGGATGATGATCTGTTAACCTGATTGGGAGAAAAAAAAATCCATCTTTATTTTCTTTAACCTCTTACTGAAATTTAGCATTTTCTTTAAATATTTAAAAACATTTCAGTAGGTCCAAAGATCTCACCAAATTATCTAAAGGGTCTATGCCAGAAAAACAGCTCCTAACATTAAGGCTTCAGGTAAGAAATAATAAAGCCATCCTACAAAGATGAGACAACTAGTAGAAAAGGCTAAGATAGCTTTACTTTTCTGAGTGGGATAATGATTATCCTTGAAAACTGCTTATTATAATGCAGAGGAATATTTCAATATCCATGAAGAAAGGCCCAAGAGACCATCAAGACAGTGGGTCTAGGCCTAGTACAATAATGGATTATTAGTCAAGGAAGGCAGGGTGAAGCGCTCAGTAGTCTGGGGTTAGCATCTTGCCACTCAATTGTAAGAAGGGGACTAGAGACAGTATTGGAAGAATTCTCTCTTCTGGTTTTTCTGAAGTACTGGATGGCCTAGTTTAAAATTAGATGTCTTAGCTCCCTAGTGCATCATATAATTCTAAATCTAATGGTGGTATAGTGCTGGACTTGAATAAATGAGTTACAATCTGGCCTCAGACATCTGCAGGATGCTGAACAAATCACTTAACCTGCCCCTGTCTCCATTTCATCTGTAAAATGGAGATGTGCAGTGGATAGAGTACTAGGCCTGGAGTCAGAAAGACTCATCTTCCCAAGTTCAAATCTGGTTTCAGATACTTACTAGCTGTGTGACCTTGGGCAAGGCACTTAACCCTAACTGCCTCAGTTTCTTCATCTGTAAAATAAGCTGGAGAAAGAAATAACAAACTGTTTTGGCACCTTTGCCAAGAAAACCTCAAATGGGGTCACGAAGAGTCAAATATGACTGAAAATGACTGAAGAGCAACAAAATGGAGATAACATGACCTACTTTACAATACTGTTGTGAGATCAAACAAGATTTTATATACACACATATACATATATATACATAAATATATATACACACATACATACATACATATACACACACACATATGCTTTATAAACCTTAGAGCATATAAATGCTATGGTAATGATGATAATAAGACTGAATGCACCCTGAACTCCAAAATCAAAATAGAGGGGATAATAGATAAGAAATTTAGCATATCTATATGGATCTCAGGTCCTCTTGTTTATGTACTGCTGAAAGTCCTACCCCAACAGTTAAAGAACAGACTTCAAGGAGAAATCCTAATTAAATTCTCACTAATGGATAAGTGGGATGTAAAGTTTCCATTTTGGCCTTTACAATGGAAAAGAATAAAGGGAAGGGGACAGGAGAAGTTTGCTTACGTATACTTGTTCTTTGTGGTCCCTCATGGTATCAATTGTTGAAGTCTTTTAAGACAAAACTATAGTAGAGACCGTTAATTTTTATTATTTTATGTGCTATTCCCTTTAATAGAGGTTTCTGAGGGAGAGATTATAGAAGGCAGAAGAAAAATACTACACATTCTTATATTATCCTCTATAATTCTAATTTGTGAGTTTTAAAAATATATATTTTTAAAAGTCAATTATAATAATCAGGCAATCTATTTTGATGATGCCAAATTATTTTTGTGTGTGGAAATGGTTAGCTTTGGGATTAGATAATTCTATTTAAAAATAATTCTACATGAAAGAAAATATTGATATGGATATCTTCAAAAAGAGACATAAAACAAAAATACATGTAACGTCATACTAGACCACTAAATTTTAGCTAAGGATTTGCAGCATAACCAATGTAGAAATTTTGCTTAAAAATAATGAATAACTAAAATGTTAATTGTTTAAAGGCCTTTATGGATATTATTTCACTGACATTCAAAATATTTCTGGGAGGCAGAGAAATAGTCAAAATTACTATCTCTATTTAAAGTGGAGGGAATTGACCCACCAAAATACTAAGTGTCTTTCTAGATAGAGGTTGTCATGTTAGAGAATTTAGGCTGTCTCACTATAAGTCTATAATGAAATACTGATATTACCATGTCAATATCAACATATAGATCAATATCTATGATATCTTTCTCTTTCTCTCTACATATATATATATATATTTATATATATAATATGTATGACAGTCCACAAATGTGACAAATGAAAGAAACCTTATATGAGTAACAGAGATTGGCAAATATCCGATCATACGTTCAGAAAAATACAACTAGGATGTGACATTTATTACATCTCAGCACATGGGACATTTAGCTCACAACAGATGCTGCCTGGCACAGTAAATATAGTAGATGACATATCGGCATAAATGTTAGGATGGTACACCTCCCACATTGGACAGGACACCCTACCTACGGCTCTAATTCACTACACATGGATTGGTAATTTAGGTTACATGGAACTTTGTCTATTGACATTATCTTTTATTCCATCATTCTTCTAGACAGAAGGAAACAAGTAAAACCTCAAAAAGACAGGAAAACAGAACCCTCAACTATCAATTTACTGAATCTTCCAAATATGATGATACAAAAATACGGCATTTATTTAAAAAGCCAAAGAAAGGTCCCTATAGAAACCACATGGTTATTAGTAATTGTACACTCTTATTTAAAGGTGCCAAAAAAAAAAACCCTAATGAGATCAGGATGTCAGGAAAACCATAAAAAGGATCAATACTTTTTCCTCTCTGGTTGTCTCCATCAGCAGTCACTATGCCCTCTCTCCATGTAAATGAAATCAATCAGTGGGGATTTCTGTAAAATACATAAAACAGTCATCTTCCAGACTCTACTAGAAGATAAATGATTCCAGACATTGGATTGCAGCCATTTTCCCACACATGCTACGGAGTTTTTGTCATCCATATTGGGCCATAACACTGAGTCTGAGTGGTTTTTGCCTTTTTTTTTTTTTTTTTTTTTTTTTTTTAAGTTTACAGCCAATGCTTCCACTTCTGGCTTGGAACAGACTGCACACATTAGAATCACTGCAAAATAGTACTCATTTTTCTGCACAAACTGTAAGAGAATCAGCTAAGTCCAAATAATGAGGCTCATGAGTTCCCTTTCAGAACTCTTCATGTATACTTTGCTATTTTCTAATGTAATCTTATCATTAGCTTTAGACCTGTCTGGAATTAGCCAAATTACTGCCTAATGAACCAAAAGGCATCTAAATCCAAGCATAAACACTTGAGTGTACCTTATTACTATAAAAAATGCAAGTTCAACAAATTCAAAAACTTGCTTTTAAAAAAAAAAACCCTAAAACTCGTTAACATAAAACAGTAAGATTACTTTACACTATATTTTGTCCCATGAGAGATGATGTTCTTTGGAGAAAAGCAAAAAAGATCTTGTGGCAGCTTAGACTTACTTATTTTTCCTAAAAATGTATGCCAACACCAGCAAAATGATTTAGGAGACACGTAGGAAATTTGGGGCATATCCAGAGCTAGCTGAGTAACCTACACTCAATAGAATAAACAACCAAGTAGTTTCTTGCCAGCTGCTTAAAACCGAAAGATAGGCCACTCTCTTACTAAGGCTGCCTGTTGGGAAAGATGTCTAATAATCTTCAACCACTTTAAAGAAAAACAACAACCAAAAATAAGGTAAAAACCACCATCTGATGTTAAATAAGAAGACTTCTAAGTTTTGTTCACATGGTAGCATATTTCAACTAAAAGAAAAATAAACATGAATAATTAAAGTGGTATATACTGCCTTTTATTTAAAACCAAGTTCCATTCGAACAGGATGTCAGTGCTTCTAAATACAAAGTACTCTTTGGGGGATATGGTATCTAGACATTTAGAGCTCATCAAAGTGAGAGTAAGCTAACTGCCTGCCGACCCACCACCGCTATTTCTACTACTATCGGATAAAAACTTACTTTGTCTAAAAATGTCCTTAGGCTGTGAACCCAAATCACTTTCTTCATTTCATGTTCTGCTTCCTTCAAAACAGCTTCTCAGACTCTGACAGATGGTCTCTCTGTCACTGAGTGCTTCATTCTCCTTATCTCTGCCAGCTAATCTTTCCCGATGCTTAGCTGTTGTCTGTGAGACTGAGTTCTCTACATCATCCCTGGTCTGATCAATGGTCTGCTCAGTTTGAGGTTGGTTTTTAGCCCCGCCTCTTGCTCTAAAAGAAACCAAGAGAAAAAAAAAACCCAACAACCTCACAGCTGGATCTCCTATAAATCATTCCATTTCACACTGGCTGTGCAGCTATAGCAGTCTGTTGCTCCATCACTACTAACCCAAAGGTTAATCCTTCACCTGGATGGTGGGCATCCCATAGTCACACCCATATTTTCCAGTAAATCCCACACTCGTTTATAGAAGAGATGAAATAAATGAAGCTGTTCTAAGCATACACATAAAACCAGAAAAAAAAAATGTGCCTGGATGATCTTAAATAATTAGGTCTGAAAACCATGAATTTTGTTTCATTATCAAAAGAATATGGGAAAGGAATAATGAAAAAAAAATGGTTTACTCAAGCTATCTAACCTGAAATAAAAAGTCATCATTTTCATTCAAGTAAAGCAACATCCCTAGCACCTGGCTCTGTTTTTATCTTATATGATTATATCATCAGCAAGTTCAGGGAAGAAAGAATAGAAACATTGGAAATGATACTTTATATCTAACTTAGCTTTTTAAAAATAAAGCTTTATTGAAGTCTTGTTTCATATATCACAGTTATTTTCTGATATTCCCCCCCAATTGAACCCTCCCGTGTGACAAAGTAAATTGAACAAAATAGCCTCCTCAGACAATTTGGCAACACTGTCCCAGGCCCATTTTTCCCTGCTATCCTAAGTTTTCTTTCCACATCTACTGAGAGAGGAGAGAAATGGATGCTTCATTATCTGTTCCCTGGCACCAAGAAATAGCCTGCGTTCCACTGCCTTTCAGCATTATTTTGTAATGTTATTGTCGTCCTTATGTGTACTAAGTTCTGAGGGTAGCTCTTCAAGAGCCGGGAACTAGTCAGTTACAAAGGAAATGACAACCTGTAAAATTTATAGACAAACTAACTCCTTCTAGTGAGACTGAAATATTCTGCACAGCATACAAGGATTAAGCCCTGTTCAACAATACTGCCATGATAGTAAGATTTTACAATATTAGGTCTGAAAGAATACGTGACCTTTGAGCCAGGTTAAAGATATGGATCTTTAATCAGGAAAAGATGAGCACCAAACTAAGTAAAATAGCCTGTGACAAGCTAAATAAAGAAAAGATATTTTGTGGTCAATGGATTGGAATAGAACATGTGCTGAGGATATGCGACTTTTAAATACTTCAGTTATTCTTATGGATTTATTCTTACTTTCCATGGAATTACTAGGGAGAGAGGGAAGGAAGAAGAAGATACAGAGATAGACAGAGAAAGACAGTCAGAGGCAGAGAGGCAGAGACGGAAAGAGACAGAGGCAGAGACACAGAGATAGACACACACACACGCACACACACAAGAGAGGGGGGTGGGAAGGGAAAGAGAAGGAATGAAAGGGGACAGAAAAAAATACAAGTGGACAAAGGAAAAGACTAAGGATAAAAGAAAGTCTTCTTGCAGATCTGTGTAGTAAAGAGGAGTCACTTAGCTGATGCCTACACTAGTACTAGACAAAAGTCTGATAATGTCTATAAGTCACTGAAAAGCAGAATAATTACTCTCTGAGAGTTAGCCATGAGGATATGACACTTAAAAGTCAAAGCATGTGCCATGACAAGGCTCAATCATACCAATTATCAGTTTTCCAAAATGTGAAATGTGGATATTTCAAATGTGATTTACAGAATTATGAGCAGAGGAGGCAGCACGGTATGTTGGAAAGAAATCTGATCTGACAATCAAGACACCAGAGTTCTTAGCCTGGCTCTAATCCTAATTACCTTTGTCACTTTCTCTAGGTCTTAGTTTCCTGGCTAGTAAAATGAAGAGGTTTGAAAATAATATTGTTAAGGTCCCTTCTAACTTTAAATTTACAGTTCTAATTAAATCAGAATAAAGCTTACATTACTAACAGATTAGGTTATGCCACTGATTTTTGGAACAAATGAACACTGATAGCTATCTAAATAAGTTTTTTTTAATTGATAAAATTCCATCTTGACACAACAGATACTCCCCAACACACACACACACACACACACACACACACACACACACACACACACACACACACACACCCTCTCTCTCTCTCTCTCTCTCATACAAACCTCCCACAAAGTACATTCCTTTCAAACAGTTAAGTAAAGTCACCTAATAGTTACTGTAACCAATATTGCATATCATGTTATAGTCCACAACATGGGTGTTTTGTTTTGTTTTCCCCTTTGCAACCCTTTCTACAAGTTTCTTTTAATACTTTATATTCATCAGACCTTATACCACAATAACATTTCATTAAAGTAAGATATGACAGCTTGGTCCGCTATCCCCCAATCACTGGTCACATTTTCTTTCTCTCACTTTTTTGAAACAAATATTACTATAAATATTTTTATACATGTGACTTTTTTCTGTGAGTACAAATCCAATAGTAGAATCTCTAGGTCAAAGGATATTATCAATTTAGTAACTTTTCTTGAATAATTTCAGAGTCACTCAGAACAAAACCACACCAATTTATAGAGGCCTCAGAAGTAAATTAGTATATCAATATTTGCACAGTTCTTTCATCATTTATTTTTCCCATTTTAAACCATCTTTGTGAATTTGGTGAGTGCGAGATCACAATTCAGTTGTTTTTTTTTATTCACCTGATTATCATTGATTTGCAATAATTTTTCAGATTTTTAAATTTGCATTTCTTCTTTTGAGAAGATTTTCTTTATGTCTTTTGATCTCAATTAAGGGTGAACTCCTAAACTTCAGGATTTGTGTCAATTCCTTATTTTGGGGGGCATTAAACATTTACCACTGATAATTAATGTGCATATTTTCCCCAACCTGTACTTTTTCTTTTCATTCTAGTTGTGCTAGTTTTGTTCATTAAAAGTCTTAAAATTCATAAGTACGATTGTCTATTGCATTTTTAAAAATACATCTTATGCAAGTATTTTCCTCCCAAACAACTTGTTTTATTTTAAAATCCCACTACTGGTAGAGAAAAGACACAAACTTGGTAGTCTGTTCCCATATATATGAAACAAAGGTCTTTTAAAGAAATTGTCAATATCTACAGAGGACAATGAATGATGCTTCTTTCTTTCACTGAAATCTAAATGTATGGTCAACTAATTAACATGAACACCGTCTAATACCAATACATATAATCTAATACAAAACTTTACAAACTACTCAAGTGTAATATAAACCAACCAGATCTTCAATCTTGTCAAGCTTTTCATCCAGGTAGCATTTTAACTATGGGGCAAAATTTCATTTCTTACAACGAACATGACTCTTTTTCTGTGACTCTGAGCAACCTGCTCAACATCCCTGAGCCTCAGTTTTCTCATCTTTAAAATGAAGAAGTCGGTTTAGATGATTTAGACCTGAAAGGTTTCTCAGCTCTCAATCTATGATCTTAATGTTTATAATGTCTTAAAATTTTTTTTATTCTATTCAAAATTTATGGAATAAAACAAACATTTCCATAACAGCATAAGAAAAACAATTATAAATTAAACTGCAAATCTATTATATACAACTTGTTATTCCTTTTAAATAGATAATAAAGTTTTCATATAAATTTCTTTTTTTTCTTTTCCCCTTTCTCTCTAGCCTAGAAATGGTTACGATTACACACACACACACACACACACACACACACACACACTCTCTCTCTCTCTCTCACACACACACACACACACACATATTATTTTATATATACTTTTTTATAAATTCTTTCTCCGGATGCAGACAGTGTTTTCCTTCTTTCCTTTGTAGTTAATTTAGGTATTTATAATGGTCAAAATGACTTAGTCACTCAAAGTTGTTCTTCAAACAATATTGCTGTTACTGTATACAACATTCTCTTGGTTCTGCTTAACACCCTTTCTTCATCCCTTCCCAGTAAAATGCCATATCTCCTTTTACTGCTGAATCTTTGTATTCCTCTGTAAAATCGTGGGGGTGAGAGACATCTTTTATATCCTCTCCATCCCTGCAGTTTCAAGTATAATAAGTTATATGTAGAAGGTGGGTTAACAATTGTCTGCTATTGAATGAGTGAACACAATTCCATCACCTCCAGAAGATATTTTGCTCTATATAAGATTAGGCCCTTAGCATCCCTCCTTTCCAATTAAGATTAGAATGCCAGCTTCCAATTTTTAAAATTGCTCTTATTTAAAAAGTCAAAATTTTCAACTAACAAGTCACTTGGACAACAAATGTACCAGTGTATATACAAGTAAATACATGCACAAAGTACATAGGTACCCACAAAACAGGTAACAGTAAGTGCAAACTTGCATAACAAATGCTTAAACATACTCAAAAGCCTCTAACATCTTATGATCCCTTTTCATGTTGTAACATGCAAGAATTTTTTTTAAAATGATGAATGTTTCAGGGGTTTTCAAAATATGATAGATGCCTTTGACACTGTCAGTTGTAGTCACCCCCAGGTACACTGAAAAAGAAACAACTTTAGGAAAGATACTTTTGAAAAGAAAAACACTATATACAGTGAACCCTTTCCCAGAATGTCACACTTATAATTGGATATTACAATCTTGCATTTTATATTTCCTATTGCTTCCAATTCCCATTTCAGCAGCTTCTCCAAAAAGAAATCAACTCATCTCATTATTATTAAGGTTCACTTTAGTATTGAATATTTACCTTTTAGAATGTCAAGTTATTAGGCTTTAAGGCCAATTTGTGCAAAACCAACCTACTCTCTGTCTTTGTGCTATGTTGCTATGCCAAAGTAGTTTAGATTAATAGGATAAGCTAGAGAGACTAATGAACCACTCATTCAAACTCTTTCTAAAAAAATAAATAACATAAATGAAGTGGATTGAATGATGACACTATGGGGTTTCCATTGGTTTCATCACATCAATTACAGTTAGAAAATGTCAACACTGTCTTAATTGTTTTAATTTAAATACAAGGACATATAGATTTTGTTTTGTTTTGGTATTATAACATGCACACAAATATATGGCCTTATGATTTACTTTATCCCATCCAGGGAGGAGAAAAGTGGTGGAAAAGGAGGGGAGGGGAAAACCAATCCAAACCTTAATCTCAATAATATCATGCACTAAGTATTTCAAACCTAGAAAACATAATTATATAAAGACACAAAAGACAAAAGAGAATGTATTAAGTGGGAAAAACCTAAAAGGTCACATCACTATCTTTCCTATAAATCTAGTGCTAGCCTGGTCCTTTGATGCAAAGGAACTGAATTCATTAGTTTTCTTCTTTGTGATAAAGAATGGTGGTGAAGTTTTGGAATTCACCAGCTCCAGACATAAGAATATTAACAATAAGGCAGAAAAGTACCAACTACTTACTGTGACAATGATCATTTCATATTGGGTATTAATAAAGTAACCCATTGCTTTTTCACACACACCCCCAAACCCCAGAAAGCAGCTCTGGACTCCCATCAATCAAAGTTCATTTCTTAGGGATCCTCTTCGGGATCAGTTTCCCATGCAGAATAACTCAGAACCCTTGGCTAAGGATATTCATGTGGGAAAAGGGAACAAACCTAATTCTTCTTCCATAAGATAGCCATTCTAGTACTTAAAGATTGGTCTCATCTCCCCTCAAGTTCTCTTTTCCAGAGTAAATATAATCAGTTCCAACAGTCTACAATTTTATGGCATAATCTCAATACCTTTTACCATCTTGATCACCATTCTCTGGACACTCTCCAGTTTATTAATGTCCTTCCTAAAATGTAGAGTCTACAATTGCAAACAATGCTCTATAAATAATCTGACCACACAGAATACAGCAGGACTGTCAACTTAGTGCTAGACACTATTTCTCTCTTAGGGATATGGACAATTTTTGTTTTCATTCCTATGAGGAACTTCTAGGTACAGCAGCAAAGACCCTACTAATGTAGGCTGGCACCATTTCTGAAACTGAGAGTTTTAGTTCACTAAGAAGTTAAATGACTTCCCCAAGGTCATTCAGTCAGTGTGTGTTGTTAAAGGTGGGACCTGAACACAGGTCCCCCTGCCTGGCTCTCCAGACATCATACTTCCTCTCCATTCCTCCCTTAATATAGTCTAAAATCAAGTTATCTTCATTTTCACTTTGCTGGTTCATGTTTCTTCAGCTCTTTGCTTGGCCTGGATCATGATCTTGATCTAGAATTCTTAGATACTGTTATTGCTCTGTCTAGAATCTACCACTTCTGCCTCCACAGCTACCACCCATTTTCCCTCAGCAAACTGTTCCAGTCTTTATTTGTATTTCCCGCACTTACCTCAATATGTGACATATTAGATGGTGCTTAATACATGGTCTACAGCATTTGATGACTGACTGATGGTGAAGCAGTCACCTGAAACGCCTCTGGGATCGTTAACAGTCTTTCCAACTCCTCTGTTAGGCCCACAGTGCCACCAGTCTAGGACACAAAAAGGCCCCCTAAGGAGCTGGGCAGACCTTTGGATTTATCCATCTTAAGCTGCAGTCCCTCAGCCCTCATTTGTAAGGGAGTTAGGACAATGGTATTTCTTTGGCTTCTGTCAGGGGAGGGGCTTGGACTAGATTATCTCTAGCATTCATTCCTTCAAACTTTAAATCTATGGTCCTATGATGGCAGTCTTATGATCCTATGATTATCAATGACTAAGGCAAAAAGCTATGGTTTTGAATTTTATCCAAAGTGTGCATCTTGACATGGCGTTCTGAGGAGATTTATCTGAACGGTCTAGTACTTCCTTTTCTAGTTCTTGAAAAATAGAATTCCGTAGTCAAGACAAAAACAGGCCTATTTTTGTTAGCATATAAATCATTGGATTAAAAATAATCTCAACCTTTCCCCCATCCCCATTAAACAGAAGGCACTCATTTTGTTTTGTGCATTTGTAGTCGATTGCTGACAATAGTTAAAAATATTTTTAGACTAGAACAATCTCGGATTCCAAACTTGTTCAAATAAACTTAAGAGATCTATTTAAGGGGCCTTGGAATCCTATACACCCAAAACCTGTTGTAGAAGCAGCCCAATTTCTCTGGGATAACTGAAAAGTGTGGGTGGCCATAAGAGTCCTTGGCAGTTATAAGGCATTTGTTAATGCATTTGGCTTTAAAAGTTTTTAATCATGCTTATCAACATAGGCAAGCAGCCCTGGCCACAAAAGATTAGCCACTCTGCTATATTCCCCTAAATCCTAGTGCAGGAGCTTGAGTACAGAGTGATAACAGACTTTGCCAGCTTCTTCCCTCCCAACATTTTCCAAACCTTATTCTCCACCTCCCTGTCTCCAGTCCCTTTCTTCAGACTACCTCCCACCAGAACACACAATAACCTGACATCCCTTCTCTAGGGACAGTATGAAAAAGCCAACCATTTACATAGCTTTTAAAAAACAAATGAAAAGCCCCCCAGAACCACCATTCCTATAAAAAGAACAGCTTCCTGCCTTGGTTTCAAGGTGACTTTTGCTGGCAACAGACTAGGGTGCTACTGATCTTGCCTTTAAAAATATGTGTCACCAGCAGGAAAGGACCTGGTTGCCAGGGAAACCAAAACTTGTTTTAATCCTTTGGAAACACTGGGTTCTAAGTGCAGCATTTTCCAGAAGAAACACAAACATTCACTCCTGAGAAGGAATGCCCTTGTATCACAACAAGATTCTTCACCCAACTCCTCGCAATAAAAATATCATAGGAATTTACTTGAAATGTGTATTCTGCAGAAGGCTTGGTGGTCCAGTGGAGACCCTTGTCAGTTACTGGCTGTAGGCTGTTCACATTCAGTGAGTGCAGAGGTTAGGCATCTCTTCCTTAAAAGATAGTACGTTTCATTAGCAATAAACTCTCCCTAGTTTTGCCAAGTTCCTTTTGCCTGAGGAATGGCATGTGATTGAAGAGCGAGTGCCCTCTGGTTTTCCTGACCTACTTTAGCTCTACAAGGCTAATATTTACTTTACCTTGGACAAAATGCAGCCAAGATTCATGTGAACTATGTCCCTAAGGGGCAGCTCTCCAAACAACACTTTCTTTTTTCATTTTATTTTAGTTTTCATTTAACAATCATTTATTTTCTCTTCCCCTCCCCCCATTTAAAAGTAAAAGAAAATCAAACAAAACCCCTGTTTCTACACTAGCTATGCCCCAAAATCTATTTCTCATGTTGTACCCTGGGTCCATGGTCCATCACCTCTTTGTCAGGAGGTAGGTAGCACTGATGACAATGAATTCCCTGGAGCCATGGTTGGTCACTGCCTTGGTCAGAAAACATAAGTCTTTTAAAGTTCAAACAATATTAAGGGATATCTGAGTCATCTTTTGCTCTACTGTATAAGAACATAAACCAATGATGATATCCAGATAATCTCCTCTGATACTATAACATAACAAAAATTCTATCTGATATTTTGGTTTGTCTTTGTCTCTACTGGGGGGAAAAGGAGAATCAAGGAAGGGATAGGATCCCTGTTTGGACTGAAAAGAATAATGATGATTGAGGTCAAAGATGAGGCAGAGCTAGGCTGCTTGATTTTACTTTTGCTTCCATCGTGTTTGCTATGGAGCATGCCCTTTGGGGAAGGAATAACAGGACAAAAATGTCTAATGTGGAGTTGAAACCCAAGACAAGGAAATAGTAAGAGAGTGCCCCTGGCAAGTTCAAACCAACAGGCCCAGATGAACTACATCCTAAGAAAATGCAAGAATTGACTAACATGACTGCTGATTTTGTGATCAGTGATCTCTGAAAGATCATGGAGATTTAAAGTGGGGTCAAAGGACCAGAACAGATCAAATGTTGTCCTAATTGAAGGAGAGAATGAAGGAAGAATGGATGACTTAAAAAAAAAAGGTAGATGGTATGATTTTCAAATTTGCGGATCAACAAAGATAGGAAGACTAGCTCACACTGAATGACAACCACAGTAGAAAGAAACTTTGCAAAACAGAACATTGGGTTGAATCAAATATGATGAAATTTGATGAAGATAAATGAATTTGGATTGAAAAAAACACAACTTTACAAGTAAGAGACAGAGAATGTATAACTAAACAAGAGGTCATCTGAAAAAAGACCTTGAGGATTTAATGAACTAAAAAATAAAATGTGTCAGTCAAAAAAGTTAAGTCAATCTGAGGATTCATTAAGAGACGCATATTTAGAAGGAGTTCTAATGAAGTGATCCTGAAAGTAAGTACTATTCTCAGTGCTGGACTCCACGTTTTAAGGATAGACACTAAGGGAGAACAACTAAGAGGATGGAGGGTGTGAAAAGTATGCCATATGAGTATCTGTGGAAGGAACTGGGATAGATTAACCTGGAGATGAGAAAACCTGTTTAAGTTAAATGAGATATTGTGGAAACCAGTAATGCTGTATTAGGAGGGTGTAGGGGTGGTGGGGTAGAGCATGGTAGCAATCTACCAGCATTTAAAAGAGACTAATATGGGGCTCCGGATGGTAAAATGACAAAAAAGGTAAACACTGCAGAGAGGGAGGGAGATTTAGGTTTGATGTAAAAAATAAAGTTCCTAACCATCAGTTATTCAAAAGTAAAACTGACAGTCTCAGGAGGTAGTAGCTCCTCTCTCCCCCCCTTGTACTAGGGATCTTCAGACAAACACCTCAATGATGACCTGTCATTGAAGATGCTGCAGACGGGAATCTCGTTATGAAAGTATCATAGCAATCATACTTATAAGTATCATATTGTCAGAGACCTCTCAGTCTAACCTGGCCCTGGTTGAACTAAAAGGGCTCTGACAATCTGATACTTGCAAGTATGATCATTACAATATTTATATAATTTATGATAAGCATAATCATATTAGTTAGCATTTACATAGTACTTTAAGGTTTACAGAGTCCATTACAAATATTAACTCATTTTATCTACAACCCTTGGAATGGACATGCTATTATTAATCTCTTTTGACAGTTGAGGAAATAGGGGTTAAATGACTTGTCCAGGGTTACACAGTTAGTAAATGTCCATAAAGGGATTCAAACTCAGGTCCCCCACCCCAACTGCCTCATAACATGAATCAAAATTATATTAATAATACTTGGTCAAGTCCATCTTCCTTATGACCAACTTCATTACCCAGGGATATCTATGACAGCTGGCTTTCATGTTTTATTAATAAACCTTGTGTTAACTGCCAAAAGAGAACATGTAAATTCACTTAATTAAACTCCTTTAGGAAGGCAGGAAAAATGAAGTATGAGACACCAGAATGGACTCCTGAGGGAAGTTGCGAAATCTTATTTTTCTGAGGGATTGAAAAATAGAATAGGTTCTCATTGAATAATAGCTTACATTTTTATAACACTCTTAGGTACAAAGAGCTTTTCTTACAACACACTGTACGATATGTAGCATAAATATTTTTTTTTTGTTCAGTTGTTTTTCAGTCATGTCTGACTCTTTGTGACCCATCGGAGGTTTTCTTGGCAAAGATACTCAAAAAGTTTGCCATTTCCTTTTCTAGTTCATTTTACAGAGGAGGAAACTGAGGCAGAGTTAAATGACTTGCCCAGGATCACAAAACTAGTAAGTGTTTGAGGCCAGATTTGAACTCATCAGGATAAGTTTTCCTGACTTCTGGCTCAATCCACTGCATCACCTAGATGCCCCTAAACATTATCTCATAGTTCAGACTTAAAAATATCAAATAATTTGTCCATGGTGACAGAGCTAGGAGGCCTCAAGTTGGAGCTCAAGTTTAAGGTTCTTGGAGTAGATCCATCATTCCACCTAACAACTGGATTCCCAACCTATGGAAAAAGAATTTGCCTGAAAGATAAGATATTCATTGGATCTCTACTCTCTACTTTCCTATTTTTTTGTGGGGGGGCATAGCTTTTACTTTTTGATTGTTTTTTATGGAGGAAACATTCATTTAATCTAAATACATGCCAAGGCTTTTTTTGATTCAGTTATTAGAAAAAACTATTGGGCCTCAGAAGGCCAAGGTCAACACTGGTCATTTATTATTGTTGTTGTTGTCATGGACAGATTGTTGACCTTGGAGTCAGGAAGACCTGGGGTCAGCCATTCAGACTCGTGTTCCTCATCTCAGATGCATCTTTTCTGATTCATCACAGCCCCCTGGGCAGGGACACTTCTCTGACCCATGGACTCCCAGGCACCCCATGAATGTCAGTATTGGAAGAAAAGCACTAAGCTTAGGAGTTCAGGCATTAAACCTAGAATAGGCACCTTCTGAGCTGCTGATGCCAGGACGGTCTGGGGCAACTGAGTTGTTTGATAGTCATTGCTGAGAAATTTGGAGCATTGATGACAGATGTCAGAAAACAAGTGGGTTCCAAAGTCAGCTAGGCAGCAAATGTCAGAACCAGGATTTAAAGGCAAGTTCTTAAATTCCCAATGCAGCAATTTTTCTACCGCACTAGGATGCATTCTGGACTCTTCCACCATGCCCTGTTCTTCCTCATTTTCTTAGAATCACAAAATGCCATTTGACTACACAGCATGAGATACATGCAAATTCTATTCATATTTTGAAGTTTGTAGAGATACTGACTGAGCCTCACAATTCTATGAGGTAAATACTACAGTTATTATTATCATTATTTTACAAATAAAGGAAATAGACTCAGAATGGCAGTGACATTCCCATGTTCATATGACTAATTATCAGAGACAGGACTTGAAGCTAGGTCTTTCTGTCTCCAAATCCATTTAACCACAATGCCTTTTTGAAGGCAGACTGATACGTGACAGGATCACCTGAAATGAAGAATATCAATTGTATCCATCTTAGCAAGCAAAAGACTACATTTAAAAGAACATCTAACTTCAAACATAGTTTGAAATACTATTGATGAATCTTAGAGATTCAGCATTAGCGCTACAATTTTGTGCAAGTGTTTTTCCTACTCATTATTAAACTACTGAGGCTTCACCAAAATATTATAAATTTAGAACATACTCATCTGTATGAAGATTCCAAATAAGACTATGGAAAAATCATGGAAGGATACAGTATATCTTCTGGTGATGTGAATAGCAGTGAAATCATCATTTAGAGATGGCTTCATGAAATATTTTAAAAATAAAACACCCTAACCAGGTACAACATTGGGGAAAATCACATTAGGTTAAGTTATATGGAATTAGCTCCGAAGTTAAGATATTTGGTCTGCAATCTCAACCTCATTATAATAATAATAATGTAGTAATAACAGTGCTATGCAACTGGTGCTGCTAAGAGGTTTACAAATTTTTCTTCATTTGATCCTCACAACAACCTTGGGAGGTAGATGCTATTATGATCCCCATTTTAAAGATGAAGAAACTAAGACAAATAGAAGTTAAATGACTTGCCTAGGGTCATCGAAGATTTTGACACCTGATTTCTGGCATGGCATTTGACGTCTGCGTTAAACAGGATGTCATAATAATAAGCAATATAGTATATAAAACATTTTAACTCAGTACAGTGTAGCATATAAATCTGAAGGAATATCATAGTCATTACTATTCTGTGTCATTTATTTTTCTGGGACTACCAGACAACAATTTTATTTTTACTCAAAATCTAGCTCTGACATTTCAGAGCCAAGAGATGACAAGACATTCTGTAATAAAAACATGTTATACCATGCTTGATCACACTGAATTATATAACACTATAAAAACCAAAATGAAGAAAATGCTCAAGGAATTTAATAACTATTTTTAAGAAACAAAAATAAGCATCCAAAATTTAGGGCCATAAATCAACAAGCCTATGAGATATACTCTGAAAATACACCTTGCAATTGTTGTTGTTCAGTCCTTTTCACTTGGATCAGATTCTCTGTGATCCCATTTGGGGTTTTCTTGGCAAAGATAATGGAGTAGTTTGCCATTTTCTTCTCCAGCTCATTTTACAGATGAGGAACTGCGCTACATAGTAGAAATATGGTGAAGATACAAAAATGGGGAAAGGCAGTGATATTTAAAGTCTGGTAGATACATCATTGCTAACAACCCGGAAGAAAAAATAAAGTCCCAAGTTCTGACAGCTTATACTATGTTGAGCAAAGAGCCGCAGTCAGAGGAAAAACCAGCATAGCTCCTCTGAGAGTTTCTGCTTTCCATTAAGAAAGGGCCAAAAGCTCTACAGTAAGAAGGAGGCACAGAATTTATCTAGTTCAGCCCTCTCATTTTTACAAATGAAGAAACTGAAGCCCAGGGAGATGACATGACTTCTCCAAAGTCACCCAGGTAACAGAACAGTAACATGAGTCTAGGTTTTAGGACTCTGAATATAAGGGTCTTTCTCCTATACTACAAGTCCTTTTCCCCATCCCCTGCCAGAAACCTTTTAATTTGTCACATTGTGCAGAGATACAAAATGGGAGACCATCAGGACTCTTACTAGTTTTCAAACAGCTGGCAGGGATTGGGCACCTACTACACAGCTCCTGAAATGTGAGGACAGAACAGGTCCAATTCTAAATCAGGGAACCAGGTAAAGAGGGACATTTACTCTGGGCCCAGCTGGCTAGCATTCCCCTATTTCCCCATTTCCCCCCTAACACTTACTGAGAATTGATAGTTTAAACAGTCTTTGCTTTGAATACCTAATAGAAAGGTTTATTATTTCATCTAGCTCACAATCTGTATCCTGCCAGTTTCAAGATCCCCCGAAATCTTTGCCTCTTTGTCAGGTCCAGACCAATGTGATAAGGCATTTATTTCAAGGAAAGAAAAAAAGGGAAAAAGGAGTGAAACTAAGGTGACTGCCAGGCAAAGGCACTTGGCATCCAGGGCTCAGGTACTTGAGTTCATAGCTAATGAAGTCTTTCAACTACTTGACAGATTTGTACGCCTCAGTGCCTGAGAGGTGTTTTCCTATGGAAAGGCATCCTCCCTTCTCATAAGGTTTTTGTAGTTCCAAAAAAGAAATAGAAAAGTTCCTATTGTAACAACCATCTTTACCTTTCTCCTCCCAGCTCAGAAGTTTTTCTGGCTCAATCAGGAGTACCTAAATGTCCCACAAACAAGCAAGTCATTCTTCTGGGTTAAATCATCTTGTTGAGACAAATTAAAAAATACATGGGTGGAGAAGGAAGGCTACATCTGCCTATTAAGAGCTATTAACATGGAGTGCAGATTAACTGATCCCTTAAACATGTCTTTGAAAAGCAGAGCATAGAACACTAAGGGAATGGACACAGGACTAGTAAGTTTTGAATAGGAAGTAAAGGTAGAGGAAAGGGTATAGCAACAGACTGCTGCACAGGAAGAATATGAGGAAAATGGGGTGCCATTTTACTATGGGGGAACAGAGACGACAGGAGATACCATGATACATTGGCTTTTAAGAGGCAAGAAGAAGGAAATGAGTACGTGAAGGAGAAGAGAGATTAATGAGAAGAGTAGCTCACCTTTTTTTATACTGTATTTTCAAAAGTTGCATTTGACCTTCACAACAACCTGTTAATCCTATTAGCAGGTATTACTAATAACATTACTTCAATTTGACATATGAACGTTAAATGACTTGCCCAAGGTGAGGTGGCTATTACATATTGGAACAGGGATTTTGTCTTCTCATAAGTTCAATATGTCATCCATTAGGGCTAGGGTTCTTAACCTTTTCTGCGGGTTCAAGGTTCTCACTTTTGCAGTACCGCATTACAGAACAACCTCTCTGAATAATGTTTTTTAAAATGTCTGAAACAAAAACTACAAAAAATTATTTTTAAGTACCAAGTATTAAATCAAAGTATTAAAATAAAAGGAAGCAACGAGGGGGCCTGGATCCAGGAAGACCTGAGTTCAACTCCAGCCTCAGGCATTGTGACCTTGTGCAAGTTATTGTTTACCTTAATCCACTGGATAAGGCAATGATCAACTACTCCAATAGCTTTGCGAAAAACAAACAACCGAAAAAAAAAAAACCCACAACAACAACAAAAACTACCCCTGAACAGTACGGTCCACGGGGGTCACATAAAGTCAGACACAATTCAACAACAACAAATAAAAATAATAAACAAAAGTTCACAGATCACAAGTTAAGAATCTCTGTTGCCTCTTAGGGAAATATGAAGAGGTATGAATATTTTTATGCCATGGTAAGCTACTTTATAATTTTCTTAGTGCCAGTTCTGCAACTAGTGAATAAGAATTAAGGACTGACAATAAGAACAAGAGAGGGATGGTGCTAGTATTCTTTAAAATTCTAAGTTCTGGTCTTGTTAGGCAGCAGTGTGAAATAACTTCTGGCCTAGAGACCTTCTCTGCAGCTCTCAAATCACTTGACACAGTATCTAGCTACCAAAGTATTTTCCTAAAGTGCAGTTTTGACCACATCATGCCATTGTCCCCGCTCCCAATTTCGATAAACTCCAGTGGTTTCCTATTTCGGTCATCAAAAACAGAATGCTGTTTGGCATTCAAAGCCCTTTATGACCTAGCTCTCTCCTACCTTTCCAGTTGTCTTATACCTTATTCCCCAGCACATACTTTTCAGTCCTGTAACACTGGCCTCCTGACTATTCCACAAACAAGATACCCCATCAGCGCATCTCTTGGCATTTTCCTTAGCTGCCTCCCATGTCTACGGTGCTCTCTCTGCTTATCTCTGCCTGCTGGTTTTCCTTTAGTCCCAAGTAAAATCTCATTTTCTATGAGCAGTCTTTCCTAACTCTTCTTAATTCTAGTGTCTTCCTTCTCTTATTTACTTCTCATTTATCCTGTCTGCAGCTTGTTTGTACATATTTGTTTGCTTGTTGTCTTCCCAAATAGAACTTGGGTTTCCTGAGGGAGGGACTACCTTGTGCCTCTTTTTGTATTCCCAGTGCCTAGCACATAGTAGGTGCTTAGTACATGTTTACTGACTGATGCTGGCAAACCCTTCATTTTGCTCCTAAGGTTAGGTCTTGGGGGAAAAATTACTTAAGAGTCAGATATTGGGTTCAATCCCAAGAATGTTTTTTAATGAAAAGTATGGGGTCAAGGACAAAAACAACATTTTTCCAGGACAGAGAGGGGAGAAAGAGCAAGGGACTGAGCAAATTACTTTGATGCTTTTTATTATTTTGATAAGACCAAGCTTACGTTTTAGGATTCAGACCGAAAAATCATATAAATTGGTGAAGACAAGTTTTTATAAAAATCAATATATTTTATATATAATCTCTCTGGATTACAGAAGCTATTTCAAGACTATTGGTCTCTGAAATGGAATATAATTTATCAAGAAATTACAAAAATTAATTATAAAAACAGAGTATACACATAGTGCCCAACCACAGAAAATGAAAAGAGCTACAGATTTACACTGGCAAGCGATAGAGCAATTCCACCACCTGACCCTCCACCCAGGATAACATTTCCTCACAGCCAAGATGAGGACTAGACTGTTAGATGAGAATCACTAACAGGTTTATAGATGATTTTACAAATGTCTTCAGACTCATGAAAATGGCTCATTTTCCTGAGCCCAATTCATCATTTCACTTTGTTTTAGACAATATTCTTTTAGCTGCATGGAGCCTAAAAATGAAAATACACTCTCAGCATTTCAGCATGGTTACAACTGAAAACTGATGTTGAAAAAATTAATAAATCGATACTCCATTTGTGAATATAATTAGACCTTACCCATATTAGTGTTATAAAGATATATTTCCCATCTACTCTAAAACATATTCCACTTAATAATTATAGAAGATAGACAGAAAACATGAACACAAAGATACACATATGGACATTTTAAAAAATCCTTTCCTACTTATTTCTATATCTATGTAGTTCTATTTTCCTTTGGCTTAATCCTTCCTCATTACCCACAAAGAACAAAAGACAGAGATGGAGAGGTAGCTAAACATACCTGTATACCAAGTACAAGTCTTTCAGGTACATTATAGGAACCTCTCACCCAAACCTGCAGTGGCTCTCAGCTGACTACCAAGTGAAATTCAAACTCACTTCATTAAACTTCTCAGCTAAGCAAAGTCTTCCCCAATTCTGTGATACTCTCCCTTTCCAGTAATATTTCATGCCCCTTACACATACTCTATTCTACAGACAAACTGCAGACAAATCTATCTCCTTGCTCCCAAACAGACAGCAAACTCCTTGAGGGCAGGGATCCCTCTTCAGAACTTTGTACAGTGCTCAGGGTTGCTCAGGGTTTAGAACAGTGCTTTTCACACAACAAGCAGTTAACAAGGCTTACTGAAATGTCAAATCCAGATTTTCAGAAGCCAGCAAAAAAAATCATAAATTCGTCCCTAAACAATCAGCAAATACTTATATATTCAGTATGTGTCCCTGAGCTGATGCACCTGATGGTTACAAGGAAGCAACAATATAACCTGAGGAAGCCCAGTCCTCAGGAATACTTCTGTCATTTACAATAATTCTTATATGTTCCCTGGCTGATGCTTTTACAGATCTGATTAATTTGTTATAGAACATAGGTCTTTAGAGCCCTGCTAATTTGAATTGGTAAATACGATCATTTTTACAGCAATAAAGATGATATAAAACCATCTACTGCTCAGAGGTTGTTGCAGAATCTTAATTCTATCAATCTAGCAGATTAATTCAGCTAAAGCAAAGTGTTCAGCTAAGAAAACTTTGATGGTGCACATTCAACCAGTCTTACATTAGCTTGGTATAGCAAAAAGAATACTTAAATTTGGTGTTAGGAGATCCAGGTTCTAATCCTGATTTTTTACTAGCCGAGTGACCTTAAACAAGTCATTTCACTGCTTTAAAGCTCAGTTTCCTCACCTGTAAAATGGGAACAAAACTACAAGTAAATAGAATGGAGGCTGAACTAGAGTGGTGGCAGTTTGTGATTATATTCAAACTACCAATTCTGCATAACAAGGTATTGATAACTGCTTATAATTATTTTATTAAGTTTCTCCATCTGTGGTTACAGGAAGAAAGACAAAAAACCACACATAAAGGGGAGTCAGCATAGTATGGCACAAAAAAAACTGATTGGGTTGGAAATCAGGACCCCTGGGTTCTAGTCAAAGTCACCTAGGCGGTATATATACACCACTCTATGGAGTGCAGAACAACCCAACACTGGATAAACCATTTAACCTCTCTGCTTCAGTTTAACGAAGATAATAGCATCCACCTCCCAAGGTTGTTTTGAGGATAAAATGAAAGGATGTATAAATCACTTAAAGCACTATATAAAGGTATTATTATAAATGTTATCATTATTATATTAATAAATATATTATCATCATTATTAAAAGTTACTTTCCTGCCATTAGCTATTAGCACGACTAGAGAAGTTAAGAGACCTTCCTCCTTTCAGGCTTTCTGGTTCAGAAAACTGAAGTCTTCCTCAGCTCCTCAGTCTTCTTCATTCCTTCCCTATCTCCAAACATCTGTCAAATCTTATGGATTCTACTTCTGACAACATTTTCCACATCTGTTCCTTTCTGGGTATATAACAGACATCCTGGTTCTCACTCCATCACCTCTCATTGGAAATACTGCAGTGGCCTCATTATTGATCTCCCTTTAATTAAGAATGGGGAACCTATGGCCTTGAGGCTACATGCACAAAAAGTCACACTTGAGGATCTAGAAGGCTGAATGTGCCCTCAAGGCCACAGGCTCCCCACCCCTGTTCTTTCCCTTCCCTCCTCCATCAGATACATAGGTGGAAAACTGCTGTTATTCCTAAGGCACAAATCTGATCTAAAGAAAATATTCATAATATACAGACATTTTCCAATACAATTTTCACTTTCTTCTCCATATGAACCTTTTTACTTAAATCACCTGATTTATCAAAGTATATGTTTGAGGGGAAAAATTAGTCAACTTTCATTTATTAGATTCTTACTACATGACAGGCACTGTACCAAATAGTGAGAATGCAAAGAAAAGCAAACCAAGGCCTTACCTTCAATAAGCTTACATTGGAATGAAGGAGATGACATGCAGATGACTAGATACACAAAAGATTTATTAGAAGTATACAAAAGGGGCTGCTAGCTAGTGCAGGGGATAGAGTACTTCCTGGAGTCAGGAAGACCCAAGTTTAATTACAACCTCATACATATACTAGCTATGTGACCCTGGGCAAGTCACTTCACCCAGTTTTCTTATCTGTAAAATGAGCAGGAGACAGCAATGACAAAGAACTTCAGTATGTTTGCCAAGAAAACCCCAAACAGGGTCATAAAGAGATGAATACAACTGAAACAAATGAGCAACAACAGCCCTTAAAGGGGAACCTTTGGCTAGTGATTTGATATATTTCTGGAGGGAGGGAAGCTTATCCTGCTCTCAAGAAAAGCAAAAGGCACAGAAAAAGTGGCAGCTCAATGGAAAGAAAGTTCACAGTTCTCACTGGAGAGACAAAGAAAGGAGTTGGTTTCCTCAAGCACCCAAAGACAAGAAGAAACATAATTACAATTACATGTTATGTTACTTGTTCATCTCACCTTGGCAGCATTTATGAATATAAGTAGCCAGCCACTGTAAAGATAACTGCAGCCTTCAAGCCACTATATTCTAAAGAGTGAGGAAGTGGAGACAGTTTATGAAGAACTTGACTTGCCCAGGATCACACAGCTGGTTTCTGAGGCTTGATCTGAACTCAGGAATACAAAGTACCAAGCATTAAATTAATGCTTATTGATCATCTAATAGGATGGATCCCAGACACAGAGCTAGAGGGGGAGCTCAGAAGCCATCTAATACAACCCCTTACATTTTACAAAATGGGATACTAAGGCCTGCCAGTTAAGTGACTTGACCATATCTGCTGAAAGGTCTCTTTGGTCCTTTGTGATGGTTGACAATGGCCTGAGAGAACCACTACAGACATTCTAAGGTCTCCTCTCATAGGAAGCTAGTTGTGCAGAGGTAGCCCTGAGTTCTTGAATGTGATGCTAATGGAATCCAAGCTGGAAAAGCTTTGGGTGTGAACATCAAAACAGACTGCCATCTGAAGACTAGCATGGAGAGGCTTAACACCAAAGAGTTGGCCACTAAGTGGTCAATATTTTGAACATGGTAGTCACAAATAGACAAAAATACAATACAGACTTTGGTCTGGCAAGACTAAATAGACTTCTCAGCAGAGTTCTGTTCACTATCAAGGCATCTCATGTGCCCATGAAAAATCCTTTAACATGCCATTTAAAGCTCCTGTCAAAAAGGTGTTTTACTAAAAATGCAGTAAGATACTTTTTTGGACATGGGCAATGAGAGAAATTTGCTTCACTATACTATGCAACTATGTATTGAGGCCTTTCTTTTTTAAATTATTTTTTCAATTGGGGAGACTGGTGGGAGGAATTGACTAATAAAAGAAGAAATATAGGAGATAGTTCTCTGGAGGGAAGGGTGAGGCATATAGGGTAAAATTAAATTACGTAACAAACAAAACAAACCAATAATAATTTATTTTGAAATAAAATCCTTTAACATCACTGATATTAACCTCCAGGTTAGGACTACCTTTCTCTCAGTGGTTAAGGACTTTTTTGGGGGGAGTAACCATTAATGGACTACTATCCATAAAGAAAATTCTTTTCAAGTCACATAATAGCAACTTTCTATCCATGCTGCTCTAGGGCTAAGTTTCTATAAATTATTCTGCTCCCTCCCCTGCAGATAACTCAAAATATGATCCCAGGTGGTGTCATCAATAATTTATTTAGCATATATTTGGTGCTAAATGTACTGTACTAGATGTTAAGTACACAAAAGTTAAAAGTTAACACTCCTTTAGGAAACATATATTTTACTGAGAGAATATAACAAACAGAGATAAACACCATACAGGAAAAGATGGGGAGAATTCTAACAAGTGGCTGAGGATTGGGGGAAGGTTGAGATCAAGAAACATTAGAAGATGGCATTAGAGCTGAGACTTGAAGAAAGCTATAGATTTTAAGAGGTAGAGGTGAGAAAGAGGGGCATTTCAGGCATGGAATATAAGGCAGTGGAAAGAGCACTGGGTTTGAAGTTGGAGGAGATGGGCTTGAATCTCGCCTCTGTCTACCTGTGTGACCTTGGTAGAGGAATTGAACTTCTCTGTGCCTCATCTGTAAAATGAGCCATTTGGGCTAGGGGATCTTTAAGTCCCTTCTCCAGCTCTCTGATCCTATGATCATAGACCTCGGGGTAGGAGACGGGATGCTGTTTATTGGGGGGGGGGCAGGACAGGATGGAATAAAGAATTTAGGAAGGAGAGTAAAATGAAATAAATCTGAAAATGTGGGCAGGGGTAAGGCTGTGACTCCATATGCCAACATC
>CM053596.1:154805788-154851386 GCA_028646575.1 Pseudocheirus occidentalis
TAAAGAGTTCACCTATGTGGTATGGCTACCCAAGTAAAAATATCTCTTCTATTCAAGAGGATATAAAGCCTTTCCTCCTGCCATTAGTGAAAAGGCTTAAAATAAGAGAGAATATTATCTTCTTTTCAGATAATTTTTTTGATAAGAGGCAAGAAGTTTCAGATCTATATTTTCAGACAAGAACCTAATTATCTTAATCTAGGGTCAACTCTTATCAGTGGCCACCATTTCTCCCAATGCAATTGGCTCAAGCAAGCCTCTCAGCTCCTTTCTGTCAACCATAGATAGGTGATTGATGAGTGTCCCTCTCCCTTCTCATTCTTTAAGGCTCCTGTTCTCCCAGGAATATCTGACTTTGAATAAGTCATGGTATCTTCCTCTGTATCAAGAGTCAAACGATGAATGAAGTTCAGACATTGTAGAGACTGAATTCCTTATGGTACAACATTCTACATCAATATTCTAATTATGGAACCACACAGTTTCCTCTCTGCAGCCAACTAGAATGTATAGCCTTATCAGAGCATCTGCTTTAGGGCCTTCCTTAACACTGGTCAGTAAAGACCTAACTTGATGGTTCCTGGAGAGGGTGATGTGCTAATAAAGAGCACAAGTCCATCTATGGCACATATTGGTTGGCTAGCCTCTTACACATTTGTACCCTTATTATGTACTTCTCATTTTTATTTAGAGCAGTCTCTATATTACAAGGTGTAGAAAAGTGCTGAAGGCCCCATAAAAAAAATTATGGATTCTGAGCTCCAGGTCAGAAAACTATAGACACTGTACAACACCATCCTATTGTTTCACTCATTTATTTCTAGGAGAAATCTGTTATTTCCATCAATTTTGCACCAACTATTTCTCATTGAGAAGACAGACATATGAAACCCCAAATAATCTTAATGATAAACAGAAGTCACAGATCAGGAGAAATCAAGAATAAAAATTTAATCAATGACCAGTCCTGAAGTTATTTGAAAATACCCAATAACATGAGGAATTACCTAAAGAACCCCAAAATAATGCAACAGTTCCAATGATAATGGTTACAAACAATAAGAAATACACTATGGTTAAGACTATACAAAGAACCGACATCTCAAATCCATTTCCCCAGGCCCTCCCTTACAAGCAAGTTTTCTAAGCTTTCAAACACACCGTTTGTCATCAAATTATCCACCAAACAGTGTGCTTTCTGGAACTCCCAGTGCCTGTCTTCACTGCACTTCCGGCACAAGTTTCTCTGTTTCAACAAGATTCCTGCAGTTCCACCTGATGTCACTAGAGGCCTGTGAAGAGCTTACATTTTTTTCATTGCTAAGAGTATAGTAACCAAAAGGGTCCAGGACAACCAAATAGTTAATTTTACCAAAGGCCTTCATGTTGAAAGTCTCATTTGATGGGCAGCACTTTCCCTTCTAACCTTTCAGTGAGGACTTTGAATAAAAATGAACAAAATGCAAACAGCTTCCGGGAAGCAACTAAAACGTCTCATCTGTAAGTGAACTGCCTGGTGTTTACCTCAAGGACCATCTTCTTCACAGAAAGGTTGGCATATGGAGTCACAGCCTTACCCCTGCCCACATTTTCAGATTTATTTCATTTTACTCTCCTTCCTAAATTCTATATTCCATCCTGTCCTGTCCCCCCCCCCCCAATAAACAGCATCCCATCTCCTACCCCGAGGTCTATGATCATAGGATCAGAGAGCTGGAGAAGGGACTTAAAGATCCCCTAGCCCAAATGGCTCATTTTACAGATGAGGCAACTGAGGCACAGAGAAGTTCAGTTCCTCTACCAAGGTCACACAGGTAGACAGAGGCAAGATTCAAGCCCATCTCCTCCAACCTCAAACCCAGTGCTCTTTCCACTGCCTTATATTCCATGCCTGAAATGCCCCTCTTTCTCACCTCTACCTCTTCTACTCTAGAAGGTTATTAGGTGAAATAGAAGGCAAGAGCAACACCAGATAAACACTGTAACACTGGGAATGGTTCATTTGCTTTAGGAAGAATCCTCAAATACACACTAGGCAAAGAGACATACACTACAGTGCAAAAAGGGGAAATTAATTGAATGAGGAAGATAACAGCTAGCATTTATAAAGCACTTTAAAATTTGCAAAGCACTTAACACATTTTAACTCATTTGATCCTTACAACAATTTAGTGAGGAAGATGCTACTATTATCTCCATTTTATACATTGGAAAACTGAGATACAAACAGATTAGGTAATTTGCCCAGGTTCACAGTGAGGGAGTGTCTGAGACAGCATTCAAACTCAGATCTTCTTGACTTAAAGTCTTACATTCTATGCATTGCACCATCCAGCTGCCTTCTATTTTTGGAGAGCCCAAAGTGAGATCTGAGGAAGATTCCTTACAAGAACCATGGAAATAGGGATTTTTGTGGAAGCTGCAGGAGAATTAAGTTGTCAATGGATGAACAGATTACCTCTAGGACAGTTTTGGAAGGGGGGTACACCCATAGGAACTCTGAAGGGAAGAGACTTAATAGAGCAAAAGATATAAGCTATTTAATATGGTACATCCTAAAGAACATTTTCAGCTGAAGGAAGCCAAACAATGAAGAGTTCGAAGAATCATAAAGTTAGAGCCTAAAGGGATTTGAGGGTCATCTAGTCCAAGTCCCTCTGCAGGTGAGTGAGCAAAGGGAGTCCTAGGATGGTTAAACAAATTGCCTAAGGTCTCACAAATACTGAGTGTCAGAGATGGGCCTTGGACCAAGATCCTCTAACTCATAAGGCACCTGAATCTTTCCCGATACCATAATGCCTCTCTCTTTGCTAAACTCTATGACAGAAAGCACAACCACACCACAGAAAGAAAACTGATTTACCACAAATACCTTTATTTTTCATCACATCAATCCTTAAGAAGTAGCTTTTAAAAAGTGACTTAAAAAATTAAATGAAACATCAAACCTTAAGAAGTGGCTTTACTAGCTAAATAAACAAATAAACGACAGAAATCAAGAGGATGATTACCTCCTTCAATCCCTGCTGCCTCTGTGAGTTTCATCCTTCTTAATGAGAGGAATGATTTTTTTCACTTGCTAGGTTTGGTTAATTAGCAATGAAACCAGAGTTTGAAGAAAGGACCCTTTTGTCTGAAAAACCTGTGCAAAGGATCCCTCAGAAACTTGTAACTTCCCTTATGGATCACTCTGGCCCTGAGGATGACTGCAGGTGTCAGAGTTCTGTGTGAGGGAGCTCGTAGTCAAAAGAACTTTTTTTTTTGGTCTATTAGGAGCTAATAGTTAATGAGTTTACAATATTCAGGCTTTTTGAGGAATGCTGTTTGCTGTTTTTGTCAACTGACAGAAATGGGGGCAGAGACAAGCCCTCATGAATCCCATAGCTGTTGTGGCTGCTTCACATGAGAGAAGAGCAGTTGCTTGAGGCATTTCAGAGACATGCAGGAACAGAGGAAGAGTGTATTAATACTGGAAGTGAATTTTCAATTATTGTGAGCAGATGGTCAGTCCACATGGCAAAAACATCTTAAGCCAGCTTTACTTAAGGCAATGGCAAATGATAATACATTGAGTCTTGGTCCCCCAAATAAGTCTTATATGCACATCATGTTCAACTACCATGAAGCCTGTTTTTCAGTGCTTATCAGGTACATTGCTGCATTCCTGTTTTCTAAACAAATAAATTACGATGCAGATGGAATACAGAGAGAAAAGAATGCAAGGGGAAGAGCCTTGAATTTAGAATCATAGGACCCGAGTTCAAATCTCAGTTGTCAGTTATTAGCAGGATGACCTTGCAAAAAAGTCTCAAGTTTCCTCATTCTGAAAAATGACAGACTGGATCAATTACTTCAAGGAAGGGAGGATGGGAGCCAGAGAGGGAGTGAGGGAGGAAAGAAAACAAAGTACTTTTAGTAGATGGAAAAATATATCCTACATTTCATAATAACAACTAACATTTTGGGGCTCCAGGTGCAAATCTCTATTCTATCCCAATGCCATCACCTAGCTACCTTAAACATTAAGCAGGAAAATAACTTCAAAACCGTCTGGTCTTATCCTTTGGCACAGATACTTAAAACCATACAAGGAATGGTTGTGGATTAGATTTTTTTTTCAGTATTATCAAGAGATGAGGATTCTATAACCTCCTTTGGAAGTCTATTTTAGGATAAAACACTTTCAGCCAAAAAGTTTTGATTCTTCCAAATACTTGGTATTCTCTCACCACTGCATATTTATTGCAAACATATCCAATATTTACATATCTATGAACACAATGTATCCCCCTAGGACTGGGTGACCTCACTTGGGGGGGTCTATGTGCTCTGTGGATAGACTGCAAGAATTTGTGAAACTTGATGGGATAAAATTTACACCTTTGTTTTCACTGACCTTTGGTTTTCTTTGTAATCTTATGTATTTTATTTATTTAATAAGATTGAGAGGCATCACCAGACTTCTAAAAGGGTATATGACACAAAAGTTAAGAATTTATGCAGAATGTAAGCCCTCTGAGGGATGGGGTGACCTCACATTTGCATTCATGTTCCTGGGAGGTAGCAAGCAGTGTCTGTCACATAGTTGGCTCATAATAAATGCTTGTTGATTGATAAAATCCATCTTATTTAATTTAAATTTATTTTTCTTTTTTAACCTCAATAAATAGCATCATACTTACACTAACCCTTCATATACATGGAAACAATTAAAGCATCTAATCTCCAAGTTATATTCCTCCAGTATAATGTTAAATTCCTTCAAGGTACACACTCTTTTGCACTGCCTTTGTATCACTGGCAGAAGCACAGCATCTTGAACACAGCAGACACGTAAACAAAAAATGCTTGTTGGTTTGGATTGGTATTTGATCATACCTTTTTCAGGTGTGGAAACACTCTGGTACCCTTAATTTTTCCTTAGTGGTCTAGGAAGGATTGATCTAAGGAGTCTATAGGACACCAAATAGGGAGGCAGAATCTGGTATTGTGACCTGGTTACTATGCAATCTTTGGTTAGTCATTTAATGTCTTTGCACCTCTATACTATGGAGGAGGTCTATATCTCATCTCATGTGAACCCTGTGAGAACCAGTAACAAAAAATATCAATCTGAAATGATATTCCATCATTGAAATATAAAATGCAGAAACTAATTCAAATTGTTTTTCCTACAGATAATCAGTTATTATTCTTTTTGTAAGCACTAGCTCCCCATCATGAGTCTCTACATTAAAGATACAGAGCAAAAAGGGGGAAAAAATCAGTTAATATGGGCTGTCGTAATTATATTACTTTAAGTAATATCACATTATATTGATGGCCTTTTTACATTACAGAATTTTATCTCATTATTATTTCCTCATCTTGTATCTGTGTGATTCATTGTTACTGTTGTTTTGGTATGTAAGTGTGTTCCCGATACTTAAGCTCAGTCCCAGGCTTGAAAGAACACTTCCTAATTCACTGAGGTCACAGAATTCTAATCTCTGTCTTCTAGGATATTAACTTCCTTTAGACTTGATATGAGTCTGATGAGCTCAATTCTATCTTTTAGATCACAGACAAGTGCATTAAGTAATAGTACCCCCAAGAAATTACTCATAAGGATTAGCAGCCAAGGGATAAACCTATCTCCCTCATTCTTTCCTTCTAGGTCCAGTGAATCACTTTGGGTATATTCTCCATGACACAGATCAGCATCCTTGTGTTCATATACACATGAATTGTAGAGTGAAAGTTGTGGGGTTGAATGTGGTTAAATATCTTCTGAACTTCATACCAACGTCCTTAGAGGTAATTTAGTCTAACCTGTATCTAAAAAAAAAACTCCGCCACCACAACTAACAAGTGGTCACCTAACTTCTGCTTGAAGTTTTCCAGTGAGTGAAAATTTACTACTTCATGAGACAATTCATTCAACTTTCAGACAGTGCTAATTACTAGGATTTTTTTTTAAACATGATATCAATCCAAAATTTGTCTCTTTTGTCCCAGAGGGCATTAACTACAAACAGAACAAGTCAAATTCCTTCCTGACAACTTTTTAAACACTGGAAGAGAGCAATCCCTCTCCATCCCCCATGAACCTCCTCTTCTTTCCAGGCTAAACATCTCTATTTCCTTCAAGTTGTCCTCATATGGCATGGAATCAAAAGTTTAACCATTCTAAGGGAATCCCTGGATACTCCAGTTTATCACCATTCTTTTAAAATGCTGTGCCTAAAACTCAACACAATATTCTAGATGTGGTCTGACCAGAGCAGAATATGACTGATTATGACTTCCTTATCTAATTTAAAACCAAGATTTTATGTTGGGTACTGTTACAGTGATCATAATAAACAGAAAATGGATAACTATCCCACAATCTCTTCCCCTTACCTTTGTACTATGAAACAGTCAACAAACTCTCAAGATACTCAATATAATGGGGGAGGCTGTGTGCAAACTAAGATTAGCTCAGTGGAGCTTAAGATTTGGCAATTTCTATCACACTGTAAGGTCTCAGCTACAGACCAAGTATGAGGCTCTCAACCAAACAGAGGAAAGGCTATTTAACAGAAAGAGCTAGAGTCTCCCCATCATGGGGCACCTGTGCATCCCACCAGTACCTAAAACTCATTATGGTTCAAACCAAGTATATTGGCTTTACTAAAAAGGTGTTTCTTTTTTTGACTTCATTATTTCTGCCAAATATTCTCATACTTGCTGTTACTTTTAATTCTTCTCTTTTCTTCACCTCCCACATCCAGTTAAGAAGTCCTCTTCTTCAGCAAGATGTTGCACATCTAGCAGGTTTTCCTCTTCATTGCATTTATTCCCACTGTCATCACCTTGGCATAGGCCTGAATAAATTGATATAACAGCTTCCTAAGAGGTCTTCCACATTCTTCCTCTCCCAACTCAATCTGCATGCTGCTTATGCATAGATCTGGCCATGTCACTCTGTGGCTCACAACTTTTCAGAGGATCCCTATCCATCAAGTTCTAAATCCTTTTCCAAGAAAACTTTCTTGCAAAATCTTTTTCTAAATCTTTCATCTTGACACAATCTGGTTCCATCCTTCTTCCTCAAACTTACCCAATTTTAGTCCTCTCTAGACACAGTGCTCAATATTCCAGACAAATTAGATTGCTCTGTCTGCTAACTATATTCTATGCCTTCCTGCTACTACGTCTTTGACTGTACGATTCCTTATATCCCCTAAGGAAGCTTTCCCAGATTTTCTTCTTGATAAGGACATTACTCTTCAAAGTTTAAAACTTCATTCTGTACCTAAAAAATTTATCAAAAAACCATTTCGGCTATCCATATATATCCTATCTCTTACTGGACCCTATGAGAGCAGTGACCTTGTATTATCTTGATATTTTATCTTCTTAAAGGTCTTCCCAAGCACCCTATTACTAGTGATGTTTAATTTTTCTTTTTGAATTAAAAGGAATTGAATAATCATACTGGTGTGGTTTTTAAGCCCCTAGAAGATTTTGGGATCTTACTCACAATTTGTCTTGGTAAATAGTATCAACACTTGGTATACACCTACCATACAGAGTGATGTAAGAATCCACTGCTGTGTCCCAACTGGAAGAGCCCTGGGGTGAAATGAATCATTTTCAATGAGAACAAATAAGCTGTGATTTTATCCTCCTGGTAGAAGTCTGACATTATGACTCTAATACCCATGCTCTTTGTGGCCTAAGGCAAGTCACTTAAATTGGTGTATCGGTTTCCCCATCTGTAAAGTGAGGATAATAATAATTACGTACCTCATAGGGATTGCCAGTTTTAATTAGTAATGTCTGCAAAGTGCTCTAAAGAAGAAAAGTACTTTTTAAATGCTCTGTAACAACATTTGAATGGAGACTTAAATGTCAGCTTCTACACCACCACCATCTTCTCTTCTTCTGTGGTATCTTTGTGCATTTTTCAGATTCATTCCTGTTCAAGTCTTTAGTCAAAGAATCCACTAAAGATAAATATGATTGGAATTATCTCAATTTCCTGACTGTTGATATTTTAAGGATGCTTGTTTGGTTTTTTTTTTCCTGGCAAACAAAAACAGAAAAGATAACAACATCTGCAATTTCACAGTTCAGGCAGAAACCACAGAACTGACTATAACCAGGACAGAAGATAAGCTTCTACAATAAGCATGTTTTCATGTCAGGAAGCTGATTCTAGCATCTGAAAATGATGAAAATTGTACTGTAAATAATTTTGTACTTCTAGCTTTATTCCCTAGTCTGCTGAAAGGCTTAAGATGCTCCCTAGTTTTTGAGATGCAAACTGCATTATTATCCTGAAGCAACTGTTATGCTATCAAGCTTGGAAAGAATCATTTTGACTTCATCCCTTCCTTTAGAAGACAATGTTTGGACTGGGTTGGTCAGTAGGACTCCATCCAGGGCACCCAGTTTTCCTTTAGAACTTATCTGCTTAAGATGACTAACTAGTATACAAAGAGGAATCAGCTCTAAGAAAGTATACACTTTAATTTTTGCTACCCTACCTGTTCCCCCTCCTCAATGCCCCCAGGAAAAAGACTGGATAAGGCTGAGGACAAACTCTCAGGAGAAAACTTCTACTTTTAGAATACCAGAAGATAAGGATCCTTTAAATTTAGAAGGACTGCTTCTTCCCAGGAATGAGAACCAAGATACCACAGTATTATAGAAGCAAAGAGAAGAGAGACTAACTATCAATAAAGCAAGGGTTACCGATTCCCATTAAATGTTACAGAGACATCAAAAAGGATGAGGACTGAGAAAAAAGATTTGTTATCTAAAGGCATCAATGGTGCATTGGAAAGAAGTTCTAGATTTGGAACCTGAAGAACTGGGTTCAAATCTTGTCTTGTACAAGTTTCTCAACCTCTCTGGAATGAGATTTATCACCTGCAAGATGAAGGGGTTGGACTAAATGACCTTTCTTTGTCATCCTGTGAGACAGCAATTTTTCCAGAAATACTGACAGAAGATAGATAAGGGGTTGAGAATGTGGAAACAGGAAGTTTTACTTTTTACAAACATGTGGTTTTAAAAAATAGTTGAGAGATGAAGTAACAGCTAGAAAGGATGGCAGAGGAAGGAAAAGGTTTCTATGAGGCTAGGGACAACTAAGCATCCCTGTAGACAGGTGGCAGGGAACCTGTAGAGAGGGAAATACTGAAGCTGGGAAAAACAGATGAAACAGCTAGATCTGGGAAGGGATGGGATCCTAAACATAAACGAAGCTAGCTCTGCACAGGAGAGCAACTTTTTTCTGAGGTCGAGAAAGAGAAATGAAGATAAAGAAGAGTTCAAAGATGTCAAGGACAATTGATGGATAAGAACTCAGTGGGAAAATTATATCCTGAAAGGGAGAGGGTGGGTGTTGTCTAGGGTCAGGAACCAGAAGAGAGAAGGGAAAGGGAGAAACATTTACCTATGAAGAGAGTGAAAAAGGTTTGAAAATAGATGAATAATTGGATTACTAAGCAAAAAGCTGAGATTAAATGAAAATTTGGAGTAGACCAAATCAGCAGGATTCTGTGTTTTTCTTCACTAATACCAGAGAATTAAGAAACGGGGAAAGAACAGCTTTAGAGAGGAATGACCAACGTTGAACACTGCCTAAATGGATTATAGCTGAACGTCAAAGGGGTGAGGAATTCTAGTGTTTGACCATCATTTGGCCACAAACAAATAAAGAAAGAAAAAACCTTCTACTTTACAAAGCAAAAAGCATATTAATAGGCTTGAGACTTATTTATAAGGGCTAAACCAAACAACTTAAATCAGAAAAGTTGACTGATTTCTATTATTCAAGGTTTTACTGAATATTGGTGGCTCACCACTTTCAGTGACTTGCTAAGACACCAGGTAGATGATACTCTCCCATCAATCCCTATCACTCTGATTTATCTGATTCACCATATAAATTTCTTCAAATCTCTTTATCAAACGAAGTAAGGACGTGGAGATTAAGAGGCTGAAAATCTTGTAGAAGTTAAAAGAACACTTAAATAATCCATTGCCCTGAATTTTTAGAAGGCTATATCAATTTCTCTGAAAGGAACCAAAACAGTGTCAAGAGTTTAAATCTTTTTAAGTAGAACATTAAAACAGCAAGCAAAGTACCTTTTACCTCTAACGCAATGTACCTCTAGAGTGCCCTCTAAAAAAAGAGGCAAAACTTTCTTAAAATACTTCTGGAGATTCATGATTTGACTGCTATAAGTATTCCCATAGCTTATGAAGACTGTAGTCTTTTCTTGCCCCAAGGTGTTGCAACACCTGGTACCAACCTTCTGGAAATGACCTTTTCCAAGTCTTCATTAGGTCGGTTCTAGATGCACAATCTTGTCATTGGGCCTGTATCCAAAGTCTTCTCAAGCTTGGGAAGAAGGTCCTGCCAGAACTTGCTCTTTAATGTTTATTCTCCATTAGCACAGCTTTCTAGGAGCCCAGGGTCATCTCCATGTTACTTTTCATGAAGTACAAGGAAAGAACATGGAGAACTTTGAAAAGCAAGATTTCAGCAAAACCTAGCCTATGAACCCTTCACTTTTTTTTTATCTTTGACTCATTCAGATTTTGATATTAGTACCACATGTCAATAACTCTTTAAGCTTTTGACATCTGATGCTTTGAGAAATAACATTTCTACTTTAGAAATATTATTTTTGTCTTAAGTTTTTTAAAAAATTGATGTGATTCACAGGAAATGAAACTATGCTATGTGGTTTTAACAGGAGGGAAATTATACTAGATTCAAAATACTGCTCTATGAAATTTTCATAAAAAAAGAATGACAAAAAAAAACTTTTTTGGCATCACTGCACCTTCTGTTCAATTGACTGCAGTAAAAGCAACTGATGGAGTGTCTAAAGGTATCCCTTACCAGCACAGTTTAAGAGAAACAGCACTGGAGGAAGAGTCAGACCACCTCAACTAAGATTCTGAATTTGCCACAAACTAGTTGAAGAAGTCACTTAACCTGAGATTCAGTTTTTTTGGGGGAGGGTTGTTTTGTTTTCAAATCTGATTAAAGTATGGTAACAAAGCCCACTTTTGGCTGCTGAGTCAGAACTAAGTATGCATACAAAAAGATGATTACTTGCTTTCCCCTAACGGTTTTCCAGGCAAGAGGAAGAAATGCTGGGGGCTGTTGTAGGGAGGAGGCAGTAGGATTGCCATCATCTTTCCTACTTAATAGCATTGTGACCATGAATGCATGGCACCTCTTTTTTGGGGGTGTGCCTCGTATTTACTATCTCCTAATCCGAAGTGAATGAGTATCTAGAGGACAAAACACACCAGGTTACAACTTTATGAGCTTTGTAAGTTCAAATAATCATCTGAGGTCCAGCAACTAGAATCAGTAGCAGTCTTCTAGTAGCTGCAGGAGCCAAGACTAGTGAAAAGAAATTCCTATTCCCAGCAATGATGGACAGAGAGAAAAACAAAAAATTATTTCAAAAAAAGGACCCAAGACTTTGACAAAAGATTTCAGTTCAACAAATACTGAATCAATGCCCACTATGTGTAAAGCATCGTGTTTTTGAGTTTAGCTGAGCCCATACTTTGAAATAGAGAGTTGCAATATTAGCAATGAAGCAAGGGGCTGAACTGCTAACTCAAAAGTCAAGAAAGAAACACAAGAAAAAGTAGTTTTAATTATATTCTAAACCTCTTAATATATTAGTGTCTACCCAAGGCTGGACAGATGTAAAAATGGAGGAAAGTATATAAAATTAAATGCCATTAAATAATAAAAAAGCTTAGTCTCAAACATATTTTTCTATCAACTATTAGTTCTCAAAATAACTGTCTGTACATGTATCTAACATATGTACATGCACATAACACACATGTATATATGGTATCTATATAATACACACATGTATACACACATATACATAAAATACATTATGTATATTTCTTGTTTTCTAAATAGTTTCACTCAGATTAGTTCCCTTAATCTTACGTGTTAAGTTCAACTCTGTTGCAGGACTAAAATTAATTAAATGAATGCCAAGCTTTTGTGTGTCAACAAACAAGCAAAATATACTTTTAAAAGATCAATTTAGAAGATATCTGTGATACTATTTCAAACTAATATTTCATCATTATTTATGTTTTACCAAAAAGAACTATATACAATGGAAAAAAATCTAGCTGTCCTTAGAGGCAACATAAGCTTTTCACTGAATCCAGTTAAAGTAGAGGTCCCATTATAGACAAAGGAATTGTGAAAAGCAGGCATACCCACCATCTCTTCTGGTCAACTGCTGCTTCTGGATTCTGAAGCTTTAAGGAACTCATTTCATTTGCCCCTCCATTGCCAATACTTCTTCCCCATCAAAAAAAGAAACAATCTTGTCTGAACTATCTCTACCCAGTCTCCCCATAACTCCAATGTGATCTCCCTTTAAACCACAGAATCCTCATCCCTACCTCCTCATATGCCAGTAGAGGAGCTACTGGGAAGTGCAGAGCTATTAAATGGCTACTGTTATTCTTTGCCACCCATTGCAAGGTGGCAATTTCTCTCTTGTTACTGAAACAAAGCAAAGAGGATAACATGTCAGTGCTGTAGTTGGCCTGGAGTTAGGAACATCCAAATTCAGACCCAGCCACAGATACTTACTAGCTGTGTGACCTGGGCTAGTCACTTGATCTCTGTCTACATCACCTTCCTCATCTGTGAAAGTGGGATAAGAAGAGCACCTACCTCACAGAGTAGTAAGGAATAAGAATTTTTATAAATTGCTTAGCACAATGTCTGGAACATAAGAGGTATTTAATAGATGCTTTGTTCCTTCCCCCTCCTCCTACTGGTTGGCCCTCTGATGCCAAATCTAGTATTTTTCTCCTCATTCCATCACAATATAGGTTATTAATACATCACTTCAGAGTTGTTGTGAAGCTCAAGCTCAAATGGGAGAATGAAAGAGGAATACATAGTAAAAAACACTGTAGTGTATAAATGTTAGCTATTTTTATTATTATAATAATTCTCATTTGTTTGGGGACCTTCACTGATGGAAGTAGAGAGGGGTGAAGGAGATGAAGTAGAGGAAGACACTAGTGTGCGAAAGAGAAAAAAAACAAGATTTTTTCTTACAGTTCCTTCTCTATAAGAATCTGTATACAAGGATCCCAGTGAGTACAAAGATGGAAGCATTAGACACACACTAGGAGACTGTAAGAGTCCTAAATCTCATGTTCTGGGAAGAAAATGACTTTCTGCCATAATTGAATCATTCAGGGCCATACTCAGTGGATGCCCTAAGGTGATTATGTTGAGAATGGAGGCTTTCAGAATGCCATTTAGTAAATGAAAACAGGGCTGGATAGCAGTAATAAACTAATGCCTTGAAGCTACTCATTTTTTATGGCAACCTAATTGAAACATACAAATTGTTTACTGCTCCCTGCTTTTAAGATAGGGCAGGCCAAGGAACACATGATTGATTTTGAACTTTAGCCAATAAGATAAGGTTTAGTCTTCAGAAGAGAATAAGTTACTGATCTAATTATCTTAAAGCTAAGACAAGTGGAACTGTCATTCTGTCCTCCTAAAGGGAGACACTCTGTCTTCCATGTGACAAGAAAGTGGCACTGGTGTATGTTGTTTTCTGAAACACTGGCTTTCTATTAAATAATTTACAGGGAAC
Organism: Pseudocheirus occidentalis; assembly: GCA_028646575.1. Classification (NCBI taxonomy): domain Eukaryota; kingdom Metazoa; phylum Chordata; class Mammalia; order Diprotodontia; family Pseudocheiridae; genus Pseudocheirus; species Pseudocheirus occidentalis. The sequence continues at coordinate 154,819,456 of CM053596.1, forward strand.
AGATTAAATTAACCTGTAAACTCCAGGGGCCAGACTCCAGTTTCAGATGCATATGGTGGTTCTACTTAAAATCAGGGCAACTGCACACAACAATTACCCTTCACTCAATAGAGCACACAAGTAAAAAGCAGAGGCTCTGGCAAGGGGAGAGAATCAGGTAAAAATATAAAAATCTGTTAGGACATTTTCATCAATAGGATCCATCATTTTAAAAAAATTAAAGTGTTATTTTTTGCCCATGGCAAAAAAGAATTCATAAAACACATATATCCCTGCATCTGTCCTTTGGAAAAAGCAACAAAAGGCAATCCTGAAGTTATTATTCAAGACATGCATGTCAAATAGAGACAAATGGAGAGAGACTTAAGATGAATAAATAGCGGTCTCATTTCATAAAGGAGAAGTACAGACGAGTCATTATGCTTTGTTTTGATTATTACTTATTCATTTGATCGGTAAAAGCTTCACCTATTGCGGTCTGGGAGTGTGCATGTAAACCCTTGCACAGCACAAGCTAAAAATATATGAGAGCTCACAAGATTTTTATGTCTGCCTCTTTAGTTTCCACCTCCAACAAGAAAAATGAGGCTGCTACTAAGGTTTATCTATTTGAGCCTGTTTGTTTATATTCCTTTTAATGTCTCTAACTGAATACCCACTACCCCAACAACAAAAAATATTTTGCACATAACTCACTTTTATCCACCACCATGTTGTTTCTCTGCTCGAAGGGAATGTAAATTACTTGAAGACACGCATTGATTTTTTTTGTGCTTGTATTCTAGGTATAGTGTCTGGCATATAGCAGGTACTTAATAAGAGCTCACTGAATAACTGAATGAATGGAAAACTTCCCCACAGTACTTAAATTCATTCAAACTCTTTAAATCAGATGGATAATTGCTTGTCTGGCAAGTCCCAGGGCCATTTCCTATCTCAGTTTTGGAGACCATCCTTTCTGTTTTTCTGCCGGAAGAAGACAGTAGCAACGTTGGTGGGAAAATGAAGAAAAACAGATTGTTTACTGGCCCAGCTGTGTGCGCTCAGAAGGGACTAAAGTATTTTATCCTTTGCCTGACCTTTAAAGCATTGGGCCAAAGACTGGAAATCACGGGAGCTCACTAGTAGAGTGGAAAGAAGTACACAGTAGGCCTAAGACAGAAAAAATGTCTACAGGCTTATCTCCAATAAGATTCTTTTCTTCCCTTGCCCATTTTCTTTCTCTTCCCCTCCTAGTAGTGGCTGTTGTTGTTCAGCCATTTCAATTGAGTCCAACTCTTTGTGACCCCATTTGGGATTTTCTTGGCAGAAATATTAAAGTGGCTTGCCATTTCCTTTTCCAGTTCATTTTACACATAAGGAAACTGAGGAAAACAATGTTTAAGTTACTTCCCTAGTCATTCACTTGACTGGTAAATGTCTGAGGCCAAATTTGAACTCCGATCTTCCTGACTCCAGGCACTCTCCACTGTGACACCTGGCTACCCCCTTCCTACTAGTACTTCTCTTTCTTTCTCCTGCTCTCTTCTAGTATCTTTCTTGTGTATCTTCTAAACTATTCAATCTTCGTTCATTTCCTGGACTCCTTCCTCCAGTCCTGACTCTTGTTTAAAGAAAACAAGGTCAAATATGTAACATGACAGTGAAGAACAAGACAACATGGTCTCTGAGGTGTTTTCTAGACCTGAAATTTTAGCTATTCACCCAATAAGTACTTCAACAGGTCAAATATATACTAGAATGATGCTCTGGGTAAATACTTCCTTACAGGCTAACTCTCAAGTTTATATCCATGTCTCCAGAAGATTCTAATGGGAAATACCAAGTGTGGTTTCAAGGCTACCTGATCTAGTCCTTTGCCAACTATGGCCCTGAAGATCTGACCGAGCCAGGTCTCAGGCTCCATTAAGACCAGGATGTCCCAAATGTCAGTTCAAGAAATTGTTCAGATTTCCACTGGTCTTCTAGACTAAATGTACCTCAGGGAGTCCTCAGACTCACTAAATCCATCATAGTACGGTTCACCTTTTACCCGGAGTAGATGACCAGTTTAATATTCTTCTTTGCTGTCACTATCCCTAACTTCAAGAAATTAATTACCTTCCTTCAAACTACGCTTCATTGTATTTCAAAATATACTTTGACTATGAACAAAATTATACCTGGTCTAAAAACAGAAGCAATAAATTATTGAAGTATCAGAGAATCGAATTCATAGCTGAAAAAGACTGTAGAAATTATTTAGTCTATCTTATTTTACAAAAAGAAATTGAGGTCTAGATAGGTTAATCACACAGACAATAAGTAGCTAAATCTTCCAGGATCTGAACTTGGACCCTTTGTCTCAAAAAAAAAATTACAGCAAAATTGATTTATGTGACTTATGTGATATGCCCCAAGGACATAATTATCAATTACAGCATAGCTATGCCCTAGTTTGAATACCCTGATTTGTTTATAAAAGAAAACTAGAATATAAAAACTTTGGTTTGTACCAAATATCTTACAATATTTTTACCAAATATGCAATTAACAAAAAAAATTAAAATGATAGCTAACATTTATGCAGTGCTTTTAGGTATGTAAAGTACTTTACAAGTATCACCTTCTTCTATGATCTTCTTAACAACCCTATTATCCCCATTTTGCAAGTAAGGCAGAAAGAAGTGAAGTGATTTTGCCAGGGTCACACAGCTCAATGTGAATGCCTAAGCACATGCTGGAACTCAGATTTTCCTGATTCCAGGCTTAGTGTTCTGTCCACTGGGCCATCCAGTTGCAATATAGGGACTAAGGATGGAGACTGGGTCTGTGATTCCTTTGTTATATACACTTCCAGACAAGGAAAATCTTTCTCCTAACAAAGGTTGGTACCTTCTTTGAAACTTAGTTTTTTGAGAGGTACCAGAACACCAAGAAATTAAGTGAATTGGCTAGAACTGAACAGCCATTATGTTTCAGAGGTGAAACTTGAACCCCAAGTTTTACTGACTTTGAGGTCAACTATCTACTATATCATGCTGACTCTCATATTTCATTAAAAATACAATATTAATAAGCAGAAAGTATATCTGACTGTAGCCTATGACAGTTTGTAAATTTGCTTTCTTGGGTTTTTCTTTTTTGCAAGAAGGGGGTTATTTTGCTTTCAATTATGATATGACATGTTCAGTTTTTACTATATTTTAAAAAGTGTTTAGAAATTTGCATATGATAATTTAAGCATAATCAGTGGTTAAGTAAAACCTTTTAGGTCAACATTTTTCTTAGGAAAGATCAGTTGATTATTTCACCAAATATGGATTACCTTTATATTTAGCTATGCATATGTTAAAGATGTAATATCACAATGACCTAACAATTGTTTTGAATCTTCAAGGCACATTTTCCCAAAGCAAACCTTTATGCAATGCTGCTTTTATCTAAAATAACTTGTTTTTCTATTTTTACTTCTTTCACCATTTTAGTCCCTTTTCTAAGCATAATTAAAAATGGTAAGTCAACAATAACCTCTAGTATCTTCTCTTAACACTTACAGAATCAAAATAAAGACAGTTTTCTTTTGTTTGTTTTTTAACCATGTTTAGTATCTTCATGAGAGAGACTACCAGAAGTGGGAAACATTAGGTAATTATAAATTATTCCAAAAATGACTGACATATTCATGGTTTTTTTTAATCTCTGAAGTTTGAAGACGCTGATGTTCATTCTTTACTTTAGGTGACTAGAAGGGCTATATTTGTAAAAGAACAAGGGGGACAGTGTTTCCATTCCTCTCTCTTTCCAACGTCATTAAACTAAAGAAAATGACATACAATTATGTTTCAGAATTGTTGCAATTACCAGAACACTGACTCTGCTTGTTTAAATGCCCGAAAGTCACTAAATTAGTGTCTACTGAAAAATACTAGGGCTGTACTATGAGCTGGGGTTATATAGCATATTCTATTATTTTCTTTTAAAATTCAAGTCTAAACATTTAAAATCTTCTTTAAAACAAGTCTGCTATATTTTATACCAGTAAACCTGAGATCACAGGACTAGATTTGGAAGCAGTCTTAGAGGCATAGTCCAACCTCATTTTACAGAACTGAAATCCAGGAAGTTAAATAAAAAGGAGATGACCTCTAAGGTACCTTCTACTTCTAAATTCATAATCCTGTAATCCCACTTTACAGAAATATTCTAAAATCTCTACTAAATTCCTATACTTCATTGTAGAATGGAGTTTCCCCTGAGTTGTTCTCAAAGGTTATGTCACTATGAGCTTAGTGACTGAGTATGTGCTTGTTCTTTGAAGACTTTTCTAGTTAAATTTGGAGAATCTTATCACCAAATTGTTGGCTACCATGCAAAGCTGAATTTTTCTACTACAGCAAATTATGATGGCTATTTACTAAAGTATGGATGGGTTATCATCTGCATTGGTAGACAGAGTATCCACATGAGTGAAGTCTCAGGTCCTTAGAATGAAGATAAACTTGCATGTTCTCTTAACAATAACAAAAACAATTATACTTCAAGAATCTGTGATTTCTTCAGTGTGGATAAGTCTTCTCCTGAAACAACAGATGTTAGACAATCTTTGTAAGCATGAGTAACATATTTGTCAGCTGGGGACCAACTTTCTGGCAATAAGCATCTCTAAACTGAGCAAGGGTATGGGTGTTCCATGGACAAAAAAACAGTCAGTTATGATTAGGCCTGAACTGGAAGCCTTTCTTGCTTGGCAGGCCCAGTCAGAGCTTGTGCTCCACTTGTACAGCCTTTGAGAAACCATGGTAGCTTAAATTTATTGACAGCTTTGTAACATACAAATCACTTCCATTGACCTTCAGTTAGATTAAAGAAGATGGCTCTGAGATAGTTCAACCCATACCTGAAAAATGATCCTTTGTAGATGATGTCCCCAAAGTGATCATGAAATCTTTGTTTAAATCTCACCCAGGGAGATGGCATACGATTATGTTCATTTTATAGAAGATGAAGAGTAGAAAAGGACACAGGGGGGACAGAGAGGCAGGAAAGGGCCTCTTCCCATCCTACTTGTATTCAACTCAGTCAGCCAATCTCTTACCTAACTTCTCTGGACTATTCTCAGAAAGATGACCTGGGATACCATGAAGTAGGGGTTAGAGTCCTATTTAGATGACTTTATAGTTCCATGTAGACCTTAAGATTTTTAAAAATGGATAGTGATATCCAAATTTTACACCAAAGTCTCCATCTAAGTATCATAAAATCAAAACATTTTTAGAGCTCTGAAAAGGGCCTTAAAATTCATTATTTAATCCAAACTTCTCCTTTTATAGGTAAGAAACAACAATCACCAAAAAGACTCATCTATGGACACATTTAGTTAATGTTATAGCTAGGACTACAACCCTGATTCTCCAGTCTTCTAATCACTATACCAACCCTAGTTATACGTATTTTTCTTCCAAAGTGAGTTATATACTTTAAAATACATGAACTAAAAAAAAAAAAAAAGATTCTCAGTATCATGGGTGCTTTGTGTCGGGAATTTTTAAAAGGCAATAAATTTAAAAATTATACAGGCTCCAGCATTTTGGATTCTTGCTTGAATATACACACTTAGTTTACACTCCTGTCTGAAGGTGAACTGCAAATTCAAACGAAAAAGAAAACAAGATATTTGGCTTTGAAATGCACCAGTTATCCCCACACAACTGTACTAATGTCTAATAATAGAAGTAAAATAAGCCTGCACCAAAAGACTGAACTGTACAGACTGAAGCTACATTAAATTAAGAAAAAGTTTCTCCAGTCCTCTATGAAAGATTCTGGCTAAAATTATGGCCACTGACTGTCCTACTTTTCAATTTTATTCTAAAGAGAATGCAAGATTTTCCCAGAGCCCCCAAAGAAAGTAAATTTAAGTAGAGTACTATTCTATAACCAATCATTCATTTAAGCTCCACAAAAAGACTATATATAACCTAATTCCCAGAAGTCTTTTCTCTGAATTCTATCAGCATGTTAATCTATTCATTCCAATTACACTGTGGGGATTCAATCCCGATAATGTCACCTTTGGGTAAATTCCTTGTACAATAATATATTGTTCTTGTGAGTTTTGACACTGAGTTTGGGAAAAATAAAAGTGCCATTCTGTTTATCACACAAACCTTCCTGGGAAAAGCAACAGATTCTTTAAAGAAAAAAATTCCAAGTCTCCCATCGTATGCAGCATTTGTTTTCATTTCAAGTTTCACAATAACAGAAATAAACTCTACCATAACTGTGCCGCCAACTTTTAAATGAGCTGTTTCTTTAAATAGCAAGAACCTAAAAATAATGCAAATTATAGATTCTAGAGCAGCAAAAGGAAGCCTGACACCATTATCATTTCTAAAAATTATCTGAATATCTGATATAGTACTGTTTCCATGACAAATCACGTATGTTTGATGCTCATTTCTTTTTTCTTCTCTGTTTTGAGTTTCATACATTCTGCTCCCCAAATTAAAATAAATTTTTAACTAGCCTAGAAAAACAACTTGTGGAGGGTTACATGAATTTCTATACACAATGAAATCTTTATCACAGCTGAAGACTCACTTTCTAACTTTTTTTTTTCCTAGCCAGTTTCAACTTCACCATAGGCTGCCTGACTCACCTGGGTTTGACTAATTAGGGGACAGACTATGACTAACAAAAATTTCCCCCAAAATAGAACTGTGCCATTTCTGCAGTCGCTATTCTCCTCTGCCCTAAGGCTCTGAGAACAGGGTAAGCCCATCCTTACCACAGTGCTACCTAAGGGCTGCAAGATGATACAATGGAAAGAGCATGAGGTCTAGAGTCAGGAAGACCTGAGTTCAAATTTGACCTCAGACACATTACTAGCTATGAAACCCTGGGCAAGTCACTTAACCCTCTCTGCCTCCATTTCTTTATCTGTAAAATGAACTGGAGAAGGAAATGGCCAACCATTCCAATATCTTTGCCAAAAAATCCCACAGAGAATCACGAAGATTCCAACACAACTGAAAACAAATGAACAACAAAACATAGTATGCAACACATAACAGGTTCTTTTTTTTTGGAGGGGAGAGGGGAAGGCAACTGGGGTTAAGTGACTTGCCTAAGGTCACACAACTAGTGTGTCAAGTGTCTGAGGCCAGATTTGAACTCAGGTCCTCCTGGTTCCAATATAATATAATATACAAAAGACCAGTGCTTTATTCACTGCTCCACCTAGCTGCCCCTCCATAATATGTTCTTTAAAAATGGTTATTGACCATCCCTCATCATGTATTTCTTTCCTAGCCAAACAAGGTTTCTTGTTGTTCTTCCAGAACATTCTCCCTTGGGACTCTGTGCTTTTTGCATAAGCTGTCTCCTTATGCCTGAAGTACTTCCCCTTCACTCCCTCTCTGGGAACCCCTGGTTTCCTTCTAGGCTTGTCTCAATGGTCATCTCCTATAAAAGGCCTTCCCCGAGCTTCCCAGCTGTCAGCACCCTCTCCTCTCCTATTCTAAAGTGACTCTGCATGTGTTTTATATTTACTTATCTGTATACAGATGTGTAGTTTCCTCCAGCTCCTGGGGGGTTGGGATGGTATGGGATTTGTCATCATACCCATAGTGGATGGCTTATAGGAGCCTATGAAATGTTAGCTGGATTTCACTGAGTACTAAGTCTTGCTAACAGACAGCACAAAGAAATGCCTATATTATACTCAAAGAATGCTCTATGTATGAGGCCTCAAATGAACTTTAAAAAGTACATTTTATTGGCGGAAAACTGGAGGGCTGGACGACAATTTAAAAAAAATTCTTATACTAGATCATATCATTCCTCTGCTAAAAATCCTTTGAGTTCATTGGTCTAAGTCCTTCTGGATACTATTTCCTAGGCCTGGAATTCTCTCTCCTCCTCTGACTTTTGGATTCTTCCTTATCCTTTGTAACCCAACTCAAAAGCCACCTCCTCCAGAAAACCTTCACAAACCTTCCGGGTAGATGATAACCCCTTCCCCTACTCAGACCTCACAGTCATTAAGTGTCTACTGTGTGCCAAATACTATGCTAAGCAATAGGGATACAAATAAAGATTAAAGTCCATCTCTGCCCTCAGGGAGCTTACAGTCTAATAGAAGAGACAAGACACAACTACATACAAACAAGCTATATATAAACAGGACAATAGCTGTACCCTCTATTGCAGCAGTTCTCAACCTGTGGGTCCTGACCCCTTTGGGGGTTGAACGGCCCTTTTACAGTGGTCACCCAAGACAACAGAAAACACATATTTCCAATGGTCTTAGGAACCGAGACACCACTCCTCTATCTGTCTCCAGGCAGGTCCACCCTCATGCAGATATACCCACATATGAGTATTAAAGGGTCTCAGGAGCATTAGGAAGGTTGAGAACCACTGCTCTACTGGGTCATGTGGGATATATAGGTTACATTCATATATCCTATATATAGGAACTTCCCAAGCTAGAAATAATCCATGGAGAGAAGGCACTGATATTAATGGGAAACCGGGAAAGGCTTCCTGTAAGTAAGATTTTGGGGGCAGCTAGAGGACTCAGTGGAGAGAGTGCTGAAGTCAGCAAGACCCAAGTCCAAATTCAGCTTCAGACATTACTAGTTGTGTGACCCTTTTCCACCGAAGAAGGAAATGGTGAACCACGTCCAGTATCTTTGCCAAGACAACCCCATGGACAGTATGATCTACTACACGAACATGAAGGGACACAGACTGAACAAGTTGGAACTTGAAGGAATCCAGGGAAGCCGGCATATGGAAATGAGGAGGGAGAACATTTCTGGCATGGTGAAAATGCACAGAGTAATGAGCTGGAGTGTTGTACTACAGAACAAAAAAGCCAGTGTCACCGGATCAGAACGAGTAAAGCGAGTAGGTATAGATATACAAGTGGTTTTTCTAGGTCAAGATATTTCCAAGAACTGATGCTAAACTGGCAGACACTTCTTTCTACCTTTCCCAAATAAAATTTTAAAACCCAAGTTTTCTTTACACTAGTGTAAAATCTATAAAATCCAACAAGAAAATTGCATTTATTTTCAATCACAACAATAATAATAAACACTCAATACAGAAATTCCCTATAAGGATTGCTGAACACTTCATAGATTATCTCCTTTAATCCTCATAACTATGTTGTAAAGTAGGTGTGATTATTTCTACTTTATAGAAGAAGAAAGAGAGATTAAGTGGCTTGTCCAGGGTCATATAGCTAATAAATTTCAGAGGCAAGATTTGAACTGAGGTCTTAACCCCAAATTTTCAAGCTCCAACCACAGCACCAGCTGCCTTCTACAGCTTTGGAGTTTGCAAAATAAAAACTTAGATTTCCCAAGGAGTCGAGGGATTAGGATTTGTTGTTATTCAGTTGTTTCAGTCAAGTCGGATTCTTTGTGACTACCCTTGGAGTTTTCTTGTGGTCTGCCATTTCTTTCTCCACTTCATTTTAAAGACAAGGAGACTGAGGCAAACAAAGCTCTGTGACTTTCCTAGCTAGTGAAGCTAGATTTGAACTCGGGTCTTCCTGACCCCAGGCTTGGCACTCTATCCACTATGCCCCTTATATACCCTCAAGCGGTAGGACAGCAAATCCCAATTTCAAAGGGCAGTGCTTATGAGTAATAACTCTGAGTCACCACAGTCCAAGGGGAAGCAAGCTATGACAAGAACTCATCTAAGTTGCAGCACGTATTTCATGGCTCACCCTCAGTGGATCTCTTCTTTCCCTCCCTTTCCATTATATCCCTTTTCCTCTCCTCCTTTTCATTTCTTCTTTTTTACAATACCCCCTTCCCTTTCCCTTCATCTGTCCACCTCTTTTCCCCTCCCCCTCTTGTATTGAAGATAACATAGATCTGGCGTGCTTGTCCCAGTGACAGGTTAATATGTACAAGAGTGGTGATATCCAATCTGGTCTACGGCCTATTGCACTGTCAGGGTTTCCAGTATGAGCCTTAACAGACTATGTATCTGCTGTTTAAAGGTCAGAATAAGCTAGACCAGGAGAGGCCAATCACCCCCAGAATCATTGCCAAATAATCAACTGTTCTTCAGTCATAGTCATTCATGAAGAAAAATAATATATTGGTGGTAGAGAAATTGTCTAATGATAAAATCTCAGGTCTTCAAAATATTGATAAGCTGATTTTTTTTTGTGAATTATTTTATGCTTCCTGGGTTTTTTTTAACCATTCCAGAGAACCAATCACATGCTGACCACTTTCTAACAGAGAAATGATAGATTCAAGATGAAGAATAAAACATTTTTTGATGCTGTCATTGGGGAAGTTTGTTTTGTTTGAACACAGACACAGACACACACACACACACACACACACAGACACACACACAGACACACAGACACACACACACACACACACACACACACACACACACACACACACACACACACACACACACACACACACCCTTCTCTCTTTCCTTCAGGGCTGGATTTTCCTATCCTGGTCAGGCTTGAAGGACAGAAGTTAGTCACCAGCCAGATCCCTCTCAGACCTGGACCAGTGAGCTCTTTGTTAGGCAGCCTGGGGGCTCACCATATTAATGCCAAAATGAGTGTGGTCAGCTGAGACAACCGAACTCAAGAGATTTGCCAGCCTCAGTTTCTCAGGCAGCAGGGAATACAAGCATGCAGTACATCTCTTACAAAGGAGTTTTGTCTTTTCTTTCTCCCCCCCCCCCTTTTTTTTAAAAATGGGGATGAGATGGAGGGAGAGAAAGTTAGTGCTTGTTAATTAAAAAATAAAAACCAAAAAAACGAGTAAGGTAAACATTGAAGTCAGCAACAGCAGCCCAAGATTGGTGTGGTATATGTGGAATGAACCCTGGATGTTGAGTCACATCATTACAGGAACCCAGATATGACACTTCAAGTGATCTCAGAGGCCATTTAGTCCAAACCCTGCATTTTACAGGAAGCTGAGGTCTGGAGAGTGACTGGACCAGGGTCACACCGGTAGTAATTTATCCGAGTTGGGATCTGAACTTGGGTTCTCTGACTCTAATCACAGATGAGTAAACGGAAGCCCAGAGAGGTTAAATGACCCCCTAGGTCACACAGGCAGGGAGTAGCAGAAGTGAAATCTGAACACAGGTTCTCTGGATTCTGAACCCACTATTCTCTCCCTCCCCCCTCCTTTCATTTATTTATTAATTTAATTTATTGACTTGCTTATTTATTTAATTTATTGACTTGTTTACTTTTAGTTTATAAGATTCATTTACAGAATCACTTGAGTTTCTGATTTTCTCCCCTTCCTTTCTCCCCCCCCCCCCCATGGTGGCATACAATCATGTATGGGATCTGCAAACACTTTAACATTGTACAATAGTCTGGTTTGCATAGAAGTGTTGTAACCAATGGAGCGATTAATAGGAAAAGAAAAAAAAAAACGAAAGAAACAAAACCAAACATGGAAAAGAACAATATCACATGTTGTTTCAGTCTCCATTTAATCTCTGGTCTTTCTAGATATTTCTCTGAATGCAGATATCTCCTTCCATCCTGAGATTTGTAGAGCTGTCTTTTAACTGTGCGTTGCTGAGAAGAGTCCAGTTTATCAAGGTTGGTCATCACACATATGATGTATCTGTGATTGTGTACAAGTTTTTCCTGGTTCTGCTCTTCTCACTTAGCATCAATTTGTATAAGCCTCTCCAGGTAAATATGAAGTCTATCTCCTTCCCATTTCTTATAGCACAATAGTATTCCATTACATTAATATACCATGACTTGTTCAGCCATTCCCCAATTGATGTTTTTTGCCACCACAAAGAAAATCCACTGTTTTCTTGAATCCTGCTGGATTTAAATTCTGGCTCCATTACTGATGAGTAGTGTGACTGTAAGTCACGTGACCTCGCCTGGCCTCAGTTCCCTCATCAGTTTCATCCAAGGGGAAGCCTTTTCTTCATTTTGACTTTGGGTAGTCTCTCTGATTCCCTGGATCCTCTTCCCTGGTCCCAGCTCCCTCCTGAATCTGCCAGACAATCACCTAGATTCAGGAGCTGAAAGCTTACAGGTTCTCGTCCAGTCTTCAGGGATGAACAGCTCCCAAGTCCTTGTCCAGTCCTCAAGGCAATCCCCAGCACACACTGAAGTTCACAAGGTTCAGCACACCTCAAACCCTTCAAGACTTCTCTTGCCTGGAACTCAAGGATCAGCCAGGCTACCAACAAACAAAGTCTCATCCTATTCAGGTCTTCAGTCAGCCACTGAGCCCACAAAATCTAAAATCTCTGAAATTCTCCTGCTTTTAAACACTGGCCTTCTCCCAACTCAACACGGTTCAGGGGAGTGTCTCAGCCAATGGCATTCTTCCAAGTAAACAGGGAAATTCACACCTTTTCACCAATGGATAGAATTCTATACTTAACACTAGGTTACTAGGATCTACTTAACATCTGATCAAACAAATTAATTAACATTACATTCCACCCCTCCAGGATTCTTGGCCTTACAATTTTAATTTAAATGGCTATGAATCCTGGATCCTGGAACAGACAGAGGCACTATACTTTGTAATCCTGCCGACTACGCCATAACGTAAAGCCAATCAGCAGTAGATTTCTGAGAGAATGATTACTAGGCTCACAACTTTTTTTTGGTGGGTCTGTAATTCTCAACAGGAAAGAAAGTTCCCATCCATGTCCTATTGCTGAGCATATTTAGGACATTTAAACATTTTATTTCTTTAAAGGCATCAATATCTAGGAAATGTTATATGAACAATAGTTTATATTGAAATAGCACTTAAGGTCTGCAAAGGGCTGTACAAATGTTACTTCATTTGATCCTTGCAATGTTCCTGGGAGTTAAGTGCTGTTATTATTTTCATTTTACAGATGAGGAAACTGAGGCAGATGGTGGTTAAGTAACTTGCTCAGGGTCACACAGGTAATAAATTTCTGAATTTGAACTATGGTCTTCCTGACTCTGGGCCCAGAGCTCTCTCCACTATCTGAATTGTTGTTGAGCTGTTTTTGCCATGTCCAACTCTCTGTGGCCCCATCTGGGGTTTTTTGGCAAAGATCCTGGAATGGTTTGCCTTTCCTTCTCTAACTCATTTTACAGACAAGGAAACTAAAGCAAACAAGGTTAAGTGACTTGCCCAGGGTCACACTGCTAGTAAGCATCTGAGGCTGGTTTTGAACTTGGGTCTTGCCAACTCAGGACCAGTGCTCTTCTATCTACTGTACCATCCACCTGCTGAACTGTTTTGTGTTTTTCCTTAGAATATACTGAACCACACTGAAATGACTTCTAGCTTTATAACCAGTAATAGAAAGAACTTAACATCAGCTCTAAAATGCTAAGACTTTTAATACCACAACAATGGAATTTATGGTCATGGAAATAATACAAAGCCCAAGGTTTTCATTGGCAACATGGAGCCTAAAGTATGCCAATGAATTCTGCTACCTAGGCAACAAACACATGAAACTCTAATTAACAAAAGAAAACTGGCCAGTTCTTACACATGACTTCTTAATCAGCCAACAAAGATTTATTAAGCTCTCATGGTGTGCCATTCCTGTGTACCAATACCCTTCAGCTCAGTATGAAGAACTAAGAATCAGAGGCAAGATGGCACAGTTCAAAATCAGTGAGGCTAGAGGCAGGAAACGTGGGTTCAAATCCTGCCTCTCTGGACCTCAGTTACCTCATTAATAAAATGAATGGGTTGGACTACATGGTCTCCAAGGTCTCTACCATCTCTAAATTATTAGGCTGTAAACTCCTTCAGGGCAGGGACTGCCTGTTGCTTCTTTATCTTCTGCCCTTAGCACACTGCCCAACATCAGTGTTTATTGGTGGATCTTACAGATTAAATCGATATTAGAGCTTTATAGAAGTGGAATAGGCTGCCTTTGAGGTGGTGTTTGGTAATAAGCTCCCATTCCTGGAAGTCTGCAAAAGCATGTTATCGGATCAAATTTGAGGATTCCCCAGAGGCAGAGGTTCTTAAGGATGTTCATGTCATAGACCTCTTGGATAGTCTGGAGAAATCTAGGAAATCCTTCTGAAAAAGGTCAGAAGAATTCATAAAATAAAATATATAGGAGCATAAAGGAAAGCAATCATATTGAAATATAATTACCCAAATATTAATAAAAACAAGTTCATTAAGAACCCCTGTGAGGAAATTCCTATAGAAGTTTAGAAGTTGGTAGCATGTGTTCTCTGGATGTTTTACAGCTATTTTATAGCTATTTTATTCATCTCCTCAATTATACTTTGGGTTCTCAGAAGGAACATATTTTCTCCTTGTTTTGCACACTAGTCAGTCACTAGTCATGTCCAATTCTTCATGACCCGAACTGGAGTTTTCTTGGCAAAGATACTGCCATTTCCTTCTCTGGTTCATTTTACTGATGAGGAAGCTGAGGCAAACAGGGTTAAGTGACTCAGGGTCACACAGCTAGTAAGTATCTGAAGCTGGATTTGAACTCAAGAAAAAGGCATCTTCTTGACTTCTTCACTCTAGGCCTGGGACTCTCTCCTCTGTGCCATGTGTCCCTTTGTGTGCTATTCTTCCTGTTAAATATTCATCTTGTTGCTACAATGTCCAGTAAATACTCAATAAATCTGCTGAATTTACTTGAAAATCAAATGAAAGAAACTAACAGGTTTTTCCAAGGCCTGGAAGACAAAGTCTAGTGAAGTCACTTCAAATCTCAATTTTTTAAAAAAAACTGTACAAAATGTTGTCATGTAAAAGATACTGGGACTTTAAGCAAATTATTCTGCTCCAAATTAGTTTGTGAATTGTAGTCAAGATTAAGAGTAGTTAGCTCCCTTGGTATAATAACTCTTAATTATTGCATCCAAATTTACCCAGAAGTTCCCACTTGAGAAGTGAAAGGGGGGGCCAGGATATTGAGAAAAAATGTTTTATTGGGGAAAGTCAGAGGAATTTTACTTTCAATGGCAAAATCCCTGGCATATTCTGTGTATGTGCAGAATTTTGTAAAGGAGAAGGGCAGTCATGTTGAAACATACTAAGAACTTCAATTAGACTGAAGAGTTTAGGCAGGATGAATAAAATGACAGCATCAGAATGAAACAGAATTTTGGAATAGAAAGGAAAATTACAGATTATCTAGTTTGATCTTTATATAAAAACTGGATTTTTTTTTCCATAAGCTTCCTGACTAATAGTCACCCAGGCTATGTAGTAATTTTTTTAAAATTAACTTTTGCTTATTTTTAGTTTATATCATTCATTTCCACAAGATTTTGAGTTACAAATTCTCCCCATCTTTCCCCTATCTACCACTCCAAAACAGCAATCCCACTGTATACCCCCTCCCCCAATCTGCTCTCTCCTATGTCCACCCCCATCACCCCACAGACTTTCTAGTGGGGCGAGATGGATCTCCTTAGCTCAGTGCCTGTACATCTGAATTCCCAGTTGCATGTAAATAATAATAATAATAATTTATACATATTATTTATATTAATATATACACATTAACATTTGATTATAGAACTTCAAATGCTAGATTCTTTCCCTTCTTCCCTTGTCACCCATCCCCATTGGAAAGATAAGCAATTCAATACAGGCTGTACATGTGTAGTTACGCAGAACATCTCCACAATGGACATATTGTGAAAGACTGACTATTATTTCCCTCCTTCCTATCCCTCCTCTCCCCCTTGTTCTATTCTCTACGTTGTCCCTGTTCCTTTATAGAAGTGTGTGCTTTGACCACCCTCCCCTCGCTGCCCTCTCCTCCCTCCATCATTCCTCCTCTCACCCCTATACCCCACTATTCTCCTGTAAGGCAAGATACCCAATTTAGAGTGTATGTCATTCCTTCCCTAAGCCAGATTCAACGAGAGTAAGATTGACCCATTCCCTTTTGCCTTCATGTTCTTCCCCTCCATTGTAACAGTTATCCCTTGCCTCTTCTATGAGATGATTAACCCCATTCTGTCTCTCCCCATCTCCTCTCCTTCAATCTCTCCCACCTCTCAATTTTACCTTTTAAAATTTTATCCCATCCTGTTCAATTGATCCTGTACCTTCTGTCTATGTAAACATATACACACACTCACATATGTAATCATACACATATATACCCTCCTATATAGACATACGTGTATGTATACATATACACATACACACATATACACACATACATTTATACTCCCCTTCACCTATCCTCATACTGAGAAAAGCCCTTCCCCTCCCGCATGCTGGACTTCCCCCAGAGGGAAATGTGTTTTTCAGTACTGTTGTGAGTTCTGGAGCTCAAAAATTTGTTTAGAGTCATATTTTATAGGCATTTGAGGTGGTAATGGTGGGAGCTGTAGAGTTCTCCTGCTCCTACACAGCCATCTTGACTCCGCCCCTTCACTATGTTGTAATACTGCCAGTACCAGCAAAAGCTCCCTACTTTTCAAGGTAGTCCATTTTACCCTGAGTAGCTCTAGTTGTTAGAAAGTTCTTTGTTATATTGAGCTAACATCTGCTTCTACATAATTTCCAACCACTGATAACTAATTCTGGTCCCTGGGGAAAAAAAAAACCAAGGCAAAACAAACCAGTGAATTCACTCCTTTTCCCACATGCTAGCCCCCTTAGGAATCGTTCAGACTAAACAGCTTCAGTTCCTTTAACCATTCACATAAGGTCTATTATCCAGGGGACTTCCTTTCTGGTCTTTCTCCTCTAGACACTGGTTGTTGTGTCCTTAAAATCTTAACATCTCCAAACCAGATATGATGCTCCAAGAAATGTGACTAGTGAACAGCTCAGCAAAAGTGCTCTCTGCGCTAATCTGCACCCTGTATTTTTATGGAGATTAAAAGTTATTACCTTTTGAGGACAGCAATATCATGCGATTGTGTCATAATAATTAGCATTTATATCCCTGTATAAGGTTGCAAAGCACTTTAGAAATACAACCTCATTTTTATCTTTATAACAACCCTGGGGGGCAGTTAGGTTGTGCAGTAAATAGAGCACCAGCCCTGGAGTCAGAAGGACATGAGTTCAAATCCAGCCTCAGACACTTGATCATACTTACTGGCTGTGTGACCTAGGGTAAGTCACTTAACTACAACTGCCTTGCCTTTCCCCCTTCCCCCAAAAAAACAAACTCTTGAGAGGTAGGTACTATTATCCCTTTTGAACAAATGGAGAAACTGAGCAGAAAGTTACTTGTCCAGGGTCACAGAGCTAGTAAGTATCTAGGTCATACCGAACTTCTATTAAACTAAATCTTCCAAGTCTTGTTTTTATTCTTTCTAGATCACCTATTACCAAGAAACGTCTCACTCATTTTGGAATTCTGTGATTAGGTTTCAAAAATCTAAATCTGTGATTTTTATATTTATCCACAGTTAAATGCCATCATTACAACCTTTAAGCATAGATAAACTAGTGAGATTTTATAATCAGCAGTTAAGTCATGAGCATGCCAATGGTCTTTTAATAATGAACATAACCTGAGGGTTGAGGATGAAATACCCAGGAGCACTTTTGCTCCTAAATTAAGATTTTCAGTGCTTGCCCAAAGTAGGTACTCAGTGAATATGTCCAATCAATGAATGTGTTCAGGGTGGGTTTAGAAAGGAAAGGGTCAAAAAATAGCAGAAAAGATCCCAAACTGGTGCCTAGAAAGGCCACTTACTAGATATACAGTCAATAGTAGCTCAATTTACTAGTTGCCTGACTTTTGGAAAGCCAGTTAACTTCTGTGAACCTTCATTTTCCTCCCCTATAAACTGTACAAATTGGGCCAGATGGGCTCAAAGGTCGCCTTTTCAGCCACTTCCACTCAGGCCACCATCTCTTTCTCACTGAGGTTCCTTCCTCACTGAAACCTTGGTCTTCATCCTGCAACTATTCTGGTTCTAATAAGACTTCACCTTATCTTGCCCCGATCTAGGAATCTGCCTTGGTTTACCTGTTAGCTCCTCCTCCCCCTTCAAGCTCACCTATATGTGTTTTCTTCCCCCATTAGAATCTAAGTCCTTGAGGGCAAGGACTGTCTTATTAGCTTGTATTTGTGGTTACTACAGGGCCTGGTAAACAGTGAGCACTTAAAAAATGCTCAATCTACCTCTTTATATCCTCCATTTCTAATCCCTACATAGCCAGATAGTTCTTTAAAAAAAAAGATTTTGTTATGCTGATTAATGTTGAAGACCCGCTTTTTAAAAAGTGATTAATTTTCAAACAAAGAAAGAAAAGTAATATGCTTCTCTGTTTTAATCAAACAGACACAGTTTATGCTTTACAAGTTTGAAAGATAACTGACTAGGGCATGCTACTTCTGTCTGGTGGAAACATACCTAAATCTTAGATTCAGGGGTTTTTTTTGTTTCGTTTTGTAGAAGTGAATTTTTATTCAAACTAAAAAAGGCTACTAGGCTATTATGCATTTCTTACCCAATATTGGCTTGTAAGCCTTTTTTAGAAGAAAAATTATATAATTAAAGTTCTCAAGTGACAGCAAATATCACTGCCATCAGAGAAGCATCAAACTTTAGACCTAAGTGGGAAAAAATTTTAGACATGATTGGTACTGAGCATTTTTTTTTATGGCTTTGGGATTTGAATCTGTCAAAGACATCATTCTTGAGCAACAAGGTCCTGGAATATAAGCAACTGAAGAGTGATGCTTATTGTACCAGGACTCCACTGAGAACTGAACTCAGAGGATGAGTGATAGCACAATACCCAAGAAACTGCTATGTGGAAAGAGCTGACACTGGGGCAAGTCAAATGTACGGAAGAAATACTTTAAGGATTTAAATACAACTTCAAACAAAAGATTTCAGGCAGCTATGTGGCAAAGCGAATAGAGTGATGGACCTGGAGTCAGGAAGACCCAAGTTCAAATCCAGCCTCAGACACTCATTAGCTGTGTGACCTTTTTGGCAAGTCACTTAACTCTGTTTGCCTTAGTTTCCTCACCTGTTATAAGAGCTGGAGACGGAAATGAATGGCAAACCACTCCAGTATCTTTGCCAAGAAAACCCCAGATGGGATCAGAAAGAGTCAGACGGGACTGAAATGACTGAACAATAACAAAAACGAAATACACTTGTAAAAGCGGTCATCCAGCTTCAGGCTGAAAGCCTCTCACGCGTGGCTTTTGAGAACAGCCCATGACACTTCTGGAAAGTATAATTGTTAAGAAGCTTTTCCCCGATAGGTTCTAGTCTAAATTTTCCTCTTTGTAGCTTGTAGTCACTGCTAATGGTTCTGCCCTCTAGTGGCATACGGAACAAGTTTAATCCCTTTTCCACATGACAGCACTTCAAATACTTGACCACGGTAATGATCAAATCCTCCCAAGTCTACTCTTCTCCAGAAGAAGCATCCCCAGTCCTTTCAACTTACCCTCATAGGACACAGGCACCTAGAACTCAATACAACACTCCAGATAACAGCTGAGCCAGGTAGAGCACGTAGGTGTTGGTGATGTTCGATTGTTTTCAATTGTATCCAACTCTTTGTAACTCCATCTAGGATTTTCTTGGCAAAGATACTGGAGTGGTTTGTCATTTTCTCCAGCTCATTTTACAGATGAGGAAACTGAGGCAAACAGGGTTAATGACTTGACAAGGTCCTCACAGCTAGTAAGAGTCTGAGGCCAGATGAGTCCTTCTTGACTTCAGGCCCAGCATTCAATCCACTGCACCATCTCCTTATTCATGGAAGCTATGCCTCTCTCACAAAGGTGTTACCTTTTTGGGATGGCAGTTCACTAAACTTCTCTCTCCCAGTTCCCCTCCTCTCTTTTTCAGAACTATCTAACTCTGCCTGCCTCATCTTGTGCTACTGAAGATGATTTTTTTTAACCCAAGTGTAAGACTTTACATTTAACCTAGTTCAATTTCATCTTATTAGATTCACAGGTATTTGATGGCACACCCAGCCCATCGGTGTATACCTATGATTAAATTCTTCCCAAGGCTCCAGCTTGTCAAGATGTTGGATCCTGACTCATAAGACAGGGCTTTAGCTATCCCTTCCAGCTTTTAGTTGTATGCAATTTTGATAAGCATATCGTCTATGCCTACAACTAAGGCATTGATAACAATGTTAATTAAATAGGGAAGGACTAAACACTGATCCCAGCGGCATTCCAGTGGAGACCTCTAGCCAGTTTGACACTGAACCATTAAATATTTCTTGGGTCTGGCTATTCAGCTAGTTCCAAATCCATCTAAATGACTTATCATTTAATCCACATTTATCCACCTTTCTACATTAGGAATAATAAATCATCCTTACTCAGGTTGAGCACTGGAAGTCTGGAAAAACATAGTATTGATACTGTGGGATTACATTTAGGTTTTCTTATACTTATTAGTTGCCTGAACCTATGTATTATATTTATTTCTTCTTTCAAGTGCTATTGTGGATGCACCTAAATTTAAATGCTTGCCTTACGATAATGGATAAAATTTAATTTTATCCTTCCCTCAACATCTAGCAGTTTATCAAAACTCAACTTATGAGGATGTCACTTTTTCAAAGAATAATATTACATAGCTTTGAGACCTTTAAGTCTGAATATTTGTGCCTTAACCTTACTTCACTGCCTTCCTTTCCTGAATGAATCATTTGGTTAAAATCGAAGAGACTTATTTGCCAGGTTAGGATGATTCATCCACCCCAGATGTAGCCATCGTCATCATCAGAAAACCATGTGCGTTTAGCTCAGCTCCTTAGTCTGAATAGCCTCTGATTTGCAAGGATTTGGTCTCTGCATCCTTTATTTTTGTATTTTAAGACAGGAAGTGCACACGACAGAAATATGTCAGAAGTACGCAATAGCCTGGTAGGTTTTCTGTAAGTGGATACACATCTACATTTCCAAATGTTTTTCTTTGGACCAAAATAAAATATACACATCTAATTGGCTGTTTGTGTAAAGTTCAGGCATGTTTGTCTATATGCCTATGTCATTTCCACAGCCTCATAGTTGTTATGCTGTAAGGAAATAGTCATAGAACCAAGTTAAATATGGGTTGTGTTTTTTTTAAATCAACCTATTCCTTTTCCTCCACTCAAGTCCTCTCTGGATACCTCATCTTCATGTGAAGGAAGGTTATGTCCACAGAACACAAGCCCTGGCAAATACTACCAACTTGGAAACATTTCAAGTTGAGGTCCAGCAGTATAAGAACCAACCCTGCTAAGCTTGGAGGTGCATCACCAGGTTGGGCTTCTGGGTAATGAACTTTTTGGTTAAACCAACTCACCCTTTTTTCCTACCTGTAGACATAAGGGCAAAGAATATGTCTATGTGAGTTTCTGCTTGAGTCTATACAACTACAAATACTAAAATGGAACTTTAATCTTATGAATATGAATATTCTTTCCAATGATATAGATCACATCATTAGAGAGATTATTTTTTCTAATCACTCCATTTGTTAATGCTCTCTTCTACCAAAAAAAAAATTGTGCATTTACTTCCTACATGTTTTTTTATATACTTATCTGTGTTTCTGTTTCGCTTCAGTAGAATATAAGCTCTTTGTGGGCAGGGACTGGTTTTTCTCTTTATGTCTAGCAAGGTACAAAATTTACATAGTACCTGGTAGAGGGTAGGCGTTTAAAAATTGCTCATTGAGGGGCGGCTAGGTGTCGCAGTGACTAGGGCACCGGCCCTGGAGTCAGGAGTACCTGAGTTCAAATCCGGTCTCAGACACTTACCACAAAAAACTAGCTGTATGACCTTGGGCAAGTCACTTAACTCCAACTGCCCTCCAAAAAAAAAAACAAAAAAATTGCTCATTGAATGTAATTGTAACCCATCCATTCATAAGTTCACCATATGAAGTCCCACCAACCTGCTAGAGCCCTTCTTCACTTTCTTGACATCATTAAGGTATCAATGGAGCACCCAGAAGATCTGCTCACTCTTGCCATGTGATCAACCTAGCTTTTTGCTTGTTCATTTCTTCGACATTCTGTACACTTCTCCTTTGATATTTTATGTTTCTCTTTCAACCCATGTACCAACTTTCATCCTAAGTTTTTAAACTAAAGCAACATTATCTTTATAATTACCAACACAGTAATCAAATGATCTATTTGGGCTTTAAAGAGGTCAATCTTATCGCATGCAAATTCAACTTAAATGGGTTCTAAGACATGATTTAACCTAGACTCTAAGTAATCTCTAAAATTCAGAATCTATCCCCCTTCATTTGGAATTTGCTGCCTTGTTCCCTCAATAACTTTCACACTTACTCCATCGCCTGCCTATTTTTGACACCTGGGCAAAAATACAAGGGAGAGGCATGTGGAGACGCATGTCCTGAGAGGCTGTCACTGAAATGGTGATAACAGAACACTAGACATTCCATTCAGGAAACTTAAATGGCTGGGAAACTTTTCAAAGTATCACCTTCTCACCGGGAAGATTTTCGCTTCACCTTGGCAGTTTCCTCCTTTCACATAATCAAGAGACCCAGGTTTTTGTGAGTTCCAATTTTACAAAGACTTGCTTTTAAAATTCATTCCCATCACAAGACAGAAGCTGCCAGCAGAAAGGAGGCTTCTTCACTATACACTGAATTTTATTAGTATATTGGCCCTGCAGGGAATATGTTTCATTTCAATTATAGGTGCATTGTTCAAACTAAACCAACCAGGGATGTCATATAAAAGCAAAGTATTGTTTAATCACTTCAGTGCCTCTCCACACCTCAGCACCAAATAATTTTATAGGAAGCTACCTTGGCTATAGAATCAGATTCTTTGTAGAACAGAAGAGTTCCTCGCTTTGCCAGGATGGTTTACATGCAGGCCATACATGACAGAATGTGGATTTCCACTTGCAAAAATCGTTGGGTTATGGCAGGTTAGGACTGGGCTGAGCAACCACGTCTCTCAATAACCCACCACTCCTCTTTCCCACTCCACCCTATTGAGTAAAGGTTACTTCACCCCTCTCTTCATGCCTCTAGGCTGTTTTAGGAATGCAAAGAACCCTGGGAACTGCCAGGAAACAATGATGCCATGTGGAGCTTCATGAGCCCCTGACATGTAGCACCAAAAGGTGAGTTTGTGTGAGCCAGCCAAAGGCAGGCAAAAAAGTGTACCCCTTCCTCCAGACGGTTGGATTGGTATTGTCAAATGTGATGGTCATATTGAGTTTAATGTGGTCAAAAGTTTATCTGTTTAAATAATATTTTTCTCAAGACACTGTATAGCAAATAAACTGAAGATGGAGGTCACTCAAAAGGGAATAGAAAGGCTCCTGCAATGCACTACAAACTAAGAATACACAAGAGAAGCTTTGAGTATGCCATCAGAGCAGAGTAGGACTGGAAAAGAAGGTGGGTTGGTTGTGTGGTGAGACAGCATCAGTGCTACATTGGTATCCAGGTAATGAATGACAAGAGATTCAGAGGAAAGCTCCCAGGATCTTGGGTGGCATCCTCCATAAGGAGATTTCCAGGAAGATATGGACAACACTGTTATAGGATGAGAAAGCATGGATGGGTAGCATCTACACTAATAACTTATGCAATCAATTTGATGTTCCTAAGGGTCACCTAAAAGACAGTAGAATGGTTCCTTATCTAGACTAGCAGTCTCCCAAGTGGGAGCCATGGCCCCCAGAGACTATGTAAGATGGTTCATGAGGGTTTTTGAATAAAGTAAGGATCTAAGGTCTCCTCACTTGCACACAGAGAGTTTCTGACCAAAGCCACTCTATTTGGGTGGCTACTGATACAAGAGGGGAGTTGCTGGTTCTTCCATCTACCTCCCTCCAAGGAGTGGGATGTAGCAATGGCTAAGGCAGTGAACACAGACATAGGCTAAGTGAAGGGCCAATGGAAAAGGGCATCAAGACAGACCTGGGGCAGGTGAGTAGAAGTTACAGCCTGGCCAGGTGTTTATTGCAGAGTCAGGAGCCAGGGTGGCAACCCTGAAATGTGTGTGTGTTGAGAGGCAAAAGGGATGTCTGAAAACTGATCTAATTCATCATGTGCCTGGTGACAGTTCTTGCTCCAGCTTTACAACATACACAATTCAGACAAAATTGTTTATAATCAGTTGCCAAATCTTATCATTTCTCCCTTCGTATCATCTCTCCTATCTGTTCCATTCTCCCCACTCACATGACCACCTTCACCAGCGTTCAGGCCCTCATCAGCTCAGTTACAAAGCTACCACAGCCTCTTAATCAGCCTCACCTGCCTCCAGAGGTACCTCCCTCCAATCTGTCCTCTATACAGCTCCAGAAAGTGATTGCTCGAAGTTCAAGTCTGACCAGGTCAAACAGCAATGCTACCTTCTCCCTTCTCCATCAAATTCTAGTGACGTCCTATTATCTCTAGAAGCAAATATAAATATAAATGCTTCTCTTAAACAAGAAATCCCTCTTTTCTTTCAAGGCTTAGCTCCAGTACTGCCATTGATAGGAAGCCTTTCCTAATTCCCTCAGCTGTTAGTGCTCATTCTTCCCAAATCACACAGTGCCTGACATATAATGTGGTTAATAAATGTTTAGTAACTAGTATCCATTTTGTATGTAAGTACATCCTGTCTCCCACTCCATAGACTATCAGCTCCTGGAAGACAGACTCGATCTTATCTTCCTAACACAGTGCCTGGCACATGGACTACAGCACAGTCAGCACTCAGCTGATGGACTGAATTCAACCATGTATTCCCTCACTCTTTACCAATGAGCAGAAAAGACTAAGTTGAGCAGAGAACATCTACAGATTGTTTTCATTCAAGGAAACCTGGGCTATTCTGAGGAATTGATCAGTACGTAAATACTAGTACTCACTCAAACAATTCACATTCTAGACATGTAATGGCAACTCTCCTAGCATCTCTAGATGTAACAGTAAGGCCCAAATGGTCCAAGACTATGAAGGAAATGTTTCCTAATGAACAAGCGCTAAAGCCAACCACACGAGCCACAGAACATCCTTACCATCTCAGACATCATATTGGAATGTGGTTGCAACACTAACCACAACAAGTATTTATGGAACATCTACTGGGCATGTTATATTATGTGCTAGGCCAAGAAAGACATGAATGGGAGACAATTTCTGCTTCACGTAGTTTAAAATTTAATTGAAAGAAAGAGGCCATGAGTAAAGCTGCAGGAATTAGGTGAAATGCTGAACACCAGAGTTTCTTTAGACCCACGACAGACAACCCTTGTGGTTTCACTGAGAGTTTATATAATGTTTTAATGTGGGCAAAGTGTTTTTACAAATGTTATTTCATTTTATCCTCAAGACAATTCTGTAAGGTAGGTGCTACTATCATCTCAATTTTACAGATAAAGAAATCAAGAGAAATTAAGTGACTTGCCCAGGGACACACAACCAATAAGTGTCTGAGGCAGGCTATGAACTTGGGTCTTCCTGATTCCAAGTCCAACACTCCATCTACTGTACCACATAGCTAACAAATCTGGCTTCATTTGAAAAACGAATGCAAATCCTGATGAATTGCACTCTCTCAAGACTAAATGGAGAGTTAAATCTTTCAAATTGTTCTTAAAAATTCAACTCCCAATCTAGTTTCAGCTTTACATCTCAACAGAGGTACTTAGAGATGGTGACTACCCAATCAGTTCCTCTGATGACTCCTATACAATCTGGAGTCTCACTCCACTTGGCATCTGCTGCCCTGCCTGGTTTTAACTCCACAGCACAAGATGCCCCTCCCAGGATAAGCTCACTACCTCTAAACTCATCACCATGATGCCAACTCAAACCTTGACTGACACTACCTCTCTCAGTCTCCTCTCCCTTCTGGAGGGCTGGAAGGTACTGTATCAAATTCCTTCCCAACACCTTCCTTTAGAGAGGGCAGAAACTAGACTCACATCACTCACTTGGCATCTATTGCTCTGCCTAGCTGATGTCCCATCCCCTCTAACCCCACTTTTCCTGCCTCCTTTTGTGTGGGCTTCCTCTTTAGATTGTAAGCTCCTTGAGGGCAGGGATTGTCTTTTTTTTTATCCTATCCTTAGAGCTTAGCCCAGTGCCTAGCACTTAGGAGGTGTTTAATAAATGTGTGTTGGTTTGGATTGTAGGGAAACCCCTACCAGAATCTTTCCTAGCTTGGTGGAACCTGTGAAGGCTTGTGTTATTGTGGCAATAAAATTTGGAATATATGGTCAGCAAAGGCCTGGATAACATAGCAGCAGAGATTCAGAGCTGGAAATGACACCTCAGAGGCCATCTAGTGCAAAACCTTCATTTTACAGATATGGAAACTGAGGTTTAGGAGATGAAGCATAACAGCATCAGAAGGATTTCAACCCAATTCCTTTGCTACCAGAATCAGTGTTCTTTCCACTGTACCACACGTATTTCAGAACATGAGTAAATGTGTATAGTATAATAATAATAATAACAATAATAAATAGTAGTTCGCATCACTTAGTGATCTTTTTTTTTTTTGGAGGGGGAAGGCAGGGCAATTGGGGTTAAGTGACTTGCCCGAGGTCACACAGCTAGTAAGTGTTAAATATTTGAGGCCAGATTTTTGAATTCTGGTCCTCTTGACTCCAGGGCTAGTGCTCTATTCCCTGTACCAGCCAGCTAGCCACCCCTGTCTCATTTGATCTTGGAGCATCCCTGTAAGTCTAAGGAGGCCAAGCTACCCTGGCTCCCATCCTGGGTCCTGGGCTCCTCCTTGGTGAGCTCTCTCTATCTAGCCCTGACCCAGACCCATCAACACTGCCTTTTGGTCATCATCATGCCATGCTGCCAGGAGCATACCTTCTCCCCACCCCCAGCTTCCTACCTATGCCTTGAGGGAAGACTATTCAAATCAATATTTCCATTACTGGAAAGGGCACATCAATAGCATGACCTATGGCTCCATTCACCATCCCAGAGATCTCACAACTCAAAACAACCCTCTCCAACTACCTACCCTCCCCTGTATATATGCTGTCTTTCTGTGTTAGAAAGCAAGCTTGTAGAGGGCAGGGGCTTTCTTGCCTTTTGCTTTTGTGTCCCCAGTATTTAGCATAGTACCCCCAAACAGAGTAAGCTATGAACAAATGCTCTTTATTTCATTTATCCCTATTTTAGAGATAAGAAACTCTAACACTCAGATGAAATTACTTGTCCAAGACTATGCAGTCAGCAAGTAAATGACAGTTGCCTTGAGTCTGAGGACCATGACTCTAAATGCTGAGATCTTTCTCCTGCAACTTGCTCCCTTATTAAAGGGAATTAATGTGATATTTTAGAAACAGGTAGCCTACCTGGAGCTACTAGTGCAGGCCAGTGTGAAAAAGGCACTTGACAAGGTCAGCAGGAGACCTGGGATTAAATACTGCCCCTGGTCCTCACTAGTTCTTTGACTATGGGAAAGTTACTACCTGTGAACCTCAATGTGGTCATCTGTAACATGAACAGTTAATAACTGTTGCATATACCTCATGAGACGGCTGTGAAGAACAACAAAAGATGATGCATGTAAAAAATCTTCCAACTATAATGCCATGCACTTTTTGTCCCACATTTGTAAAAGGGGTTCATCAAGGGGGTCCCCTGATCTAGATGAGTTTACCTGGAAAGAATAATTTATTTGGGACCTTTCCAAGTATCTCTGTTTAGAGTATATGAATACTATGCCCATTAATACTTTCTGAAAGTGAACTAAAGTTCTCATCTCAGTGACGAGGCTGCTCCCAGACAAAATGACCAATCTGAAGTAATCCCCAGCACTTCTGGGAAGTTGGGTATCCCTGAGAGGGGCAATTCACCTCAAGGTAAATTGTTCTAGACTCTTAGAAAGACAGACTTTTGTGGTAAGAATGACTTTTTTTTTTTACTGGCCTATAAATTGTTCGTTTTCAGTCTTTTTCTCTTCTATTTTTCACTTTCCGCAGTAACCCTAATAAAGCCACGAGGATAGGGAACACTCTGCACCCTATATTGCAGCAAGGAACTCAGTTACCTATGTCTGTAGAAGCCTAAACACAATTTTTTTTCTCTCAGAATAAGCTCTGGGTGGAGGCAATACCTTAAAAGCTAAAAGGAGACATTCAGGGTACCATTCCCAAGATTGGGCCCAGTTTATTTAAATCAAGAATTTGAGGGTTCTGAGCCATAGGTTATATGATATATCAAGTTATTTAGGTACAAATTTCAAGCATATTTCAAGCATATCATAGCCAATCTGAAATATCCTTGAGACAAGCTGAACTGGTCCTTTGTTAACATTTTCATAACAATGCTTTGAGCTGAGGTAAGTCTTGCTCCCCACTACAGGTAATACAATTAGTTAGGGCAAAGACTGACTTTACCAACCAAAGGGCAACCAGCAGTGGCCTAAACACAATAATTACACTGGAGAGAAAGCAAAGATGATGTCCAACTACAGTACCAGTCCAAAGAGAAAAGCTTTTATATAACCCCTATGAAAAAAAGTACCACATATACATTCTTAGACTTCAGTGAGTTGGAAGGTTTAAAGAAAAGCTTCTTAACCTAAGGTCTGAATTAAAACAAAAAATTTTGATAGCTGTATTTCAATAAAATTAGTTTCTTTGGTATGTATTTTATGCATTAATAAACATGATACTGAGAAGGGGCTTACAGACTTCACCTGACTTCCAAAGGGATCCATGATAAAAAAAAAAAAAGTTAACTTTTTTTTTGCAGGGGGTAGGGCAGGGCAATTGGGGTTAAGTGATTTGCCCAAGGTCACACAGCTAGTGAGTGTCTGAGGTCACATTTGAACTCAGACCTTTCTGACTCCAGGGCCGGTGCTCTATTCGCTGTGCCAACTAGCGGCTCCAAAATGGTAACTTCTTGTTTAAAGGACTGAAAACAATTCACCCTTCTAATAAAGTTAGGGATCTCTGCCCAAATGGACTGATTAAAATGTGTATTTGCTTTAAGGACTCCAGACTAATAACAAGTAGCTTTCCCCTTCCCTCCCTTTTCAATTTCTAGATTATTTTCATCTGCTGTAGAATCAAGCATTCAAATAAATTTAACTTGTTATCCAGCATCCACTCCTCAGTCTCACAGAATCCCAGAACTTAAAGGAACGTTGGAGGTCATCCATCCCAAACTCATTCCTGACACAGATCCATTTTCTAAGCACAACAAAGAAGAGATCTTTGGTTGGCCTTTGTAAGGAAGACAAGCATGTGGTAGCTTCAGGAGAGATTAAGTGACTGGCTGAATAAGTCTGTATGACTTATTTAGCTATGACATATTCTAGACAACAGATTTATGTTTCCCCTTCAGAGTTAATTGATGAGTTTGCAAATCGGCAATTCAAAGGGGGACAGATATTTGAAAATTCTTGCAAACAGCCTTGTGGGGCTGCAGCTCAAAGAGAAATGAGATTTCAAAGCACAGTGACAACATGTATTGGCGCTATAATAAGAAAACAAAATCCAGTAGGTTTTCCATTATAGGATGTAGAACTGGCTGAAGTCTTGGAGATCATCTCATCCAACCCACTTATTTTACAGATGAGGAAACTAATGCCTAGAAAGGGGAAGTGCCTTATCAAATGTCACCATGGATTTTAGACCCTAACACAAGTGTCCTCATTCCCAGTCCAATATTCTTTCTGTCACACCATGCTTCTTCTCGAAAACAAAATCCCATCACAAGATTTGGAATTGGAAGGAGACTTGGAGATCCTCCAAGTCTGACCCTTATTTTTCACAGCTTATGAAACTGAATATGTTACAGACATTCACCAAAGGTTATAAGTTTTCACCACCTTTGAACCCGTTCTTCTGACACCAAAACCCAATGCTGTTTCCTGTACATTAAACTGTATCTCTGGTGACTTTCCACTGATTTGGGTGCCAGTTTTTTTTTCCATCCACTTATTTTAACAAGTTCCCAGGGAATTTTCAATGGTCACCTTAATGCTTGGGATTGCTTTGAAAACAGCTAATCACCCAAAATATATAAAAGGATTTTCTAGTGGAAAGAACAAATCTGAGTTTGAGCACTGACTGGTCTTGAATAAAGCACTTAACCCCTCTGTACCCTCAACTTTAATATGAAAAACAGCAACGATAAGATTCTTCTTCCTTATCTGATATTATAATACAGTATACATATTATAATAATACAATATACATGAAAGTATTTGGCTTCTTTGGGAAAAAGCTTTTTAAAAAAATCAGTTCAATTTAATTTAAATAACTGAATTTTTAAAAGTATTTCATTATCTTGATTTATTTTTATAGATAACATAAATCTAATCCTAAATTATAAGAGCTAGGCCTTTCCACAGAAAATACATTACAATGATCTACTCTGCAATCGGAAGTCTTATGGAAATTTTGCAAACGTCTAGAAGTACCCACTGTCTGAAGTGATGTCAAATCAAAATAGGGTCTTAGTTTTGTGAGATATCCAAGTAGTACATGTAAAATCATCCTTATCAAAGAGTTACTCAATTTCAGTATTTTACTCTATCAACTAATATTATCCAAGCACTTACTATTTGGCTATGAGTATGGAACTTATCTAACTGGAAAGACAATACTGGATAAGATCTAGATAGGTTGAAAGGAAAAGATTTTTTTTAAAATTTATCGACTTGTTTGTTTACTTTTAGTTTACAGTATTCAGTTCCAGAGTCACTTGAGTTTCAGATTTTTCTCCCCTTCCTCCCCATCCTCCACCTCCACCATGGTGGCATACAATCATGTATAGGATCTGCTAACTCTTTCACATTGTACAATAGTCTGATTGTATAGGTGTTGTAGTCAATGGAGTGAACAATGAGAAAAGAGAAACAAAAGCCAAACATAGAAAAGAGTGATAGCATGCATTGCTTAAGTCTCCATTTAACCTCTGGTCCTTCTGGATCTTTCTCTGACTGTAGAAATCTCCTTCCGTCCTGAGACTTGCAGAGTTGTCTTTTAACTATGTATTGCTGAGAGGAGTCCAGTTTTTGAAAGTTGGTTGTCACACATATGATGTATCTGTGATTGTGTACAAATTTTCCTGGTTTTGCTCCTCTCATTTAGCAGGAATAGATATTTCAATGGTAGCAACTATATATACACAGGAAATTGGGTAGTCCAGTTGACAGATTGTCAGACCTGGAGTGAGGAAGACTCATCTTTATGAGTTCAAATCTGGCCTCTGACAATTACTAGCTGTGTGACCCTGTGCAAGTCACTTAACTCTGTTTGCCTGAAGCTTCCTCATTTGTAAAATGAAGTGGAGAAGGAAACGGCAAACCATTCCAGTCTCTTCGCCAAGAAAATCCCAAATGGGGTCAGGAAGAGTTGGACATGATTGAAAAATGATTAAATAGCAACAAAAAACTATTATATACAAGTTACAGAAGCAAAGCACAAGTGGTGTATGAGAACAGTGAAGTCAGCATTCATGCTTGAACGAATGGAGCCTGTTGGAAGTAGTATGAAATAAGACAGGATAGAGAAGATAGGAAGAGAGAATTTAAGCAAGTCAGGCATAGAAACTTGGGTCTTCATGGATTTATCAATAGGGAACCAGTAGTTTTTCAAGCAACATGAAGAATACAATATTTTCAGAATATTAATCATAGAAAACAGCACAATCTTCCAAGGGTCAAAACTGCAGTTAACCCAAATGGCAATGGAAAGATGTGGTCATCTGCAGCATATTATCAAGAGCTACTTGCATAAAGTTGTATAGAACCACACAAGGCCGTGAAAAATTTGGTAACAATAAAAGGTCCAGCCAAACTGCTCCCAGGGCAAGGAAGCAGTGGGAGGCGGCTGTAGCAGCAGGAACAGAGCAGCACTCCACTGGGCTGCTTCAGAGCCCTCGGCCTGCAGGTAGCAAGGGGACTGAGGCGATCCATCAGGGCCAAGGGCTCTTGGGTTGAGCGGCCTGGATCTGGATCATGGTCTTGAGTGGTGGTCCTGGGGTG
>CM053596.1:154851886-154905923 GCA_028646575.1 Pseudocheirus occidentalis
ATCAAATGCAACTGGGAAATAATACATACAGGGATGGGGGCAGGGAACCCCTTCCTGCCCTGCTAGAAAGCTAGAGGGGTGTTGGAGGAGGAAATAAAAGGGAACAGATTGTGGGAGGGGCCTTACAGTGGGATCAATGTTCTGGGCTGGGGGGTAGGGGCAAAAAGGGGAGAAAATTTGTAACTCAAAACCTTGTGGAAATGTATGATGTAACCAAGAAAATAAATTAAAATTAAAAAAAAGAAATATATGAAAATGTGGTGGCCCAGCCATGAAGTGAAAGCATGAGATATCATAACAGAAGATACATGCTTTACTATTGCCCATGTAATGTTAAAAAGCTTAGGGGAAGCTCCTTGGAGGAATCCTCTGTTCTGGAGGATTTATGGGAAGAATGGACAAGGGTAATACAGAATGAGGTAATGCATGGACAGGTTTCAAACTGCTCTAACTAAAAAGAGTCATACCAATATTGATGAGACTAAAGTGATTAATTGGGTAATAAATACAAGATGGACTAGAAGACAGGTAATTAGCTAGAAAGCCAATGCCAAGCTCACTTGCTTATATTCTCAAGTATTTATCTTATTCCCTTTTTTAGCAAATGGAGACATATTTGACCATCCTTAGCCCTCGTGCACCTCTCGCATTCTCCAGTTTTTCAAAGGTCACTAACTGCAGGTCATCAACCACATTCATGAGTTTTTCCAATACCATAGTATTTCACTTCATCTGTACCAGATAACTTGAATATATACAGAGTAGCCAAGTGCTTTCTTATTACCATCTCAGTAACCCTGGGTCCCAATCCTCAAACTATTTTTTTTGTTTTATCCATCAAAGTCTGAAGCTCATCCTCTTTGTAATGAGGTTGGACAATAGGGTGGTATAGCAGCAAGCACCGTAGCATACCCAGGATGGCTGCTTTGATCTACTTTTCTAAAGGAAAGCAACTCAAAAAGGGGTTAACAATCTTACTTTAATTAAACATATGTCATTTACCTAGTTCAGGGCAGAAAGTCAGCACCCTGAACTTCAGAAAATACAAACAGAAGTTACAAACAGACAAAAAATACAGACCGAAAAAAAAGACCAGCAGACAGGGCTTCCAGCTGTCTGACCATTATATCCATACGTAGTTAGTTACCAGCGAGGGAAGCACCAACATCTGGGTTTCCAAAGCCCAGGGACTCAATGGCTGCCCAGAATCTCATCTGGCCACATCACACAACTCTTCCCATGAGTGAGCCCCAAAGCAAAATCTCACCTCAGAGGTATATATAGCATTCTCCAGAGTCAGAGAACATCACAGCCCTTGTGATCTACTGCCTAATCACAGAGTAACAAGGTATGGGCGTTCCTGAAAAAAACAAACCTCTTACCACAGGCTTCGTGTGACCACATTTAGCCTATTAGAGGGTAGAGTATATTTTCAAATCAGGAAAGGTCCTCAAATTCACTTAAGCCTATTAAGGGGCAGGAAGATCTTCAAAGTCCCATTCCCATTACAGGTGGGTGGGGTGGAGGGAGAAGGTGAAACTGGAGTATTCCCTTCTAGCATACATTATCCATTTCCTTTCTCAAACAAAGGTCCTATCCCTTTCCTCATCTTTCCAATCTCATTAGTCTGAATTATATCTAGCATACTAATTCTTGTCATTACCTTCTGAAAGATAAAATTTATCAGTGAAATAAATGTCTAAAATATGAATTGATTGCTTTGTCTGTCTAGCCAACAGTCATCTCCATGTCAATTTTGTGATCTAGGCCAGCAGTCTATCCTCTAGCTGACCTGCTAGCTGTAGTATAATCTTACCTCAATATTGTTGGTTTTTCCCTCCTTTAATCTTCACTGAATATTCTCCATCATTCCCCTCTTTGGCTTGTTTATCTTACTTAGGTGAAATTTTACTACCCCTCTATTTAATCTCTTCCTTTTGAACAAAAATTGTAGTCTTCCCAAGAAGTATATCCCATAGGGTCTTCCTGATACATGAGGTCATATTTACCTTTAGTTATGATACCAATATCACTTTATTATTTAACCTCCATGCATCAGGACCTCGGAACTCATGACTGTGGTTTCTGTTCCTTGCCTGACAATGACTAAACTACATCCCCTGCTACTACATAGAGAATGGCTATCTAGTTTCCCATTTTCACTTTCAAGTCTGTATCAGATCAACCAGTCTCCAAGGAAAATATATTTTCCCCAGCTCTTGTGAGATACATCCATCATTCCTTTATCTCAAGCCACAATTTTCTTTCTGACATTACAGTATCTTCTTTGCAAGCTGTTCATTTCTCAAATCCTACTTCCTTTTCTGAAGAACCTAATGCCAACAGGCAATTGCAATGAAAACATTGCTTGTATCTCCAAGTCTTTCAGCTGCCCAGTGAGGATTTCATAATTCCTAAAAATTTCTAGGTTCTAGCTATTTTGTTTATTTTCATATGAATCCCCATAATGTTGCTGGAGAAATCTCAAGTTTCTCTGCCACATATGGGATATATGCTTGCAAAACATAGCATATTTCCCAATTTTTTTGTCAGTTCAATGTATGGTTGTCTCTGTCTCTCTAATGAGACTCACCTGCTATAAAAAAAAACCTAGGGTTAATAAGTTGTCCTGATTCTTTGTAACCTATGTGGATCATTCATTTTTTCCTGAAACATGATCAACTGCCTTCTTCCTCAGAAAGTCTGGACCTATCCTCTTGGGAACAACCTCATACCTGTTGTATATGTTCAACCGCTTAAAGGTCCTTCTCCATTTTTCTCTGTGTCATCTTCTTCCACCTTCCAATTCC
The DNA here is from genome assembly GCA_028646575.1 of Pseudocheirus occidentalis. Lineage (NCBI taxonomy): Eukaryota > Metazoa > Chordata > Mammalia > Diprotodontia > Pseudocheiridae > Pseudocheirus > Pseudocheirus occidentalis. Next base: position 154,854,697 of record CM053596.1, read on the forward strand.
TTGACCTGACATGGTATTCTAGAGACGGCAGATGCTTAAAGTCTGATTTAAACTGACGAGTGGAAATCATGAGAATAGAGAGGAAGGGAGAGAGAACAGTGAGAAGTAACCTAACAGAAAAAGAAGACTGAGGCTAGAACCTTGGGAGAACTCCCACAGCTAGGTAGGAACACGAGGATCTAAGCATAGATGTCCAATAAGGGATGGAGGAAAGGTAGGGTATGAAGGGGGCGGGGAGAGGAAGAGAACCAAAACCAACAACACAGAAGTTAAAGGAATAGATAACTTCAAGAATATATTAATGATCAGTGTCAAATACTAAGAAATGGTAAGGTAGATGAGAACTACGAAAAGAACATATTTGTTTTAGTTTCTTTTCCAAAACCTCATATTGATTTATTCCCCTTGTAGGATAGGACAGTATTTTTACAAACGGTATTGTTACACCAGTCAGTCTTATTGTATGATTTTTATTGAATGTAAACTAAGAAAGAGTGTTTGATTTTTCTTTTTGGTCCAGACCTGTGATTTCACAGGTAATGGGAATCCTAATGAGAAAATGTCCTATATGAATCAATACATATCAAGAACTATTTTGTAACTTACTGTATTAAAGAAATTGCCCCAGACTTGACCTAGAAATCAAATAACTTGCTCCATCTTACACAGCCAGTATTTTTATGTCAGAAAATGGGGCTTGAACTCATCTTCCTAACTCCAAAGTCAGCTCTCTATCCATTCTACTATGCCAAGTCTCTATACATTTTATGTGATAGTCTCATCTTTGTATGCCCAATACCTAGCATGGTGTCTGGCACACAGTAGGTGCTGAATGTTTACTGACTATATTTCTGTGTCACAGGCACTCCAATGAGAGAAACAATGAACCACACATATGGCTTTATCTATCACAAGATATTAATTTTATTGTATCCTTTAATTCTTATCATAGAGAAAGCCATGACTGATTGATAAGAATATGGGGCACATTTGATTCTGACAGTTTTTTCAATTTCTACACAAGAGGGCAATAAAAACAAAGCAGGAAAGTGAAGCTTCAGTGTGAACAGCCTGGGATGTTTGCATCTCACAAAAAAGGATCATCACTGTAAATACACTTTATAATCTATTACAGTCCAGAACAGCTGAGCCTCATAAATTGAAAGTGCATGTCAGCCTCCCAGAACAGCTGACACGTGCGCAGTGGTAACCAGCATGTATTGGCAAAAGCCTTTTGTCTACTAAAGATTAAATGAAACTTGCTATGACTTTCCAGCTGCTTCATCTATTCAATAAATCTCATTTTGTCTTGTGTGCACATGATAGTGGACAATTTCTCCTTCTCTAAGATTCCTGGGTTAAAAGTAGTCACATTGCCTTTACTACACATCTCTTCGTAGTTACAGTACATACAGAGTGCTGTGGGGTGTTTTGAGTGTGGGGGAGACAGAGACCGGAGGGACAGAGAGAGCATGCAAACAAAACATCAAAACTGAGTCAGGAGAGACCTTAGTTCAAATTATAGCAGTAATTTCTCAGTTTAGCAAAACTCTGAATGTTAGTTTCTTCATGTGAAAAACAAGGATAACATGCACAATTAGCTACCTGAAAGGTTTTTGTGGAGAAAGATTTTATAATTCTTAAAGTACTATAGAAATGTGAAGTATTATCATCTTTAAAAGACACTGATTATAATGGGTCTCTTTTCTGTAGAGTATTTGCCAATTCTTGTCATAACCAAGAGACACTAATAATCCAAATCATGTCCAAAGAGCCAACTGAGGCAGGTAGGTGGTATAACTGGAACTGAAGTCAGAAAGTCAGGAGTTAAAATCTTGCTTCAGATACTTGACTGGCTACATGGCCCTGGGCAAGTCACTCTACCTTTCTCTGTTTCAGTGTCACCATATGTAAGAAAAGGATGACAAAAGAACCTACACCTCACAAAGTTATGGTAAAGATTAAATTAAAAATCACAGATGAAGCACTATACAAATCTTAAGGTACTACTATATGTTTATTATTCTTATCATCATCATCATCATCGTTATTATTCAGCAACTGCTTTCTGAAAAAAATACGTACATAGAATAATTATCTTATTTCTATGTAAAGTGCAAAAGGGAGTATTTCAAATGAAGAAAGAAGAATTTTGATTAAATTTAGAAATAATGATTATAAGGCCTAACAGATACAAGAATCATTATGAGGAGAAACCACAAAATCTTTTCCAGATATTAATTTCTTTTAAGTGGAACACTATCTTTTAGGGATGGTTAATATGTTGTCCTACCAGGCAGTAGGGATAGGCTACAAAATCTTTCAAGCTGTTTCTACCTGCAAAGCCACAGATATTTGAGACAAATTCCAAAGAAATTTCAGCCAAACCTACCACAAGTAGCTGACATTTACAAAGCATGCCTGTTCACCCACTGCCCTCTTCACAGCTGAAAGTCTCAATGGCCCTCATGCTTCTAACTCTGTCTTGTTCACACATGCCTCTATGTCACTATCCAGACATTTACAGATCATGCCACTGTGTACCTATCTTTTCTCCCTCTGCTTAATGTGTTTCCTTCCCCTCATAAAACATAAGCTCCTTGAGGGTAAGGAACATCAGTCAGCTAGCATTTATTAAGTGCCTACTATGTGTTAGGCATTATGGAAACCAAGAATGGCAAAAGACAAGAGCCCGCTCTCAAAGGAGCTTGCAGTCTAATGGAGAATACAAGACGGAAACTACATACATACTATTCATACAAACAAATGATATACAAGATATGTTGGCGAGAATCAGCAGAGAAACAGCACTAGTATCGAAGGGGATCAGAAAGACTTCTTACAGAAAGTGGGATGTTATCTGAGACTTGAAGGAAGCCAAGAAAGCTAGGAGGAGGAGATGAAGAAGTAGTTACATGCATGTGGGACAGCTGGTAAAAATATCAAGAATCAAGAGATGGAGTGTTTCACCTAAGGAACAAGAAGGAAGCCAGGTCACTGACTCACAGGCTTTAAAAGTCAAACAGGGGATTTCATATTTGATCCTAAAGGTAATAAAGAGTCACTGGAACTGATCAAAATGGCGAGGGGAAAGGAGACAAGAGTTTTTGGACCCAGTTGAAGGTGCATTAAGAAGATCAATTTGACAGCTGAGTGAAAGATGAATTAGAGGGAGAGAAACTTGAAGCAAGGAGACCAACCATAAGGCTATTGAAACAGCCCAGGCATGAAGCAATGAGGGGCTGCACCAGAGTGGTGGCCATGTCAGAGCAGAAATGTTGAGAATGTAGAAAAAAAAAGTGACAGAACTTCATAACTGCACATGGCAGGTGAGAGAGTGAAGAGCTGAAGATTAACAATTAAGTTGCAAGTCTCGGCGACTAGGAGGGTGGTACCCTCAAAAATAATAGGAAGGTTGGGGAGAGAGGAGGGTTTAGGAGGAAAGACAATGAGTTCAGTTTTGGACATGTTGAATTTAAGATGTCTATAACACATCCACTTTGAAATGTCCAAAAGGTAGTTGCAGATGTGAGAGCAGAGATTGGGAAAGAGGTTGGGTTTGGATAAGTAGGTCTGAGGGGAAGCAGGGGAGGCGGGAGAGAGGAGAGAGGGAAGGAGGTTGGCAATTAGTAAGTGCCTACTATGTGCTAGATAGTTAGGTAAACATTTTACTAATATGATGTCTTCAGGTCCTCACAAATACCCTGGGAAGTAGCTATTACTACCCCCATTTTACAGTTGTGGAGACTAAGGTCAACAGAGGTTAAATGACTTGTCTAGAATCATACAGCTGATCAATATGTAAGGTTGAATTTGAACTCAAGTTGTTCTGATTCCGGAACCAGAACACTAATCATTGCACCACTTAGATGCATAGAGATGCTTGATGAATCCATGGAAGCTGAGATCACCAAGTGAAATAGTATAGAGGGAAAAGAGGATGACTCCCCAGGACAGAGACTTGGGGGACACCCATGGATAAGGCAAAATCCTTAGAGAGGATCCTGCAAAAGAAAATGAAGACTCACTGAACAGGTAGGAGGAGCACCACCAGGAAAGAGCTTGCTTGAATTCACATCCCTGCTGCTGAGCACATAGTAAACATTTCATAAATATTTTATCATTTATTCACGGACCCAAATAACCAAAGGTTATTTTAGGGAGAACACCAGCAGCTGAGGAGACCAGGGAAGGATGCATGGCATTTGGGCTGAGGATTGAAAAGGAACCGAGGATTCTAAGGGGAAGGGGTGAAAAGCGATACATTCCAGGCATGGAGGGCAGCTGGTACGAAATGATGGACATAGGAAGTGGAATGCTGTGTATGCGAAGAACCGCGAGAAGGCCAATTCAGTTCAATGGGAGAGTTCATGCTCACGCAGGAGAGATTTCAACACCCTTTGATTGGTCACAGAGAAGACTACAATGTGCATAACTGACACCATTACCTGACACCCTCCCCCAATCCACACTTCCTCTATTGGGGTTCCTTTTCTCTCTTCCTGGTAACTTGAGAGATGTTATCCAATCTTACTTTCCTTTCTCCTCCAATCCTTACTAAAGTATTAACTGATAAACAAGGTATGATCCCTCCCAGGGGTATCTCACTCTTGAGGGGAAAATAAAGAGACCACAAAAGATTGGAAACTATAACGGTGGAATGACAAGTGGTGGAATAATTTGGAGGTGGAGTGGGTGGGAAGTTCTGACTGGAACCCCTTCAAATCAGCTGCCTAACCTGCCTACTTTTTAAAGTCACTGGTGACCCAAAGGGATCTGTTACTATGAGATTAGTATACACATCAAAGTCCATTTCTCTTTTCACTTTCATCAGATTTCATTTGTTCCATTCTTTAGACTTGAGAGCAAAACTGCAATCTCACCTCTGCCTCTGAACCTTGAATACTATCCAGTTCTCATTCATCATTAATCTCTTTGAATCACTAATACAACTCAGCTAGCAGAAACCAAGCATATTTATTATGTTCAAGCATAAGGGGTCTGTCGAGGTATATCTGTATATTTAAATGTATGAACATATACCATTATGCCTACACGCTCTGATAGCACTCGGGATTTCTTTTATCTTCTGTCTTCTATCATACAAAATAATTACCTAACAATAAAAGACCCACAGTGTGTCTAAAGAGATAATCTAGTTTACACTTCCGGAGAAATGCTTGATCTCTCTTCCCTTCCTAGTACAACAAATGTTTCTAATTACAATGTCCTCTGAAGAAAAACCTGTTTTACAGAAACGTAAACCAAACCTAGTATTACAGGTGGTCATTTTAATTTTAAAAGTCATTTTTCCCCTTCTAAGCACAAGTCTCCAAGAATTTCTCTGCATTCTCAGAGGTCAGCATTTATGTGCTGACCAGCAGCCCAGAATGTCCAAAAGAATGAGACTTTCATCCAATAATACTGGCATTATATTTTATCTTGGGTCATGCTCATAATATGCAATTCATCTGAAAGTGAAAGATACAAAGCATTTGAGATGACTTGCAGCAGAAAAAATCTAAAAATGCTCTGGCACAAAAGGGGATTAAAATGTCACAGGAAATTTTTTCTTGAAAATGGAACAGCTTATGAATGCTTCATTCTTTCCAGAACAGTTAAAACACTGTATGTGTATGCTGGATGGGTGAGGGCAGCCCGAGTTGGCTTGCTCTTTTGTTCTAGCTTCATGCACTTCAAAATGCTTTCTTCAACGATGAACTTGGACCCAGGAGCCACGAAGAGATAGGGGCGGAAGAAGCCTCATCTGAGTGAATGATCTTCATTACATTTAGTCTGTCTTTTGGAAAAGAAGAGCTGCCTCAGACTGGGAGGTGGCAGGAGAACCAATCCTTTCACCATTTGCCCAACATTTTAACTGCTACCAGAACACTCATATGTCCAAGGCAGAATGAAGACAAGCCTTTGCCACTGACACATGATGCACAGTGAAGAATGGGCCTATCAGAAGGCATGAATCACAGCTAGAGATATTAGATTCATGATGCATCAGTCAGCTCAGCCCTACCGGAAGGGCTCTTGCCTTTGCCAGCCTGTATCACTTTCCAGTATAACTAACCACACTGTATTAGAAGCCTAACAAAATGGTGGCAACAGAGCAGTATTTGCAACAAATGCAGTAGCTTTAAGCTTGCCAGACACAACTGGGACTGTGAAGAGATGCTGAGAGAAGAGTAATATTTTTTTTTCAAATTCTCTGAAGACCCACACTTTCTAAACTTAAGATTTATTTCTTACTCATTTTATTTCCAGGAAAGGAAAATAATTATCTCTATAAGTTTGTGTAATTGCTGGCTTGCTACCATAAGATAGGATCAAAAATGAAAGACGTTTCCCCTCCTGGCCTTACTCCTTACTCCTCTTTCACTCGACTTCACACACACACACACACACACACACACACACACACACGCACACACGCGAGCACACACACACACACACTCTCTCTCTCTCTCTAGCTTGTAACAAACAAGTCTCTGTGAGGTTTGAGTCCAACTCCCACCCACAGCTTACCAAAGTCTTGAAAAACACCAGGATTTACACTACACCTATTTCCTGAGGGGTGAAGAAAATTACTTGGAATGCATAGACTTTATTCTCATTAGCACAGCAGGGATAGACTACGTACTGAAATGTGTGTTTTAAATACGTGCAAAAATTTTCCTCCTCTTTCCCCCCTCCCTTCTCAAAACACTGGAAGGGAAATAAATTAACATGGATTTTGGATGTAACTACAGTTTCCAAATTCCAAATCAAGATGCATAGACTAACATTTTTTTTAAAACATTATAAATAGGACAGGATATCTGAAATCAGGATACATGGTTCCCATACAGAGTACAATACTGAATTATGTCTACAAAAGCTCAACTCAAGAATTAATGAAATGTTCCAAAGATGAAGACTCATTGAGGCATTGTCTCCATAAGAGTTGAGAGGCATATTATAAACTGTCTCTTGCTATAGTTTTCATTCAAACTGTCCAAATCAAAAATGGATAGAGACCCAGACTTTTTATTAGAGTCAAAACTGTCACGACATGACTGAAACTTTGCCTCATGCCACTAATATTCATTGTGAGACCATTTCCCTTCTTTTCTTCCCAATGAATCTCAGGTCACTTACTTGAGGGTCACTCACTTCCCAGCGTTAACTTGCTCCACATATGAGCACTGACATGATTGCAACAGAATAAACTGTTCTATTGAGATAAATCAAATTTTCTGGAAAAAGAAAAAGATGACAATGGAACGGATGTAGAACATCCACCATTTAAAGGAAATACTTTAAAATGACTATCACAAATTGACGTGGAAATAGCCTTATGTATACAAGGACATCCTGAATCACTCAATGGGTTCTGTCAACATGAACAGTAGAAGCAAATTAACTGATGTGGCTGTGTCACTTTGGAACACATAGGCAAGATTGCCAAAAGCTCTCAGGTATTCCCATTCAATTTGAATTTGATTGGGTCTGCATATAAAATTAGGACCTCAATTCCATATAGTGAGTTAAACTTTACATTAATAGCTCTTGTAAAGTGGTATATGAATATTTCTTATTCAACATCATCAGGGAGCCTGCCCGAGGCAAATATATTTGATTTAGTGCTTCATAAAATATTTAAACACCTTAAAATTACTTCTGGAAGGGTCTCCATTCGCAATTCCCTTTCTTGATTAAGTGCTGACTCAGTTCTTAAAAATTCTCTACAAACCACCAGAACAGGTGTCCTAGAAGAATGTTTGTTATTTAATCTCTCTGCAAATTTATCTTGAAGTTCATAACTATTTAATCTGAGTTAGCCTAATTTAGCTAATGTTTTGGGATAATCACATTTCTGAAAACTGGCACTTTTCCAACTCTTTTCTATATTCAGAATTAAGCATGATGTAAATGTAGGGGGAAAAACACATTAAAAAACCGTTGAAAGGTTTCAAACTAATTTAAAATAAAAATTCTGTTACCATACAAGTTTATGCCAAACCTTTGATGTTAATGTTTGATTTTATTAATTTGTCAGTGAACTTTTAAATGAACTAACTATATACATATAAAAGGAAGAATAGTGAACATCTTCCATAGGTACTTACAGCCATAAACATTCAGTTCTAAGGTGGTCCATTTCCATCCAGTAAGGAATAATTCCCACTAACACTACTGACTGAATGAGTGTGTTATTGTTTAATGAAGGTCTCTTCTGTGAGGCAGTAGAATCAATTCTAAGCATTAAACAAGTATCTACTCAGTAACAGACAAAAATGAAGCCATTTCTGCCCTCAGGAAGCTTATATCTTATAGTGAAAATAACCTGCACACACCTAATATAAAGTAATCTAGGCATTAGCTAGGCAGAGCTAGGCAGAGGTTTAGTCAAGCTTTGAATGGAGCAAGAATACTAAGAGATAGAGAGAAAAGGAGGAAGCTCGTGCTGAACAGTTTTTACAAAGGTATGAAGGTGAGAGATAATGGATCTTTTATATAAGGAACAGTGATTCATCTAGTTCAGTTGACATACAGTGTGTATGGAGGGCAATAACATGTAATGGTCTAGAAAAGTGGGCTAGAATCAGACTGTGAAGGGCTTTGAATGCTAGCTTTAATATTGGATCCTAGAAGCAAAGGAAACTCACTAAAGCTTCTTGAGCAGGGCAGGGTCATGGTCAAACTAGTGTGTTAGGAATATGACTGGGGCTGCTGCATAAAAAATGGATGGGAGAGGAGAGAGCCTGGATTCGGGGAGATAAATTAGTAATCTAATAGTCTACTGTAATAGTTTAACATAACAGATGATGACATGAGGTTGTTATGCTATATGTGAGGAAAAAGAAGGAGGCATCAGATGTGAAGGGTCTTATGGAGGTAAAATGTACAGAAACTTATAACTGAATAGAACCAAGGAAGAAGCGTGAAAGAGAAAGAAGATTTGAAAAAAGCCTTCCTTCTAGCTATAAAGTCTATCAGAAATAAGGGTGTTTAGAAGAAGACGGAGTTTTAAGAAAGGGATAAGTTCTATCTAGGACATTTTCAGTTTGAGACAGCTACTGTGTCATTCCCCAAGTCCTCACTTTCACCTCAATCCCCACATTCAAGCAATTGCCAGGTCCCATAGGTTCTACCCTTGATTTCTCACATATGATCCTTTCTCTCCTCTGACAAGGCCATCACCCTGGGGCAGACCTTCATCACCACACACCTGGACTATTTACAATAGCTCTGCCTGCCTGAAGTCTCTCCTCACTCCAAGCTCTCCTCCATTCAACTGTCAAACTGAGCTTCCTAAAGTTCAGGTCTGGCTGTGCCACAGACATAAGTGCTGGCTGATTGACTATGGGACATCCAGTTGAAAAAGTTCAGAGAGAGACAGAGACAGAGACAAGAGCTATGTGTAGTTAGCTGAATAGAAAAGGTAACTGAATTCACAAGAACTGATTAAAAATACTCACTTTTTCTGTCATCACTCTAAATGGGAACACATTTGAGTAGGTAGGAGTCAAACTATGATCACAAATGAAAATAGTGTAACATATTACAAATGTGTGTTGGTGAGTGGTATCAAAAATTTTTAAGACAAGTCATTCATATCTAGCCCTTCCATTTCAACAGTCACAATTTTGGTTCAAGCCCTTATTGCTTCATGCCTAAATTATTATGATACCATCCTCACTGTTTTATCTCTAGTCTCCCTCTTTCTAATCCAACATACAGCACCTTATTAATCTTCTTAAAGCACTATTGTGATCACATCTCTACCCTGGTGAGATTTCAGATGGCTCCCTACTGCTTAATGAATTAAGTCCTAAACTCTTCAGCCTGGCATAGTCTATCATTTTGTCTCATGTTGCCTTATCTCCTGAGACCCCCTATGAGGGTCCCACTTTTCAGCCAATGTGGTCTACTTATGTACAAATTTTACTTTTCCAATTCCTTGCCTTTTGTTCATGTTATTCCCTCCTTTTTCTCTAATTAACAAAATCCTACCTATAAATCAAATGCCTCCTGCATATTCCTTTCCCTGATCATCTGGAGAGGAGAGAGCTTCTTATCCCCTAAACTCCCAAAGCATTTAGTCACCTTTATTTGGAGAGCAATTATTATTTAAGGAAAACACTAACAAAAGCTTATTTGTATATACCCCAGAGTATCCAGTATAATGTTTTGCCAATTATAGCCAATAAATTATTATTGAACGAATAAGTGATGCCTTGTATTCCTTCTTATCTCTCTCTTCTACTATAGGGAGAAGGATATTTTATACCACTCTATGTCTGTGAATCTAAGAAGTACTCCACAAATGGGTATGGATTGAATGAATGAATGAGCTGAATTTGTAGCAAGATGTTGATGGTGCAAGAATAGTCATATCTATTTCTAAATTCAGCCCCTTTCAAGTTTAAGATGAAAATAATTCTTTTATCATCTTCCCTCAGATACTGTCCAAGGGCAGCCTAAAAGGTAGGGGGAAAATGATGGCCCAGAGGCTTGTGTTGGAGATTGGCATAGATTATTAAAATAGGACAGAGAGTAGCAATAAATGTTACACTCAGAGAGAAGGATTCCAGTATTCTTGGATTGGGGCCCAGCTATTCAGGGCTTGTTGATAAGAATGTATGAGGATAAAACACTTGTTGGATGAAGCCTCGGTCAGCTAAAGTAAGGACTGCACGTATGCCTGCTGATGCCAGGCATGTGCATTCCCATGGAGGTGATGAAACAGTGGCAAAGAAGACTAGAGATGAATTCTGTCCTTCCTGCTGTGGGAAACAGCAGCTTTCATCACCCTTCATCAAATGAGTGGGGCTCAACAAAGACATAGATTAGTTTGAGCTGAACAACACTTAATAAAGACAGAAGTTTTAAAAGAATTCTTTGACAAAAGTCAAGAAGATACTGGACTTTTAAGATATGCTACCCCATCTACTCAGAATGTCTTAATTCTCCTGGACTTTGGACTAGGCTGAAAGCTCAGGTGGGGGCAGGTAAATGTCAGGTACGCCTCTACACTTATCTTCCAGATGTATCTGGAAGAGAGCAAACATAAGGCAGCATCCACGACTGAACAATGTGGTATAGCCACTGCTCAAACAAATGCCTTACACAATCTTCTGGGAGCTTGATTTAGGGTTTTTGGCTTCTGACCCACAGGGTGACCATATGTTAAAATATTAACTTGCTGAGCGTTGTCTTGGCATCCCTGGCACTAACATGGTTCCTGGCACATAGTAGGCCCTTAATGCTTGTTGATTAATGGCAGCTAGCATTTACATAGAGATTTAAGGTATGCAAAGTGCTTTGTATGCATCCTCACAACAATACTGGAAGGTAGGTGCTATAATTTTAGAGATGAGGAAACTGACACAAGAGAGGTTTAAGTGACTTGACCAAGGTTACACAGTAGGTGAGTGTCTGATGCAAGATCAGAACTTAGGTCTTCCTGACTCCACGCCCAATACTTTATCTACTGTGCCATCTAAAGGAATCCTTCTATCACCACCTGATAGTTGATGAACAGAGACAATGGAGTTACGGAAGCTAGGCTACTGCACCCTGATACGTGAGTTAAAGAATGCTGTCTTTGCTTAAAGGCACTCTGGAACCAGTAGAGGGGTGTAGAGAGAGATACATATTAGGAACTAAAGTACATTTGTTTTGAAGAGGCAAAACACATTTAATTGGACACAATCACTTATCTGTGTTTTAAGTTGGAACAGTTTCTTTATCAGTTTTCCTTGTAGTCTTTCCCCCATACTGTAGGTATACATAGATTCCTAATGCATTTTCCTCTAGCCTGCATTTAGCTTCGCTATTCAAATTTGGTTCCTTTTCCATTATGTCAATAACTACATAGTCTTAGTTAGCTTTGTTGACTATTGCTGAAAACCCTCCAATTTAGCTACAAGTTTTACAGTAAGAGAAATCCAAAGGCCTAGGCAGAATTCTAGATAAGAGCTTCTTAAGAGCCAAGAAAAAAATGAGTCAAAAAACTCCCCTTTTTTTCTGGGACAGACCAAGGTGCTTAAGGCAGCAGGGGCTTTTTTGCCTTCTCATCTCCAGCTATTCATAATTCTCAGGCCAAATTGTTGACCTTCATCACAAATTTCAATGATTTATAAACAGCTGCTTACATGGCCAAGGCAGGTATAAACAAGAAGGGTGTTCTTTCTTTTAAGCCAACTGGCTTAAAAGCTGCCAGGCACCTCATAGTCCTGTGGATGGGAAGAATGACTCTGTCCAGATGTGGGAGAAAGATGTCACTGAAATCTATAGTCTTGTTTCTCTTGACAAGTCAGTGGGATGTTACTCTGTACAATCTCAATATTCTCCCATCTACCACGATCCCTTGCCCTTGTTCAAGATTCTTCCTGAACCCTACTATAGACAGCAAACTTTTACGGTCTCTACTTGTTTCATTTTTGTACCCCTAGGCCCTAACATAAGCCTGGCAAATAACAGGTGTTTAATAAATGCTCAGTAACTGAGCTAAATAATTTGTGTGGAAGTGTATACCAGAGGAAAAGTCAGCTTCTGTCCATCACTAAGCATTTATTAAACAACTACCGGGCACCAGAGATATAGAAACATAAAATAAAAACAAATGAAAACTGATATCAAATTGAAAAGAAATAAAGAAAACCTTAAACATATACATATCTATACACAGATAACCATGTATATACATATATTTGTGCATATACATATGTGTGTAATATATTACTTATACACACACATATGTACATGTGTATTTACCCAATCTGATTTCATTGGTGTATGGAGCTCCAGAAGAGGAACTTCTTGTTTCTAGCCCAGATCAGCACCTTCTCAGTATGGCTAAGAGTGTCCTGGGGCACCAAGAGATCAAGGTGACCTTGTCAGAGGCAGGGCTTGAATCTATGTTTTCCCAGTTCTGAGACCAGCTCTCTATCCACACTGTGGACAGAACAGCACCTCACTGAGTCCAGTGATCTCTACATATGATCTTGCATATATGCTCAAGCATCATTCTGTACCATTTGTACACTGTACCACCACATACCATTTTGTGATGGAAATAAGCTTTTGTATAGCTCTAGCTAGAAATTAGGCACTCTGGAAATCTGCTTTTATCCATACAATTTATTAAGATTATTTTGTAAAACCAACTTATCTAGAAATACACAATGGAAGTGTTTCCATGGGTTTCAATATATGCTGAATTGTCAGAGGTTTCTGTAAGCATCCAATACTTGTAGATCATAGCAGAAATCACATTAAATGAATGTCTTCTACACGTTATCCATGTGAGAAAGATTTAGAGCAAAATATAGGCCTGTTTCAACATCAGAAAATTTATACCGAGAAAAAAACCTTAGCTTCACATAGTTTAATTTGGCTATATGACTTTGAACTAAATTCATGTTTCCTGTAAGCAATGTAACAATGGACTCCATTCCTTATTTCATTCTATAATTCATTTTTTAAATAAAAGAATTTAAACCATTCACCAAAAATATCTATGTACATTTGTACATATACATATGTCTTTATCAAATCTATGTTTAACCCATTATTTAGCCTATTGAAATTATTTAGGGTAAAATATTTAACCATCTGAGGATAAATAAAACTTTTCAAGCAATCACAGTGAGTGAGAAGATAAAAGCTCAGGTTAAGATAATCTTAATTAGCTACAAGTTACTCAAATTAACTATCCTTCTGTAATTAAAAAAAGTCTCAAAACTCACAACATAAAAAAAGAAATCTAAAAATGTAAAATTGTGCAAAAATACATTTATTAACTAAGAAAGAATAAATAAAAGCACACTGGCATAGTTAGCTTTTTTTTAAATGGAACACAATTTTCTGAGAAATATGAAATATCAGAGCTGAAATTTAGAGCCCGTCCAGTTTAATCTATGTCTGGACAACATTCCCCATTAAATCTGCCTCAACATAAGGTCATCTGGTCTTTTCTAGAAGGCCTACCAGTTCTGTTAGGACTGTTAAGACTTTCTTCCTCTTTACATCAAGATGAAATTTTGTTGTTCCTACTTCTGTTTGCCTTCTGGAGCCAAGGACAAATCTGATTTCTCTCTTCTAACACCCCTTCAAAAACTTGAACACAGCTATGTCTTTTCCTCAAGCTAAAATTCTTCAGTTCCTTCAAATGACTGTCACGTGGTATGAATTTGAGATCCTTCACCACCTTTATTTCCAAAATGAGGCACCCAGGTAAGTGTGTGGTAAGACCACTAGGCCTTCTTTAATGTCAATTTTGCTAACCTTCTTGACTGTCCTAGAATATCGTTAACTCACAGTGATAACGTAGTACACCAAATCTCCAGGTCTTTGTTCAATGAACCAACGTTGTTCTTATACTTACGAAATCAATTTGTTTTTAAACCAAATGTAAGACTTTGTCCCTACTAGAGTTTATTAGAGTTGGCATATATATATATACATATATATATACACACACACATATATGTATATCTATGTTTATGTATATATACCCACACACATATAAAATTATATGCATGTATATTTCTATATACACATGTATATGTATGTGTTTATATATACATATATATTCTGTTATACTCTTTATTAATCCTGAATTTGTCACCCAGAGTGTTAACTCAACTTACTGCCATCTGCAAATGTGATAAGCATGAAATCTATGCCTTTTCCAGAGTATGGGAGTGGGAGGTGGGGGGTAGGATGGGGAGTTAAATAAGGCAGGAGCAAGAATAGATCCCTGAGGCATGACACTAGAAGCTTCCTTCCAAATAGACCCTGAATTTTGGGTCCAGTCATTCAACTCTCATTCCCTTTACCTCCTATCAATCAATAAATATTTATTCAACATCTACAATGTGTTAGGCACTGTGCTAAGCATTGGGGATACAGAAAAGAGGCAAAAATTAGTCCCTGACCTCCTCAAGGAGCTTACAGTCTAATGGCAGAGACAAGATGCAAATATATACAAAGCAAGCTATATGCAGGATAAATAGTAAAAAATTAGCATAGAAAAGGCACTAAAATTAAGAAAGGTTAGGGAAGGTTCCCTATAGAAGGTAAGATTTTGTTGGGACTAAAGGAAGTCAATGAAGTCAGTAGTCAGAGTGGAGGAGGGATATGGTTCCAGGTAAGGGGGTTGGCCAGAGAAAATGCCTGCAGTCAAAAGATGAAGTGTTTTCTTCCTAGAACAGAAAGTAGACCAGTGTCATTGGATCAAGAAGAATCTGTCAGCAAGGGAAATAAGGTGTAAGAAAACTGGAATGATAGAAGGGGGTTACATTATGAAGGGCTTTGAATGTCAAACAGAGAATTTTGTATTTCATCCTAGAAGCAATAGGGAGTGACTGGAGCTTATTAAGTGGGGAGGTGACTTGATCAGATCTGTACTTTAGGACAATCACTTTTCTTATCTCTGAGAAGGGACTGAAGTGGGGAGAGACTGAAGGCAGGCAGAACCACCAGCACGTTATCACAGTGGTACAGGTATGAAATGATGAAAGTCTGAGTTGGAGTGGTGGTAGTGCCAGGGGAGGGAAAAGGGAATGTTTAAGAGATGTTCTAAAGGTGAAATTGATAGATCTTGGCAAGAGACTGTATATGGGATGGAGGTTGGGGCAAGAGATAGTAAGGGAGGAGTCCAGGATGATTCCTAGGTTGTGAGTTTGAGGGACAGGGAGGATGGTGTTACCCTCTAGGAACAGGGAAGATAGATGAGGAGCATTCAGGGGGGAAAGATATTAAGTTCTGTTTTGGCCATATTGATTTTAAGATGTCTACCGGACATCCAATTCAAGATATTTTAAAAGGCAGCTGAAGATTCAAAATTGGAGGTCACAGAAAGGCTGGGGCAGGACTGGTAGATCTGAGTATCATCAGCCTAGAGATGGTAATTAAGTCCATGGGAGCTAATGAGATCACCAAGTAAAGTAACAGAACAGAAGAGATGGGGACCCAAGAACACGATACGTATTTTTAGAGGGCATTATCTGGAAGAGTATTCAGCAAAGGAGATGAAGGACTAGTTAGATGGGTAGGAAGAGAACCAGAAGAGTGTGGTGTCCTGGAAACCTAGAGAGAAGAGAGTATCAAGGAGGAGAGAGAGATCAACAGTGTCAAAGGCTTCAGGGAGATCAAGGAGAATGAGCACAGAAAAAGGTTAACTGGATTTGGCCCAGGTGAGGTTATGAAACATAAATTTGCAATAGACCTAGTCAGAATATTTGCATCATTTTTGTTCAGCAGCACGTGTAGGAATGATCCAAGGCTGAGGCAGGGCACAAATTCGTGATTTTTGATAAGGGGGCTAAGAATTAAAGAAAAAAGTGCAGTCTAAAGTCCTCTGGAGTACTAAAATCCCATTTTCCTTCCTAGAAACAAGCAAGAGCTACTGATCTTGGTGCTCTGTTCCTTACAATAACATCCTAGCGGGGAGAGACTACCTTAAAATGGCATCTATGGTCTGGGCTCCAGTGAATGCCAAGGCAGTACCTTGGTGCTATAAAAATGACTGAATCTGAAGTATTCACATTCATCACTTTATTTTTTTCTCTCAATAAACCTGCAAAAATAATATCCACTTGACAGATAAGGAAGCTGACAGAGATAAATTAAGTCAATTAGTCTAAAATCAAGCAATAGAGTAGTGAAGGCAGAATCAGAGAAAGGAGATCTCCTGGCTTGTTCTACTCCCCCAACACTCCCACACTAGACTATGCTATTTCCCTGCATCAAATATGTAATCACATAACTTTCTGCTCAATCTCACATTGTTTTATGGTGAAAAAGGACCCTAAAAACCCAGGAAGTTTTATAGTATCACATATCACAGTAACTTGTTCTAGAAATTCAGTGCACTTGTTCTCTTATAGAGATCATCCTACTCAAAAGAACACTGGTTTTGGAGCCAGAGGAACTATATTCAAATCTCAGCTCTGCCACTTTCTATGTGTATGATTTTGGACAAGTCACTTCCCTCTAGTTTCCCTCATCTGCAGTTCCCTCAGTTTCCTCATCTGTAAAATGAGAGGGTGACACTATCAGGGGTGGGGAATCTTGCAGCCTTGAGGCCACATGTGGCCTTCTAGGTCCTTGGGTTTGGCCTTTTGACTGAGTCCAAGTTTTGTAGAACAAATCCCCTTAACAGAAGGATTTGTTCTGTAAAACTTGGACTCGGTCAGAGGGCCCCACTTGAGGACCTAGAGGGCCTCATGTGGCCCCAAGGCCACAGGTTCCCCACCCCTGCACTACATAAACTCATTAGCTCCTTCTAGTTCCAAGATCCATGGAATCTTGATTATTTGATAAAATATTAAATCTTACACATATCCCAACATCAAAGTATTTAACATTTCTCTCTAAAATTTCCCTTTCCTGAACACACACACACACACACACACACACACACACACACACACGAGTTCATCAATCTCTTTGTGTAAATACCATGCAGGCAGTTGAGGGAGGAGGTCTGTTTATTATTTTTGATCCTGTTTTGCTGTTGGCAAAATTTCACAGACATCAGAACCTGGCAGAACATTGATATTTTCTTCTGACTAGCTACTGTTGTCTGGGTACAAGTGCAAATCACAACTGGAGCTAAGAATGGTTTCGTCCGATAGAATTACAAAATTCTAAAAATGAAACCTTCACACGAGGCTTCTCTCTATCTTAAAATGGATATGCTATAATCATCCTAGATTACTTTCCATGTCAGTATATGGTTGGTGAAGTTGAAATACAATAGAAAAACATATTGCCCTCCGTGTCTCTCCACAAACAATACAAGGCTAAATTCCCTTCTTCCCCCACAAAGGACTTCTATCTCATCAGTGAGCAATTCTCTCTGAATAAGTCACATGTATCACAGAGGTCTGTGGAACCTTTTAAAGCGATATGGAGGAGTATGGGGATTTGGCCTCGAGTGCATTCCAGGAAGAGAAGGACTAACTTTGGAAGAAGGGAGGTAGAGTAGGGCACATGGGAGAGGTGGGAGACAGTCTGGTTTCTATACTATACCGGTTCCTATCTAAACACACCAGTATCTCTGCCAAATGTTAGAATTCTGGCTGCCCTGACATTTAATTTGGACACAGTGTTCCTGATAAGACCAAGCAACACTTAAGTGGGTAAGAGAGGGCAGTGCCAAAGGTCTACTGGTAGATGTTACTGGCTGGGCTTGGCTTTGGCCACACTAACCTAGAATTTTGTATGTGGAAAGCATCAACAGCAAGCCAATGACAGAAATATAATCAAAGTGAGTCTACGGAGTTCAATCCTAGTACAGTGATGATGTTTAATATGTACTTGTTCCTAATTATCTTGAAATAGTGCAAAGTCAACAAATAAAGTCTTGAAACTTGCATAGTGCCTGTAGTCTGGGCAGAAAGCCAAGTGACAAACACTAAAGACTAAATATTTTCATTGAGTCCACATAACTTTAACTGAAAAAGTCCTTCCATGACCACCGGTTTCATGTCTTTATAATCATATCTTGAGGCAGTGATCAGAACACACCTTGCATTTTAGGGAGACTCAAAAACAAAACTCAATTTCCTACAGCATACAGATGGACAGTAGTTCTACCTGGGTATAACTGATGCTAAATGAGCTAAAGATGTGTCCAAAATGAATTTTATCCCTGGTATCACCATGAGGAACAACTAGCCTCTAAGAAAATTAATGTCGTGATGCAGAGGTTATGCTATGTTGATGAATTTAACATGACTATAATACCTTTCACAAAGCCTAGGAGAGGGCAGATGGCTTCCAAATGTCCCAGTGGTGATTAAGAGGAATCTTGGCTCAATCAAATCTAATAAACTGGTCAAAAATGTAATCATAGAGAAGAGGGAAAAGTATTACATTCTAATGAAAGACAAAAAATAAATTCTGAAACCTGAACTGTTCTACTGGTTAGTTAATGGTTTACAACTGCATACCCTCTAATCTGCCAAGTCACCTTATTATATCAATAAAAGTTATCTAATGAGTAAACACAAACAACTAAATGAACTTTTAAATAAAAAGGTTGGGGGGAAAAATGCCTTTATCAAAAGCTGATTTTTTCCAAATGGTGGAATTTTTTCAAAATTTCATAAATTGGGGAAAAAAATCAAGATACATTGCTTTATTTTATATGTGAACAATAACATTTTTCCTGAATTTGTTCTCAAATAACACCTTCATTTAAGCTCTACAATTGGCCCCCCTCGCTTTAGAGGGCCTGAGGTCCTTTATGACGCTCTTCACACCAATTCTCATACACTGTTAGTCACTGGTAACTTAAATGCTAGCATGTTGTAACCAGTACCCCTGAATCTGAACTCTCCATTTACCTTTGGGTTATTTGTATATTTGTAACTCTAAGATCATAGCATTCCTTTATTCACAACTATACAGGAGTAATGGAATAACAAGAATGCTAAAAAGATGGGCTTTCACAATAACAAGCACTGTGGATCATTGAAAAGCACTTTGCAAAAAGCACTTTGCAATTTCCCAAATGCAATTCAGCCCAAGCTCTTCCTCCTACTCTGTTCTGTGCCCAAGTAATTGTCTGCCTGAAGTGCCTGTCTAAGATATATTAATGGACTAAATGGGTTGCTCTTCCAGCTCCATGCCAAATTCCAGTAAATTTTCTTAATCCTTTTTTTTCCTTCTATTGTAGACAGCTAGGTCCATTTGGTATTCTGCAGATTTAATTAACTAAGAAGCTCCTGTAATAGTACAGGGTTTAATACAATATGCAAACTGTCTTCCAAGAGAAGCTTTTGGATAATCTCACCATTGATAGGAAACTCTCCTTTGGTTTGGACTTTACTCCATATATCTTTCATGACAGTGAAAAACACCTTTTGCAAACATAAGCCTCTCTGTTTAACACCTTGGCCCTAGGTGAGAGATTTACTCTCTGGAAGAATTTGGGTTCTTTTGGAACTTCTGGGTCAGTCTCATTGAACAAAGCTAGGGGTGTAGCAGGAGCAGGGAACTGGTTTGAATCTGTTGTATCTTCCATATATACTCTGCTACATGTGGCATTTGGGGTAGGGGAGGACTGTGATTTTTTAAAAATACAACTAAATGCTGCAATTATATTGGCCCCAATACATGTTACAGAACCACCCAGGAAGATTAACTAGCAGTGAACTCATGAGAAAGATGGCATGGTCCCAACTCTTTTTTACAACTCATACCATGCTGACCCTCATTAGGGTACAACTTTGATGGAATTGGTAGTCGTTAGCAGTAAATATCCTAATGAATAAATAAGCCACCCAAATAAAAGATTACATCACCACTTGTGTTTGAATCTATAGCTGATGAAATGAGACCGAGATTCCTTTCCAGGACTTTCTTTCAAAAGTTCTGCAAGGCTGATTTCCTTTTGGCCTTGCCAAGCTTTCTTGCCCCTATGAGGCTAGCCATAAAAATACCTCAAAGGTTTTCTCAGCTTCAGCTCTTTTCTTTCTTCCTTTATTTCCTTTTATTTAGTAAAATCTTTCTTTGGGGGGGAAAACTGCAGGTGGATTGGAATGCTAATAGCTAGAGGGTTGGAATTTAGAAGGAAGACAATGCCCATAGCTCTTCTGGGTGCCTCATTCTCAATTTTGCAAGATGTGCTTAGTTGGAAATGTGTCCTTCAGGGAAATTCTATATATGACCATAAGGTCAATGATAAACATCTGGAGATTCTTTTAGTTTTCACAAATGGAGTAGTGTGGTTTTACTTAGATGGACCTAGAGCATCACTAACGCTGGCTCTATTGCCATTTCATTCCTTTAGGTAGGTTTAGAAGATTATAATTTGATGGGAATAAAACATTCAGTAGAAAAAAAATTATTTCATGACATCTTTGCTTCCAGTGTATTACTTGATGAATACAAACGTGCAAGAAACGTTATAGTTCACTTGTAAACTGAATACTAATTAAACATGCCTCCATCAATATTTATGGTTGTCCAAGTTAACTAGGAAACCACTTTAAGTGGAAAGTTGATATGCCTAGCCAGTACATTTCCTCAGCTCAAAAACAGCTAACAGATATATAGATTGGGGGACTGTGAGGGCCAAATTAAACTTCAATTTCAATTCTGTGACACCCCTTACACCATTACACATCTATATTAAAACATGAGGGAGTCACTTTTGATCAGCATTTTCCCAAGTCTCACAGTTAGGTTGGTCAGTTCCACTGACTTGAGAATAAATTTAAGCATGACTGAGATGTTTAAATACTGTACCTGTGTTAGCCAAGTCACATAGGCTGCCTTTGTTCCTGTTGATTTACTAAATGGTGCTATGTTCAAAATCGTGTGGATTGTAAAACCTTCAAGGTTAGGTCTTTTCAGCCAATATTATGAAAATCCTTTTGGTGTTCTGCATGGATTTATTCTGCCCAGTTACTTGACCCTTGTCGAGTGGTCACTGTGTTCCTACACTCCATTCTGGGGTCACAAGGACACAAAAGGTACTTTTATCCTATGGTATAACTCTATATACATTCTATACTCTATTCTATAGAATTGCTTGTTTGGCATTTAAAGTCTCTCAATCTGGCCCCAACATACCTTTCCAACCTTTGCATACATTACTCCATTTCTTTACACACTCTATGGCTGAGCTAAGCTGTACTTCTTGTCCCCTTTTAAACATAGGACCTGCATCTCCCACCTCTGTTTGGTAGCCAACTCCTTCGCCAAGACACCACTAACCCCCAGTTACCTTGAGGATTAAATACAAGTTGCTCTGTTTAGCTTTTATACTCTTCACAACCTGGTCTTTTTTTAAAATTTGATTTATTTACTTTTAGTTTACAAGATTCAGTTCTATAATCTCGAGTTTCAAGTTTCCTCCCCTTCCTCTTCCCCCCCCCCCACCCCACATGGTGGCATACAATCAAGTACAGGTTCTGCAAATACTTTCAAAGCGGACATTAGTCTGGTTGTATAGAAGGGTTGTAACCAATGGAGTGAACAATGTGAAAAAAGAAAGAGAACCAAACATGAAAAATAACGATAGCATGTAGATTGCTTCAGTCTCCATTTAAACTCTGTTCTTTCTAGATCTCTCAATGTAGATATGCCGGTCCTTCCTGAGACTTGTAGAGTTGTCTTACAACTATGTGTTGCTGAGAAGAGTCCAGTTTATCAAAGCCGGTCGTCACATATACGATGTGTCTGTGATTGTGTACAAATTTTTTCTGGCCTGGTCTTCTCACTTAACATCAGTTTGTATAAGCCTCTCCAGGTGAATATGAAGACCGTCTCCTCCCCATTTCTTATGGCACAACAGTATTCCATTACATTCATATACCATAACTTGTTTAGCCATCCCCCAGTTGATTAGCATCCCCTTAATTTCCAGCTTTTTACCACCACAAAGAGAGCTGCAATAAATATTTTTGTGCATATGGATCTTCCTCCTACTTTTATGATCTCTTTGGGGTACAACCCCAGAAGTGGTATTACTGGGTCAAACGGTATGCGACACACACATTGCCCTGTTCCTGCACTCTATGTTCCTGTTAAACTGTTTTACCTTCTGTCTCCTCACACACACCTCTGATATTCCATCTTTCAGCTGCCTGTCTTTGTACCTAATGTCTCCTAGGCCTGAAATGCCCACTTCCCCCTCTAACTTCCTTCAACATGCAGGTCAAGCGGCACTGACTATAGAGGCTTTTCCTGGTCTGCTGGTACCTTCCTTTCCCAGGTTACCTTGTACAATATTTGATTTGTCTGTCTTGTGTCTATCTACAGATGAACATATTGTTTTCCCAATCAGAAAATAAAATTCCTTGAAAGTAGGGACCACTAGTGTTTCATAAGTCTCTTGTATACAGCAAATACTTAATAAATGTTTGTCAATAGTTTGTGGATACCTAATCATAAAGCAAATGTCCAGGCTAGAAGATGTGGCTGGTCCCTTATTTCCATTTGACACTTCCAACATTTCCAATGTTGATGCTTCCTATCGTGGCTTTTTTTTACTCTATTCCTGTGGGATTTGTCAATAATAACTATTGGTATGTCCTTGGGCATATCAATTCCTTCTTTGGACCTCAGTTTCCTCTTCTATAAAATGAAGGGGTAGGACTAGATTAAGTCCAAGCTCCCTTCCAGTCAGCACTAAATCTTGATTCCATATTAAATACACACACACACACACACACACACACATCTCATATCGCAGATTGTAGTAATATATTAAGACTGTCAATAGAAAAAAACAAAAACTCTCCTAATTAAGCAATTATACTGAAGACACACAATGATTGTTTATTTCATGGGAAAACTAAATTTATTTCACAAAACTAAATTCTTTTGACTTTCCTTCTTCAGACCTAGTGGGAGAGGCCTCATAACCAGAAATATCTTAAAACCACAAGGCCAAAATTCACTCGGGGCAACTATCCTCTTAATGTCCTGCTCTACTGTATCCTCTCCCCAACTAAACATATTCTCACATTACCTCCAGCCACCTAACAACCCCCTAGTGGTTTCCTGTTCTTTTCCTGCTGAGAGCCCCCTCCATCCCTACAGCAATGGAATATTCCACATTAGCTAAGCTCTTCTCTGAATACATGCAAGGTTTCAGTTATTATAGTTTTTAATATAGACCATGCCAATGAGTAAAGAAGAGTCCTTTGATCTCAACTCTATATTAAATTATCATCTCTAGGCCTGGTCAAGCCCATTTCTGAGTCCCTGAAGGTCAAAGTAGAATTCAGGAAGGCCTTGCTCCGGATCTGGAAACAACAAACAAAATGTTCTAATAACATTTGCTCACCATGATCCCTGGGCCCCCTTTTCATCATCCAGGCCAAGGAGGTAGTGTACTATAATGGAAAGAATGCTAGCCTTGGATCCAGAGAGAGTTATAGTCATATCCTTCTACAGACTGCGCAACCCTGGGCAACTCACCCACTCTCTGAGAGTTTCTTCATCTGTAAAATGGACCAATTACATCAAATGAGATGACATATTTACAGAGTTCCAAGAACCTTAAAATACTATATAAATGAGAGCTACATGTGGGAGGAGGAACAATCCTGAAGATCAATGCAAAAGGTTCTTAACTTTTTTTTTTCCTTGTCATATATCCCTCAGAAGTCTGGCAAAGCCCATGGACCCCATCTCAGAATATTGGGTTTAAAAAAAATTTATAATTGAAGAAAATGTTAAATTTTAGTTAGAGGTTAGTGAAAATAAAGATGTATATTTTTCCCCAATTCAGGCACATGGACCCTTTGAAATCTATCTATGAATTCTCCCAAGTTAAGAACCCCTAATCTAACTGAACAGCCCAAGACAAGAAATCTGTAATGATGGCATCAGTCTAGTCAAAATTCAAAACATTCAGAAGACACATTTTTACCAGCAAATCTCTTAGATCTCAAGTCAACTCCTCAAGGTTTGGATTTTTTCCCCCTGTTGTAGTAGTGATACCCTGCAGAAACAGGGGAGGGTGAGACTCAAGAGGAATGTAAAGATATAAATAATCCATCTGGAGCCCAGCTCCAGCCATCACAGTGGAGAAACTTCAGAGAAACAACAGTATTGAACCTATTAGACACATGTCCTCATATCCTCCCAAAGCGGACTTGTTCTGTTTTTCCACCAATGTCTGGGAAGAATCTGGTTTATGAGTTGTGTGTCTCCTAAAAATCAGTTATCTTCAATACTGGTGGCAAGTAAACTGTATCACAGAAACAGAGCTAGAGCTAGATGAGGATATCTAATCTAATCCCTTCATTTTATAGATGAGGAAACAGATACAGGGAAAAAACTTACCCAAAGTCATTTAGGTAGTAAGAGAGATGGGATTTGAAATCAGGTCCTGTCTCCAGTGAGTATTCTATTACACTACAATGCCTCCCCCAGGGAGGGGTGGAAGGGGTAAAATAGATCCTTTTAGGTAAAATCCTGTGAATATGAGGCATCAGAAATGAGTTGAGAGACATTCCTGTGCTTGAAAGGCTGCAAAGGGCAGTAGCTACTGATTAAAACTAGCCTGAATTATATTCCATTGTAAAGCATGTGTCTAGGCTGGAAGACAAGTGGTTTTTTGTTACTTTATATATTTGGGATT
Organism: Pseudocheirus occidentalis; assembly: GCA_028646575.1. Taxonomy (NCBI): domain Eukaryota; kingdom Metazoa; phylum Chordata; class Mammalia; order Diprotodontia; family Pseudocheiridae; genus Pseudocheirus; species Pseudocheirus occidentalis. The sequence continues at coordinate 154,879,808 of CM053596.1, forward strand.
TGCCCGCACTTACAGTTGTAACTAGACTAATCGGACCATTGTCTGAATGTATAGATTTGAAGATCTCTCTGGTTTCCATTATCAATGAATAAGATAAGACACAGAAAAGAGAGAGGTAATTTTGCTTCTCCCTAACTATTGGTTCTTCTAACTGCACAGAAGATGATATAAGGCCATTTCTTGTGGAGACTTTCATATTGCTCTGACATTGGACTACTTCATTAGTCAAATCAATGAGCCAACCATGTGCCACTGTGCTAAGCACTATGGATACAGAAAAGAAGCAAAGGACAGTCTCTGCCTTCAAGGAGCTCATAATTGAATGGAAGAGACAAAGAAACAAGTATGCATAAAGAAGCTATATACAGGATAAAAAGGAAATAACAAATGGATTAGTTTCTGGGTCACTCTCATTGACCAGACTTGGGGATATAGCAGGAACAGGGAACTGGTTGGAATCCCCCATATATACTCAGTTATATCCCCCAGGCATACTCTGCACTTGTGGCATTCCTACATAGATGGGGCAGGTGAGGTTTTTTTAAAATGCAACCAAATATGGCAGTTGTCTTGGCCCTAACACATGTTACAGTACCACAGAGGAAGAAAAACTCCTGGTGAATTCATGAGAGAGATGGATTATATAAAAGATGAGATTTTAGTTGGGACTTAAAGAAAGACAGTAAGCAAAGATGAAATGGGAGGATATTCCCGATATGGGAGACAGCCAGAGAAAATGGCTAGAGTCAAGCAATGCAGTGTCTTATTTGTGGAATAGCCATTGGAAAGTCACTGTCACTGGATCAGAGAGGATAGGTTGGAGAGTAAAGTATAAGAAGCCCTGAAAGGCAGAATAGGGCTGTTTTACGAAGGGCTTTGAATGCTAAGCAGAATATCTTGTATTTGATCCAGGAGTTGCTAGAGAAACACTAGAGTTTAAGTAGGGAAGTCACATAGTCAGATCGGCACTTTGGGAAAATAAGTTTAGTGGTTGATTGTAGGATAGATTGGAATGAAGTTTGGGGGTTTGGTGACCTGAAAAAAAACCCAACAGTTCCAACCTCTAGAAAACTTCTTTTATCTTAGCCAGTCAAGAATTATGAAGAATGACACCTACTCTAGGGAATCAACTTTGGAAACTTACTCCTCCCAAGAGTAAGTGGTTCATCTCATAAGAAAATATACAACAGAGCTTTACATAAATTAATGTGAAAGGGGCTACCTTTCCATTATGAAATAATTTCTAAGGACACATTTCATCTCTGGGAAAGAAAGTTCTTACGTCAGCATTATACCCTGGTTTCATCAAGGACCCAAATGATATTTTACTGAGCCCTTCCACCCCTATAGAAATGCATGTGCACTACACTAGCATGGTACTATCTCATCCTCCAATGCCAATCTATAAGCTAGTCTCCATATTCCCCTCCCCTGAGTGTGAAGGATCCTTATAACTGGAACATCTCAGCTAAACTCCATACCTATGTACTACACCGAGATTAAACAAGGACCAAAACCCAAATGACCATTTCTCCGATTTATTCTCATTGGACTGTTCAGTATATTGAACTGGCATTGCCCCAGTTCCTAAGGGTGCTGTTGGAATTTCCTGATCTGTGCTTCTAAGTCTGTCAGGGACTCAAGAACTAAGAAAATGAAGGGACTTCAGGTACAAAGGAAGAAAAGTTGCTCGGATTTATAAAGAAATAGCATGGGGAAGGGGCGGCTAGGTGGCGCAGTGAATAGAGCATCAGCCCTGGAATCAGGAGGACCTGAGTTCAAATTCGGCCTCAGACACTTAACACAAAAAACTAGCCGTATGACCTTGGGCAAGTCACTTAACCCCAACTGCCCTCCAAAAAGCAAAAACAAGAAAAAAGAAAAAAAAAGAAACAGCATGGGGAGAGAAGATAAAAAGGATCCTTTTCCCTTGAAATCTGCATCTTAAAGTGGTAGCCACTTGTATCTGCTCACCTACCAGAACTTCTCTACAATAAGGAAGATCTTATTCTCCCAGATCTGGGAGCATAATTTTATTAAATGTAAAATTTTATGTTTATCTATGGCTACTTGTGTACCTTTTCATAAAAGCACTCATAATAATGAAATTATGATCATTTCTACTTGGTCCAGAGTCTTCAAGTATTTACATAATTGTGACTTAATCTGATTCAGTTTGCTATCGATGCTTTCCAACATTAGTTAATGCCAGCTAATTTTACCTCACTAACCACATTTTCTTGTATTTTGTTAAACTGTATCCTTTATGTGTCGCACTTCAGTCATGAGCTTTGAACAGCCAGAGAGTCTGACTCACTAAATATAAACCCATGACAGTTGCCATTTTATTTGCTTTAAAAAGAACTTGAGTAATCATTAATGCATTCTCATCATGGAGTCTAGGCTATTGCTCCACCCTAAAACTCTTCCAATAATAACGGGGCGGGTAGGAAGTAAGGACATCTACACCTTGTAAATATCATGCTGTCTCCTCCATCCAAGCTTTGGCAAAGAAGGCTGGGCAAATTCTTAAAATGCTAGGCTATTAGGCAGAATTTCCGTGTGTGGTAACATACTACTGCTTCCTCCTGTCCCCTAACAATGTTTAAAAATTGTTAACTTACTCTATACAGTCCTATGAGAAGAAAATCCAATGAAAATGCAAGTTTGATCACTCACTAATCTCTTCAACGGATGCTTGCATTTTAAAAATCAAAAATGAATCTATGTGAGAATAGGTGCACCTGTACAAGTTCATTCTCCAAGTTGTTTTAAAATGGTTCTCCCTTGCCTTTAGCTAATCCTGTAGGGTGACTAACTAAATGAAGCCTCTTTACAGTACAGTGTTCTAAGAAAAAAAAAATTCTGTACGTTTTTTTAAGTATAAAGCTCTACTGATTACGTTAGCATTCCAGATTAGACCTCCCCACTTCTTCCATTAAAATCCTACTAGACTAATAGTGACCCACTTGTGGCACTAAGAAAGCACTGAAAGCAGAAAGGCCCAATATGGAAAACAAGGCCTTGCAAACAAATACATATGTTAGAAGGGAGGGAGTATAGGGCGCCATTCTTACTGTCATACAATATTTGTGTTTCTGAGAAGTTGTCAGGGAAAATGTTTATAAAATCAGTTCATCGTGGAACCACAGGATCATCTCTGAGCTGCTCTTAATCTTTACTTCTAGACTGTAGCTCCTAATACTTTGTTTGCCATTAATATTCTTCCTACATGCCCCTTATGTTCCAGTGTGGCACAGAGGAAAAAAAACTGAAATAGGACTCAAAGGATGAGGGTTCAAATCTCACTATCTCTGTAGCATTAAGCAAGTCATTAGCTCTCTGAACCTCAGTTTCCCCCTATGTAAAATGAGGCAGTTGTACTCAGATCCCTAGTAGCTAGAAATAGATAAGGAAATTAAGGTCCATAAAGGTTCATCCCAGCTCACTCAACCATCTAGAAAAGCTAAAATCAAAACCCAGGCTTCCCAGTTTCCATCCCAGTACTACCTTACCCATTAGCCATACTGCTTCTTGAATCACTGGGGCAGGAGAACTTTAATATAAATCTGCACTGAACTATTCCATTTTATAGCCCTAGATAATTTCCTTTTAATGTAAAGCAACTTCTGATCTGTCTTTTAAGTTTAGACTTGGATTTACCAATATCAGTTTTCTTAAATTAGGGCATACTATAATCAACATGAGCTTTGCTTCCAGAAAATGTTAGGAGGATCCAACCCCACCTTGCTTTTGCAAAGCATATTCTAAGCTGAGAAGGTAAAAGCATCTTCTAAGTCAGCAGTTCTCAACCTGTGGGTTGCGACCCCTCTGGGGGTTGAGTGACCCTTTCACATGGGTCTCCTAAGACCATCAGAAAACACGTATTTCCGATGGTCTTAGAAACCAAGACGCCACTTCTCTATCAGTCTCCAGGCAGGTCCGCCCACCTGCAGATAGGCCCAGATACACCCATATATGGAGGATTAAAGAGTCACAGCATTAGAAAGGTTGAGAACCACTGTTAAGTACTAGCTTACTCATACTTAACTCACCTGGTGCTTACCTGTAAGGTGGGCAAGGAGTAGGTATCAATCTACTTTTCTCTCTCTTCCCTCCCTCACCGGTATACAAGAGTAAGGAAAGAGATGGGAATAACAAACTTCCATGAAGTAGAAGAACCTAGTTTTAATAACTCCCTTAGTTCTAAATCAAAACTTTATTCTCTACAACTGGAAAAATCCATAGAGAAAAATAAATTAATCAGGGTCAGGAAGGTAAAACAATTTTTTTGAGTAGATGAGTCAGTTTAGATTCTCCTAGGCTTTGAATAATTTTAATTCTGGTCCTATGTCTCATCAGAATCCTTTTTAGTGTTCCTCTGTTTCTCAACAAAAGCCTAGAAATTGTTGAATCACTCCTATACTATTCGCTGGTTACTTTACTGTAATACGGTCAGGAGAGAACAATTTCTTTATTATTGGTTACACTGTACACAACAGTAACAAAATATAAAAACAGGCAGTTGTAAGTGCAGATTTAGAATTTAATTAACATAATGTGTTCATTTTTCCATGACAGATCTGAATAGGATTGATGAAAATCTGTTTTCCTGATGTGACCGTCAATATAAGGATCAGATAAATAAACTGTTAAAAAATGTCAGTACCACCCATGTCATACACACTTAATAAATTGGGACTGATTATAAACCATAAAAGTAACCTAACATCACTCACTAGGGGTGATGGCTATTCATGAAAAGCAAGTAAAGTTTCCATACACTTGAGAAAATAAAACCTGCCTGGAAATCTCAAGTGTGAAGGCCTGAATCTGGGTCTGTAACTTGATCATGTTCTTGGAGGATTCAATATTACATTCTGGACATAAAGTACATAAAGGAATAAAAGACTGGCCTTTTGACCTGTTATGCCCTAATCCAAAGGGGATTCACAAGGTCATAACTTTAACATTCATTGCATTAATTAAGATGTCTGGCAATAATCCAACTCAAACAAGTAATCCAATACAAAATTTGCATATTACCTGTTAGCTACATTTTTGTAGGTATTTTTTGTTGTTGTTATTACTCAAACTTGTGAATTCACTCCTGTGGAAACTGTGGGTGAGGTAACTCCCCAAACCAATAGAGACCAGCAACTATTCTCCAAATTATAGTGTTAGAAAATTGCCTGGGGCATTGAGAGGTTAAGTGACTTAGCCAGAATAACAGTCAGAATCTGTCAAAAGATAGGAAAGAACCCAGGTTTTCCTGACTGCAAGGCTGGTTCTTTAGCAATTGCCTTTCCAGATTTCTATATTCTCATTCTTAATTCCTTTTCCATGCTCTACGTTGTCTATTATGCTGCAGTGTGTTATATTCACGATGCCAACTGCTAATTGCTATAGAGTTTAAGAGTTGGTTCTAATCACGGGAGTACTGGAATTCTCCCTCATTTCCAAAGAGCTAAATTCTTACTTTGGCCTTTCAGTTCTCCTGAATACTCACTAAAATACCTAACTGAGGAAAGCAATATGACACAGGGGAAGAAAAAGAACTTGATTGAGAAGAAGACCTGGATTCAAATTCTGGCTGTCATTTGCTACATCTGTGACCTTAGCTGAGACACAATCTTTTCCGGTCTCAGTTTCTTCATCTCTATAAAATGAGAAGACTGAATGAGACGATCTCAAAAGTCTCTGAATCCAAGATCCTAATATCTGTAGTCATAAGGATGAGATTCCCCCAATCTTTCAATCAGGTATTTTAAGCAAGGATCTATACACCAACTGATGAGCACAGAAGCTCCAATGAGATAATGTATGTAAAACGCTTTAAAGCCTTATACAAGGAACAGCTACTATCAGTCATCTTTGAACAAGTAAATATATCACCTCATATGCTAAAAAATCAATCAACATTTAGATACATTTGTAGGAAATTCACTAAGTTCAATTTTTAAGTGACAAACATGGATGGACACTGGCAAAAAGGGAGCCTCCTACCAACTGTCTGAATGATCGGACACAACGAGCACCTTTTCTGGTGGTGATAATAAAAGGTTGTAAAGCAACTTTTTTTTTTGTAGTCCTTAAAATTGAGCTACTTCTGAAATTATGTCTAATGTATTTTCAAGCCAACCCACAGGGAAGTAATTCTTTTTTTTCTTTCTATTCAATCAAGATTTGTACACAGGGTTTATGGAATGACATAATATCCTTCCTGAAATCAGACCTGCATGGAGGACCAGTATCCTTCACACATCACCGGTTCCTGAAACTTCACAAACAATTCCTAATTTCCAAGGAAACAATCTCATCAAATGCTAGCTACAAGAATATATATTGTTCATTTTTGATACATTACAATAAGATCCTAATCCAATTTCCCTCTCAAAACTGAATTTCCCTTGAAGGACTGCATATTTTCCAAACCTACAGATTTAATTGGTCACTATTTTATTAACAGACACTCAAAATTACTGACCCTTATATTTCATTATTTTTAACTGAATTACCACTTTCAGTTTTTTGGGGTGTTATTAACTGGTTATTTAAGGAAACAGAAGTCAGAAAAGAGCTTCTTAAAGAAAAAAGAAAGAAATCACTTTCCAATTTTCATTTCCTCTTTCAACTTTCTTCCATATGTTAAAGTTTCCTTGAGATGAATGAGCTTAGCTTTAAGGACCTTTCCGATTGATTTCCCTTTCAAGCCGAGAAAAACACTCACCTAGGAAGCTTGGAATCAATATTTTCCCACCTCTGCTTCAGAAAGGTAATTAAAGCAGCTCATTGCTTGCTCCTTGTAAAAGGTCAAAGGATTTGTTTTGAACTTGGCCTATGCATTTAATCCTTTCCCAGAAATAAAAAGACAATAAATCTGTCACAACTGCAGAAATATATAAAGTCAAAGAATGTAAAGTCAGTTGACAACTTTGTAGACTTCCGACAGAGCTCTTCTCATCATCCTACCTCCAAAGATTTCCTATAAGATCAGGATAGAGCTCTCTTTCTCTCCCTCTCTCTCCTCCCCCTTTTCTTGGATTAAAATAAGGGACTGCTTATTTAAGTTAACCAGGCTTGGGGCTTTAAACGTGGTCATGGTAAGAAACCTCCAGCAAAGTGCCAAACCCAAGCAGGCAAGGAGAAACGTTACCCGCTTGTTTTGCTGACATCCACGGTCAAGTTCTGGAAGGCGTTTCAGGAGACCCAGTCCTCTACCTGGGCGCTCGCTGTTTCTGTTTACCTGGCAGCGCCCAGCTGTCACCGACTTCTGAGAACAGGAGCCCCAGCCCGGTCAGAGGAGAGGGAGACTCATATGCAGCCCGGGGGCACTCCGAAATCCGGCAGATAAGATCCAGGCAGGCACACCTTGCAAAATCAAAGGGTTTTCCGAGGCCAGCTGGTCAAGGGAGAGAGAATCCTGGCGCAGGTGTCCCCTCCCCAGCCACTCAACTCACCTTGTTGGATCTTGGTCACTAACTGTTGGCGCGCGAGGATCCTGCTCATCCTGTAACGAGAGCGCCTCATCTTCTGATCCAGCCGCAAGTACATCTCCTGGCCCTCGGGGGTCATGGGATTGAGATAGTAGCAGCCAGAGCCCGGGGTCCTGGGGACCTGCCTGAACATCTCCGCGGCTTTCTCTTTCTCTTTTTTTTTTTTTTTTAACCTGCCACCCCCAGTCCTTTGCGCCGCTGCTTCTAACTTTACTCACAGTAAGTGCAAAAGCAGCAAGCCCTGGAGAGACGCGCAGAGCAAGCCTTTTTTTTTTTTTTAAAGGAAAAGAAAAAAAAGGAGTGCCAAAAGCTACAACTCCCGAATTCCAGCCCCCCCCCCCCCGCCTCCCGGGCCCGCACGTGACCCGAGGAGCCAATGAATGGAAGGGGGGAAAATGTGAAAGTACTCCCAAGTCAAGCTGGAAGAGCCGAGCCCAGGCTGCTGCAGCCGCTCCGGGCTCCCAGCCCTCCAGCTTGGAGGGCAAATGCAAACAATGGAGTCGTGCCTCCCAGCTGACTAAGCAGCCAGGAGCCGCCGCTGGAGAATTTAAAAGAAAGGAGCGGGGGTGGAGGGGGAGGAAAAACGGCCGGGCACTGGAACACCTGGCGGCTCAGCCTCCACCAGTTGCGGGTCTACCTGAAGCCAGGTCATCTGAGAGGGCTTCCTCATGCATTGTCCTCAATCAATGCAAAAATGGCTTCAAGCAATCGAAACAGTTGCCTTTCATCAACAAGATGTGAACCATGAAAGTTTTTTCAGTTAAAAAACAACAGCAACAAACTTCAACTGCATAAATACCAGAAGAAAAATTACAAAGAAATAAAGAATGGGACACCCAGAAGAGAGCTTGGAGACTAGAGCGTCTATTTAAAGAATAATGTTCCCCACCTTTCCCTTTTTCCTCTTCTTTGATTCTACTACTTGATCGATATTTAATTCTCTTTACTACGACATTTATTTAACAAACATTTATGAAATGCCTGCTACACACCTGCCAGACACTACAAACAATAATAATAGCAAACACTTATAGTACTTTACATATAAATAGGTCCTTTGAGGAAAAGTATCCCAAAGATGATGTAAACCAGTTTCTGCCTTAAAATTTAACAGATAAGGCATATAGCAATACCAGTAACACAAATTGACAGGAGGGTGTCACAATACAGGAAAAGTTACAGGAATTCAAAGGATGAAAAAAACTGCTTGGGGTGGGCCCAGGCAGGAATCAAGAAAGTCTCCTTGGAGGAGGTGGCGGTTGATGAGAGGAGAGAGGAATAAGGGGAAAAGGAATGGCATGAGCCAAACCAAGGAGGCAGGAAAAGTACAGGGTGTGTTCAGGAACTGAGAGTAGTTCAGTTTGGCTGAAGCAAAGGGTACACGTAGGAGAGTAGTGGGAGAAAATATTTTTCTTCCCTCCACTCCCTATAACATTCTGTTTGACGTGAAAAGCAGCCAAGTTTGTAGCAGTTATGTTATAGGATTCTGTGTATGGGGCTTAGTGAAAAAGGCACTTTCGGTAAGCATACAGCCAAGTTTGTAGCAGTTATGTTATAGGATTCTGTGTATGGGGCTTAGTGAAAAAGGCACTTTTGGTAAGCATACAGCCAAGTTGGCCTTTCATTTGTCTGGCTCAAAGTTAAACATAGCTTGGTCTCAGGTTTATAGTCCAAACAAAGAAAAGCTCCCGATTTAAAGCTTAGAAAATCCTAAATCAAGACATCAGTACCTCTGTATGACAAAAGGCCCTCCAGCTGCAGTCAGCCTTCCCATCTCCCCTTGCTGCCTTATGCTAGCTCTACTAAAAACAAAATCAGCCTTGAGTTCTTTTCCACAGGGGGTCACACAGTGCTGATCTAGAACTCATACAGGAATTCTAGATCCATTTTCCCTGGGGAAAGTTAATGAGACAATGTAGGACCTGGCATAGAGCATGCCCTTTAACTGATAACTGTAACCGTTGGTGTTCTCCAAAGGTGATGTAAATGCTCTATTTCAGAGTCAACATCAGATTCGGGAAGGGAGAAAGCATCAACTAACAACTTTTTAAAGAAATTCAGTATTCAAGAGAAGGGGGAACTGGGATGGGAGATGGGATAGGAGAGAGAGAGATGGGTGAAGGAAGGAGAGAAAGAGGAGGGAAAGAGGAAAAAGGGAGAGAGGGAAGGAAGTAGAAAAAGGGGGAGGGGGAGAGCGAGAGCGATTTAAGGCAACTTAAACGTATTTATCAGTAGGTGGAAAGCAACCAGAGGAAAAGAACAGAATAAAGGTACATAAGAGAGAATGAATGGTGAGCAAGGTCCTAGAAGTAGTAAGAGAGGGAATGGAATCAAAGTATTATTTTAGGGGCAATCTCCTCTGCAGTGACAAAAAGAAAAGAAATCATGCACTTCACCTGCTGCAAAATGTTGAGGAATAGGAAAAGGAGAGCAAAGGGAGGGGGAGATAAGATCCAGAGGACTCAATTTTCATAAAGCAAGAGGCAAGGTGATCTGCTTCAAGTGGGTCTGAGGATGTGTTCAGATCCTTAAGCAATCAAATAGAGATTATTATCTATAAGGTAGTTTGAACTGAATTAAGTCTAATGTTTCATTAGTCAGGAGAACACATAAATGAAGTTCAATTCAAAGAATGTATGTTATGTTATATATAAACATATATAATGTTATATTATATGAGTTGGACCCCATGGGGTCACCACAGCCCACAAGCTTAAGAATCTCTGAAGGTTAGGGGCGGCTAGGTGGCGCAGTGAATAGAGCACCGGCCCTGGAGTCAGGAGTACCTGAGTTCAAATCCGGCCTCAGACACTTAACACACACACACACACACACACACACACACACACACACACAAAAAACTAGCCGTGTGACCTTGGGCAAGTCACTTAACCCCAACTGCCCTCCAAAAAAAAAAAAGCAAAAAAAAAAAAAAGAATCTCTGAAGGTGTTGCTAGTGGAAAAACTTTAAGAAGTCCTGGGCATACTATATGATCTAGTGTATAGTTAATGTTATAATGAAGAATCAATCAATCTATTAAGCAGCTGTGATATCTGCCAGGTGCTATGCAAAGTGCTGGGGATACAAAATGAAATAAAAGAGAGTTCCTGCCCTCAGAGAGTTGACAGTTAAATCAGGAGGACAACACATAAGCAAATATCTACAAAGCATACTACATACAGAATAAACAGGAAATAATTAACACAAGGAAGGCACTGGAATTAAGAGGAGTTGAAAAAGGCTTCCAGAAAAAAAGGGAGGAATTTAAAGGAAAGCAGGGAGGTTAGCGGCCAGATTGGAGAAAGGAACATTCCAGTCATGGGGCACATTCAGAAAAAATGCCCATATTCCTTTCATGCATAAGTTGAATGAGTTAGCCGCTAAGACCCTTCCAACTCTCAAATTCTATAATTAAGTGAATAAAATTCTAACTAAAAGTGACTGGAATTTGGATTGAGATAGTTAAGGAAGTAAAATTCCTCATAGGATTTTACAGGCCCAGTATTTGAATCTTTAGCAATTGAATTCATTAAGCATTTATTTTTGAGGAGTTAGGAGGGAATGGAGTCAATGGTACATGTAGTAGGTTCAATATGACTATAGGGAATATGGAGATGGTATTGATATGGTTTGGAGAATGGAGGAGGGCAGCTGAGGAAATTCATTGATTTAGAACTAAGGGACCTTGGATGTCAGTCACCTAGTCCAGCCCTCACATTTTTCAGATGAGGTCAACAGAATTGCTTAAAAATCACATAAATAGATAGCAGAGGGGAGATCTGAACCCAAGTCTTTCTTCCACTGTACAACTTTGCTTCATGTAATTTTGTATTAGTCCTAACTCTCCTACCACACACCTTCCATTAGACTATAAAACGCTTGAGTGTTTCTTTTTTCATCTGACCACTGGACCCAGATAACTCCAGAGGAGAAAGTAAGGTTGGTGACTTTGTGTAGTCCTCTCTCACTTAAATCCAGTTCTTTTGCATGTCATGGCATTACCTCCATGATTTCCTGGTCCTCTTTCAGAATGATGGAAAAACAACATTTTGCACATTTGACTTGTCCAAGGTCACATACCAAAGCTTTGTCAGAGGTTGAATTTGAACTTGAAATCTTTCTGTTTCAAAGGCAAACTATTTATCCATTACTACCCACACTGTGGGTAGCTAGGTGGCACAGTGGATATAGCACTGGGCCTAGATTCAGGAAGACTTATCATCTTCCTTAGTTCAAATCCGTTATTAGCTCTGTGACCTTGGAGAAGTCACTTGACCTCTGTCTGCCTGTTTCTTCAACTTGAAAATGGGATAATAATAGCACTTCTCCAAGGTCACAGAGCTAGCAAATGTCTGAGGTTTGATTTGAACTCAGATCTTCCTGACACCAGCCCTAACACTGTCCACTAAGCCATCTGTCTAGTTGCCTCTGAATCTGGGGAATTAAGGAGAAAATTGGATGAGAACTGGAGTAGAGATAATTCTGGAGAAAACATATAGTAGTCATATTCTAGCACCTGTATTTCAAAGCAAATGAGTATTTATTACCAGTATGAATGCTGTATTTCATCTCCATCTTAGCTGCATTTTCAAAATGAATGTGAATTTATTCTTTTTTGAGAAGCACTGCTGTATCTAGGAGTCAAATTATAAAGAAAAGCACTGTACGTCCTTTCTACATAAGACTGAAGGTCTTGGGGTATTTTGCTCTGAAAGCCACAAGATTACAAATACTACATTCTTTGGGTTCACACAAATGTACTGAGGCACCAACGTGACATAATATTCCACAGTGGCCTGGCAGTTATCGATGGAGCCAGAGTGAAAACAAATAAACACACAAAAGTATTCTCCTACTCATGGCTGAAATAATGATAATGTCTCATTCTCCTCAGTCAATGTATCAACAGTAGCTGCCCAAACATGGTGGATCAATACAGGTCTCATTCCCCTGGGGAGCAAGAGGGAAATGGGAAATCTGAAGCCCTGGGTAATACTCCAAAGTTTCTGTAATTAAACATATTCCAGTATATGATATTTGAACCTGGGGGGTGGCACTGAGGTCTAGTTAGGATATAATTCTAGTGACCTATGGTGAGCATACTCTCCTGCTCTTGCAAATTTAAAATTGATGTTATATTTTTATATGAGAATCATTAGATACAAATTATTCTCTTCAAATTTTTTTACAAGGTCTTACATATTTTTGTTAAATGGTGAGTGTATCATCTAGATATCAGATTAATAACTCCTTGAAATGTCACTTCCTTTTTTATCTCCACTATAAAACTTTGCACTTACGGAATGTTCTCATTCTCTTTTGTCTAGGGTATGGGGTGTAGAGAAAGTAACCTATGTAGTCTCCTGGTCTGGGGCCTTCTGACCCCAAAGTAAGATAGGTAATCCTGAATTTTTTGGATTATAAGGTTGCCAGAGATCCTTAGAAAATGTCCTGGGGAAATGACCACAAAAATGTAAGGGAAAACAATGTTGGAAGATTTCGGGCCTCTGATGCAATGACTTCAGAATTACGACTTCAGAAGCTTTGTGGTAAAGTGATGAGCCTACCAGCTCTTGGCATTGAGGTAACATACTACAAAGACAGAGTGAATGTGCCATATGTTTTCAGACATAGCCAATGTGAGTGTGTGTGTGGGGGGAGTTGGCAATTAGTGCTGGAAAAAAAAGAATAGTGTCAATGAAGCATTAAAAGATGGCCGGAAGGAAGTTCAGAAGGGGACATAGGTGAGCAAACAAGGCAGTCATTTTCTTAAATTTAACATACACTTTTAAAAAGTTCTAATCTAACAAAAGTTCACAATTTTATGTACTAACCTCTTTTCTATTGTTCTTGGTATAACAGTGGTTGAACTCATCTATAGGAGCTATGCCTGGGAGTATGTACAGAGCTTACACACTTACCCGCTTCCAGACAGACATGTGGGAACTGTGGCTTCTCTTTTGGGCTATGTGTGATTCTGTGTTGAAGGGCTTAATGTTGAGGGTGATGAGGAGTCTACTTATTGGCGAATGAGCCAGAAGCAAAAATGACTCAATGAATCTTTAAATGGGCTCAGTGTTCTCTACAGCCTGGGCCACGGATATCTCAAGCTGCTTCTCATAAGGGGCGGAGACCAGGGTGACCCCAGCAGCAATGCAGCCATGAGCACATGGCACATAAAGCAAGTGTCCTGTCTAGGCAAGTCTAAGACTGGGTGTGAACTGCTTCTTTTGTGTTTGTTCTTTCTTAAACATGTTGTTGTTGTTGATTGATTTGTGTCCAACTCTTCTTGACCCCTTTTGGGTCTTTTTTGGCAAACATACTGGAGTGGTTTTGCCTTTTCCTTCAGTAGCACATTTTACAGATGAGGAAACTGAGGCAAACAGGGCTTAGTGACTTAGCCAGAATCACACAACTGGTAAGTGTATGAGGCCAGATTTGAACTCAGGAAGAGGAGTCTTCCTGACTACAAGCCTAGCACTCTATCCACCAGGCCACCAACTGCCCCTGAACTTAGGAGAATAATATCCTGAGACAGATATGTCTAGGTTTGTAGGCAACTTTATGAAGTTCAAGAAGTCCAGAAGTCCTAAGTCTTTTTGTGCAGAACTGACTGACACAGCAAGGGATGGCAAGCCTGGCCCCTCTTGCCGAAAGACATGGAACAGGTTTTTTTTTTTTGTGGACACTTGTAGTACAGAAGTGTAATATAATAATGCCTATTACAGTAGTCTCCAAAACTACTTTAGATTCTTATGAGATTTAAGTATAAACCTTCTCAGAATGTATAACTGTACTTAGAAGTTAAGTTGCTGAATCCTGTTTTAAATGTTCTATGTGCACTGTGCATCTTTTGTTTGAGTATTTCTTTTGCATGTAGAAAATAAATACCTGTCCGATACCTGATTTACATTGCGCGCTCTTTCATCATTCTGGCTCTCCTCTGTACTCCAGGTTAACATTTATTATTTTTTGTCAATATCCCTCATAAAACATAGTACCTAAAATTGTACACAGTCAATCATATTTGTTCTGACAGGTGCAGAATATTGCTGTGGACTATCGCCACTCTTAATCTGATCACTATACTTCTAAAAGAACAGCCAGGTGGTGAAGTGGATAGAGTACCTGAGCTTAGAGTCAGGAAGACTGGTCTTCCTGAGTTCAAATCCAGCCTCACACACTTACTAACTGTGTGACCTTTGTCAAGTCACTTAACTTCTGTTTCCTTTAATCTGCTGCAGGATGAAACTGGCAAACCACTCTAGTATCTTTGCCAAGAAAGCCCCAAATGGGGTCATCAAGAGTCAGACATGACTGAAATAAGTGAACAACAATACTTCTAAAAAATAAAGAGAAATTATCCATGCATAGATAAGAAAGGAGATGTTAAGCAGATGAGTTCTCAGTAACTAGAGAAGGGTAACAGGGGCCCTTGAGGAGTCCCATTATTAACAGGTCACATGCCTTCATCATGACTGTCCCATTGATGTAGTGCCTATTACAGACACTATATTTGGAAGGAAAGATACTCCTCTTTCATATACAGATGGACAAGCTGTGTCTATGTTTCTTTCATGGTTATCATTTGTCCTTCATTCTCAAAGAGGACCAGGAAGGTGATACCATGACTTGCAAGTGAAATGGATTGAAGTGAGGGAGGTCTGTGCAGTCATTAGCCTCACTTTCTCCTCCAGAGCCATCTGGATCCAGTGGCAAGATACAGATCAGGACAACTGGAGATGGCCCTTCTCTCATGGTAGTGACAGTTTGGGTGGGGAAATGGGATGGGGTGGTATGAACCTAATGTAAGTTTCTTACTTGTCCTCCTCTTCTGCCCATTCTCAAAGCTGGCCTGGTCTGCTTCTACTGATTCATGGAATCAAATGTCACAGCAAACACTCCAACTACAGCCAAAAGAACGTTGCAGTTTGACCTTTAAACAAAATGTTTTCTGTTTAAAATTTCCAAGTTTGTCTCTTGATGGATGAACACAGATTAACGCCTGGTGGAATCTAGTTTACACACGGTCAAAGGCATGGAGTGCTCTTACTGAAGCCAGGAATCTCTCCTTGTGATTTCATCCTTCTCCTTTGCATACATTCCAACTTCATAAACATAACACAGGGAATCTGCCTCATAGGCAATATAAGTGATAAGCTTAAAAAATTGCTGTCAAGAACTTTTTTTAAATTGCCAACTCTAGTCTACTTTTAGAATTTTTAACACAGACTACTTATTATTCAAGGATGAATTCCATAGTCATTTCCTCCAAGAATACTTCTATCAGTAACAAAGGATCTTTTACCATCACTTGTGATCTGAACATTTGTAGACATACAATGATACACACATAGGATAAACTTACAAACATATAATAGATGATTTATAACTTAGATAATTGTATTGAAATAAAATCCGCGTTCATCTACAATATCTCCTATAATTATCCCTTCAATCAATCAATCAATCTTTATTAAGCACCTACTATGGTGCTAAGCAAGCACTGTACTAAGCCCTGAGGATAAAAAAAAAAAAGAGGCAAAAGGGATCCTGCCCTCAAGGAGCTTACAATCTAATGGAGTCTTTAGGTACAGAACTTTTTTTTTCAGATTTATGATTTCATCTGTCTAGAGAAATTCTGGTGTGGAAACTCCCCTCCAGTGATGCACCTATAACAAATAGCTTCAAAGAATTGCTTGGGGGTACTGAAGGATTAAATGTCCTGCCCAGGGTTGCACAACATGAATAGACTTGGTGATTGGGAAGATCTAGGTTCAAAGTTGCCCCTCTATTCATTATACTACACTGCCTCTCCAGTTTTAAAATACTGGAACTGAAAAGTCTGAAGAGATCTCAGAGATTAATTAATCTGACCTCTACAGCTTCTATGGGAAAACTTTCAGATAGGAACAGAAAATGCAGGATATTCATTCAACTTTTCAACTGTTAGATTTTAAAGTTTTCTTATATTGATTCAAAATGTTTCTCCTTGTAACTTACAAACATTTGTCCTAGTTCTTCTCTGTGTAGTTATGCAAACTGTCTCATCATTCTTCCACATGACAGCAATCATGTCACACTCCCCCACATTTAATCTTCTCTTGTCCAGAGAAAACACGTCCAGTTCTTTCAATTGTTCATTGTATGCCATTGTTCCAGACCCACTGCCTGACAATTATTTTGTTCAACTGACAGTCCTTCATAGGGCCTACTTGGTCGTTCTAAAATTTTTTCACTCCCTTTAACCCTTCAGCCTCACCCTTAGCTACTCCCACTTCTTATTTTATTGAGATCGAGGTCATCTGGAGTTCGCCTTTCTCAGTTCTCATCTCCCAAACCTCAAAAATGCTTCCCATTCATCTTGGAGGAAATCCTCCTTCTGGCCAAAGACAGCCCTTTCATATGGGCTATTTATACTGTCTTCTCCCAGATCCTCTAACCTTCTTTCATCATTCATGTTCTCTGTCCCTTATGCATTTTCACCCTCTTCCTCTTTACTGGTTCTTTCCTATCCGCCTACAAGTATCCTTGAGTCTCCCCCAGTGTACGCCCCCTGTCTTAAGATCCTTTTACTCCCTTCTTTCTGCCCCCTTTCATTGTCAGTCTCTACCATCTCCACTTGTTCACTACCTCTTTTTGCTAATATGACTTTTGCCTCCACCATTGTATACAAGCTGATCTTTCTCTAAAGTCATCAGTGATTTGCTAATTGCCAACTATAATGGCTTTTTCTCAGTCCTCATCCTTCATCCCATTTCTACTGTACATGACAGTCCTGACTGCCCCTCCCCCCCAACTCTTTCCTCCTTGATGTTCTCTTCCCCTGTGGCTCTCATGACATTGCCTTCTTATGTTCTTTCCCCATCTCTTTAATCACTTTCCCAGTCTTCTTTGGTGGTTGTTGTTCAGTTGTTTCAGTCATGTCAGACTCTTTGTGACCCCATTTGTGGTTTTCATGGCAGAGGATACTGGAGTGGTTTGCCATTTCCTTTTCCAGCTCATTTTTACAGATGAGGAAACTGAGGCAAATGGGGTGACTTGTCCAGGGTCACACAGCTATTAAGTGTCTGAAGCCAGATTTGAACTCATGAAGATTAGTTTTCTTGATTTCAAGCCCAGTGCTCTATCCACTGTGACTCCTAGCTGCCCAATCTTCTCTTAGAGCTCTTCTTTTTACTCCTGTCCTCTTTATGTAAATATTTCTCAGGGCTCTGTTCTCCTCTTTCTTCTTTTCTCTTGTTATATGATGTTCCTTGCAATCTCATATAATCCCACATCTTCAATTACTGCCTTTACATTAATGACTCCAAAATCTGTGTTTTATAGACTTTTCATCCTTTTTCCCTGAGTTCCAGACTGATATTTATAAGTGCTTCCTGGTCATCTCTATTTCTTCCTTCTCATGATTCCCCTATTTCTCTTAATTGGCACCAACATTCTGCCAGTCTTCTGTGCTTGAAACAATGATATTTGATTCCTCATCCTTCAAAATCCCATTCGATAAATTGCCAGATCTTGTTGGTTCTATCTCCCTGACACTTGTATGATCTATCCTCTCCATTTCATATTCACTGTCTCCTCCCCCCACCCCACATCATTATTTTTTGTCTTATTCTACTCTGATGCATCTTATACATCACAGCCAGTTTTTTTCTAATATAAAGAACTGAGTGTCACTCTATAGTTCAATAACTTTCAATGATTTCCCATTGCCTCCTGAACTCTTTCAAAAGCCTTCCCAATCGACCACCTTCTGCTTTTCCAAACTACTTGGGCTACTTGCTGTTTCCAAAGTATGTCCTTCTTTTTGTTCCCTCCATTCCTTTATTGATGCTCTTTCCTATGCTTGTAATGCTCTTTACCTGTCTGTACATGTTAAAATCCTATCATTCTTCATGACCCAATTCAATGCCACCTCATTGCAAAGGCTTCCCTGATTACTCTCCTCTACCAAGTTAACTTTCCTCAAACCTTTTTGAGTACTTTGTTCATAAATCTTTTACACATCATATGCTATTTTTATTATTTCTTAATATACATGTTTTATTTCACTTATTAGACTATAACTTCTTTGAAGGCAAGAACTGAATATGTACCTTTGCATGTTTCTTTTAGAATGTAGCATGATGCTTTCTCTATAATAGGCACTTAAATGTTTATAGATTAAATTCATTTGTGTATATGTGTGTATGTGCATGTGTGCATTTGTGGTGTGTGTCCCAACTGTGATCAAGACAATGAACTAGATTCTATGAGCTGTCAATCTGCAAAAAATATTCCTGGCCTCCCTCCTCACCTTATTTCTGAGATAACCTCCCATTTATACCCTAAATATGTTGTATGTTTATAGTTATTTATATGTTGTTTTCTCCATTAGGAGAAAGAATTGTGATTTTGTCTGTTTATTCCCAGTATATAACACAGTTTTTGTGCTGAGACATAGTATGTATTTAATAAACCCTTGTTGGTAAACAATGAAGAAGGTAGTCATTACCCAACCTTAGAAATGTTACTATGGGGTAAAAAAATATGATGTTCAAAACGAACGGCTGAAGCCTGATGTTTAGAGAAATCTTATGATAAATATTTTTGTAAACTGAATGTTCAATCCCTGTCTATGTGTTTTATGAATCTATAATATATGAAATATACTTAATTTTATATACTGGATATGCTTAAAGTGGCATACAGTTTATTAGGATTTTAAGCTGATCTCAAATCTAACTAAACTGTCAGTTCAGTAAGATGGTCCCATGAAGCTTGCGGACACTCAATAAATGTTGAAAAATCACGATGGCTTGTGAAATGTCAGAGAAAGATGCTATAGGATTAATAATGCCAAGTGCTTCTCTCACACCTTTAAGTCAACCCACCATCCCCTTGGAAAAATTTAGTTCAAGGCACTCAAAAGGATGACAGAACTGTTTTTTTCTCTCCTTATTTTTGACACCAAGAGATTATCGAGCTGTACTATAAGAACAGAAAACAGTGAAGAAAAAGTAATAATTGTAGAGCAGATCCCATAATTAGAGAAGTATTAAGAGCTTGAGCCCATGGCAAAATCCTGATATCAACAAGAGCTTTGGATTTAAGTGTCAGGGGAGGTTTGAGTGTGACGGGAGAGATGAATTTAAGGTTTTGGAAAAAAGATGTTTTTGAAGGAAATTGTTTTACCAGTGGTGATTCAGGCATACTGAATGTTGTTTTTTGTTTACTTTAAAAGTATTCCATAGGGACAAGGCCCCAAATGATTTCATAGTATAGGACACCCTCCCCCTATTCAGAGGATATAATGTTTAGTGGATT
The DNA here is from genome assembly GCA_028646575.1 of Pseudocheirus occidentalis. NCBI lineage: Eukaryota > Metazoa > Chordata > Mammalia > Diprotodontia > Pseudocheiridae > Pseudocheirus > Pseudocheirus occidentalis. The sequence goes on from CM053596.1 coordinate 154,899,614, forward strand.
TCCCTGAATAGCAAAATAACATTTAGTTTTATATAGTGTTTGATAGCTGATAAAGTCCTTTCCTTACAACAACCCTGTGAGGTAGGAAGACTTAAGGCAGCTAGGTGGCATAGTGGTGAGAGTGCTAGATCTGGAATCGGGAAGACCTCAGTTCAAATATGGCCTCAGATGCTAGCTGTGTGATCCTGGGTAACCCACTCAATTTCTGTCTCCCTCTGTTTCCTCTGTAAAAGAGGGATAATAGGACCTACCTCCCAGGGTCATTGAAAGGATAAAATGAGGTAATATTTGCAAAGTACTTGGTAAACCTTAAGGTGCTATATAAACATTTGGTATGATTCTTACTCTGTTATTATCCCTGATTAAGAATGTTGAGAAAATAAAAGTTAATTGACTTTCCCAAGATCACACAGACAGGGTGATGGTGGAATGGCATCCTGAATTAAGATCTTATAGATGTACTTGTGATGTTAATTTCAATTAGGGGAAGAAAGAAATATTGCTTCCTGGTGTATCTCTCTATTCCTCTTTTCCCTAGAATATTTTCTCCTGTTAGTGCCCAGTAGAAATATGAAAATTTTCTGACATTGAAAAAATATATATTTAATTTCTTTCCTGGGTCTTCAAAACATGATAACTTCCTAGTAGTTCAACCCTTTGTGGGCATAGATTAGTTCCTATAGTAAAGTCCCTCATACTGTAGCCTCCCCAATGTTTAATGTTATAGACAAATCAAATAATCAGTTATTAGTTTCTCCTCTAATCCACCAAAATCAACAGTAATCTATCACAGAGGTGCAGGTAGGTGGCAGAGTGAATAGAGTACCAGCCCTGGAGACAGAAGGACCTGAGTTCAAACCTGACCTCAGACACTTGACACACTTACTAGCTGTGTGACCTTAACCCCAATTGCCTTAACTTTACCCCCTCCAAAAAAAAAGATAAAAAATCTATTACAGAAAACAATTACCTATTCAAAAGGTGCTTTACAGTGTTCTTCTAATTTATAACTATGAACAGTCTCCTCAACCCTCTATTTTTCTCTGTATATATGAATTTCCTCAAAGAGTTAATTGTATTATCCTAGCTTTCAATTGATTAGAAAGTATGTTATATTTTTCCGTTTCTATACACTTCTCTTTTCCTGAAAAGTAGAACATCTCCTCATTTCTACTCCTGCTCTACGCCTTCTTTTCTTTTCTCTCTGTTTCTTCAAAGATCACTGACAGGCTCAACAATCACCACACCTCCTGGAATACAGTCGTTTCAGGTCTGCTGACTTGAACCCACTAAGACCTATTAGGTAGGTCTCTCACTACTGTCCCCTGACTCTTGAATTTCAATCTCCTATTTATCATTTTTCTATCTTTCCTGGTCTGCGGATTCTTCTCCTAGGTAGATAAATATGTGACCACATAATGACCACCAAGATTTCATCAGTGGGAAAATTCTGGCATGGGATCTCCTTCCCTCAAAGCCATTAGCAACCTCTCCAAGGCAGTTAAGTCCCAGGTACTTGCCTAGGGTACATTGTGACTTGCCCCTCATTACGTAACTAGTAAGTATCAGAGGTGAGATTTGAACTCGGGTTTTCCTGACTCTAAGCCCAGAATTTCCTGTACTATGCTACATCCCTTTGGTAGAGAAAACAAGCTAAATAAGGAGTAGCTCTACCTTCTCCTTGTTGTTTATTATCACTCTTTCATCTACCCCCAGCAATGGTAATGTCCCAGTTTCTTGCCACCCACATAGGTTAAAAAAGCCCCCTCTGTTGTCCTCAGCACTCATCACCAGTCTAAAAGCATCTGGAGCTTCCTTGCTCCTAATGCTCTTTTCATGATCTTTTACAGTCAAGTCTTGTACTGCTGTTATAAGTCATCCTCAGGTACCTGTTTTTATTCCCATTGTCTCTACATGCCTATATCAGATCTAAGGGGGTTTATGATTTCTTGGTGTATAAACTCTTCTTTTTAGACAGCTTTCCCTTTTCTTCCTCATCAGAGTACTTTGTTGAATTTGCCTTTTTGTGTTAAGATCTTTGCCTAATTTATTACTGACACTTTGTACATTTGTTTATTAATGTCTGCGGCCATGTTTCTTCTTGGATTTTATCTTGTGTGAGTTACTGTTTCCTCTACTGGTATTCTTTTTTCTATCTTCTAACTACTACTCTTTGCGCTATCTGGCTTAGCAGATACTTGTGGACAGATGTCTCTCTTTCCATTTTTAGCTTACAGCTCTCAATCATATTTTCAAGATTCCATTCAAGCTAATACATCCTTGAGAAAAATCAATTACAAATTTTATTGATATCTTTTTTTACATCATTTTCAGTTCCAAATATACCCTTTACCCCTCCTTCCATAGAAAGCCATTGCTTATAATAAAGAATAAAAAAAGAAAAGAACTGGGAGACCAAAAAAAAAAGCATTTCAGGAAAACTAACCAACATATCAATTAACTCTGATATTATATGTAACATTTCACACTGCACGTCTGCATCTCTTCAAAGAAGACAGGGAGGTATGTTTTTTCCCTTCTTCATGGGCAACTTTGATCATTACAATTATATAGTATTCACCTCTTTTTTTTTTTTTTTGGTTTCTGTTCTTTCTATTGTTGTAATCCTTGTGTGTACCGTTTTACTGAATCAGCTTATTTTGCTTTGGAATACTTCATATACATCTTCCCATGGTTTTTTGTATTCTTAATTTCCATCATTTCTTACAGCACAGAAATATTCCATTATACTCGTGTACCATGATTTAATAGCCATTCCTCAAATTTCCAGTTCTCTGCTACTACAAAATGTGTTGCTGTGTACATGGGATCTTTCTATCTTTGACTTCCTTGAGGTATATACCTAGAGTGAGGTCTCTGAATAAAAGGGTGTGAACATTTTAGTTACTTTACATAATTTTACCTTCTTTCTCAGCATAATTCTAAATTTAGGCAAGTATATTCATTATTAGCTCCAGTTAAGTAGATCTAATCTATGGCTAGAGCTAGCATTCCTACCTTTTCAACTATAGTCCAAATCTCAAAATCTCCTTCTCATCTACCATTTTTTACTTCTCAAATCTTACTTTATTCACCTCTCCTTAAGCCTCTACCTTCCCTTGGCAGCACTATCAAAAATATTACTTGTGCTTTTTAATAGTCACTACACTTGATAAGTCTTGGTGTGCAGTCCTCACAACTACTCTCCACTGTGCAGTGCTGGTCTTTGCCAGGGTTGCAGGTTCTTTACTTTTCAATCCCTGCTGCTAGTGTGGCGGTTTTGAAAAGCTCATAGGCTGAGGCTATTGCAACTCTTTTGAGATTCAGCCCAACCCACCTGCATTTAGCTGGCTAGAGAAAAGATCTTAGGCATTTTGGTCTCATATTTTCTCTTGCTACAAAATCAAACTTGCTTTTGTCTAAACTTTCATTGTAAGATAATTCCTTTTAACTTCCTTCCACTCCCACAATACCAGTCACAATCCATGCAAATCAAAGAGACTGGATGGAGAAAAATTAAGAGACTGATGGTAACTGTCCTACTTTCCCCCTTCTGTTCTACATTCCTTCCAACATCAAGATCATTGTCCTGTCTGGTGCTGTTTTCCTTTGACTAGCTTATATTTCTTCTTTCTCTCAGCCTTTCTAACCCAGTATAGCCAGAAGGATCCAGCTCATGCCTTACCCTTTCCATGAAACCTTAAAAAAATAAACAAAAAACAAAAACCAACAGTTGCAGCCTACATTGTGTATCCTCTCTATCCTAATCTCCAAAAGCACTATCTGCAGCGCTTGTTTTGACAATGAGTCATGTTGTCTTATTTTGTTGTGTCATTGTTTTATATATTTTGCTTCCCACTTAAGTCACAAGTTGTTGGAGGGTAAAGTCTATTTCATGTGCTTCTTTTGCATTCCCCAAAGCATCAAACACATTGCTAGTGCTCTATAAACACTTATCAAGGTGGATCTACTCAATTCTTCCTGGTGTTGAAAGCTTTATGCTCCCTCCCCCAGTGTCTTTTGGCTTTTGCTTGAAGTCTGAATGAGGGAACGCATTGCACTTTTCCGAAGCTTTATCAGGAATGCTTTTTCTTCCACGGAGCCTAAATCTGCCTCTCCGGAGGTTTCTCTTAGTTCTGGTCTATGGGAGCAGTCTAAACTTTCCTACACATAACAGTCTTTCAAGAATAAAAGAGAGCTACTGTGTTCTCCTGAGCCTTCTCTTCTCCATTATAATCATGTCATTTCTTCCAGGTGATCTTCCTATGACATGGTGATGGCTCCAAGAACCTATAGTATGCACAGCACCTAGTAAACCTGTCTCAGGCTAAATCAGGTTGAGGGCAACCAATAGGCTTCAAACATGTTTTTGAATTAGGGGAATGTCTACCCCAAGCATGTGAAGACTTCTTCCCAGAAGAAGGTGAATGACAATTTGTTCCAAAGGCCATGAAGGCTGCTGAAGCCGGCATTGTAAGAACTTAGAGGTTGATCAAACATCAAAGATTCCAAAGTCATCCATTGTTAGCACACTGGATAGAAATAGCACTGAGGCTGGAATCTGGAAGATCTGAGTTCAGATCCAACCTCAGACACTTGCTAGTTGTGTGACCCTGGGCAAGTCACTTCATCCTGTTTGCTTCAGTTTCCTCATCTGAAAAATGAGCTGAAACAACAAACGTGTCTAGTATGTTTGCCAAGAAAACCCCAGATAGGATCACAAAGAGTTGGATATGACTAATGCGCTAAAAAACAATTAATAGACATTATTAAAAGGAGAAATGTAAAGTCTCAAATTGGGATTAAGAAATTAATCGCACAAGCACAAGATGGGAGAAATAGAATTAGATGGCAGTTTGTCTGAAAAAGATCCGTGCTAAATGCTGAGGATACAAAGAAAGGTAAAACAACAAGAAAGCCCCTGCCCTCAAGGAGCTTGCAATCTATCCAAGATTTTGAATGATGATGAAAATTCTATTGTAGCACATACATGTTCAAAGGCTCCAAATTCATACAAGTCATAACTGCACTGCTTTCAAATGTAGAGAAATTCAGGGCTAAGTTGCTAGACCAGATGGTATTTGAGGAAAGACATCCTTTAAACCAAAATAGCCACAAAGTACTGTGTGCATTTAGTGCCAGAGGTTATGAGGTAGGATGTTTGACATGTTGGTCATTCAATTCTTGCTTCCTTCCTGATTATCAAGCTCTCACACTTGAAACTTTACTTAGCATTTTGAACTTTAAAGGCCCTGAAACATCATCTAGTCTAAATCCACTTATTTTATAGGTTAAAAAATAAATTCCATAGAGACATTATATGAATTCATCCGGGGAGTAGCAGAGCTGTTACGGTAAGAACTTGAACAGTTTTCAGTTTGAGTGTTATTCCCAGTTTGCCACACTGCCCTTTGTTATGTGATTTCTCTAGTAATTCAGCCTTTAGTGCTGTGATATGGACAGGGACTTTTCTAGCATGGCTTCAAGGGCCCATAATCACAGGTCAAAGGAGCTCATGTTCACTGGAGAGAGTTCCAGGATGTCATACTCCCATGGGGTCTTATGCCTGAACACAGAGTTTGCATCAGACAGGGCAAACTTGGAAAAGGGGAGACATGAGATGGGAAGCCACTTGGGAAAACAAGATGGAAATAAGGGTGGGGACTAGCACAAAGGGAAGTTCTAGAGCATTCTGAGCAGAGAGACATGGAAAAAAGATGTAAGTGAAAAAGCTAGAAGGAAATCCCAGGGTCTGAGAAAAGATGGAGGGAACCAAAATGGAGATGTACAGATAGGAAAGGTCTACACATAGAGATGCAGATGAGGTTCCCTAGAGGGGGAGATTGTTCATTTAACTGACCCGCCTAGGAAACCATGGGAAGAAGTTAGGTAGCTCTGTGGATAGATCATCAGGCTTAGAGTTAATGAGATCTGACATTAGTCACTTATTAGCTGTCTCATCTCAGGCAAGTCACTTAACCTCTGTCTGTCTCAGTTTTGTCAGCTGCAAAATGGGGACAATGATAGCGACCATCTCAGAGTTGTTGTAAGTACTAAATGAAGTGACATTTAGCTTAGAGTGCTTAGCACAGAGACCGGCACATAGTAGGTGTTTAATGAATGCTTTCTTCCTCCCTTCCCTTTCCCTGCCTTCCCTAATATGGTAGCAGATGACAGCTATGGGAAACAATGAATAGTTCCTGGAAGAAGGTAGGAATTTCAGGGGCAAGCATCACAGCTACAGAAGAAGTGCTCCTGGATAATGCTATGGTTTTGGAAAATCCTCCCAGAGAGAAAAGGAGAAATCTTG
>CM053596.1:154906423-154972358 GCA_028646575.1 Pseudocheirus occidentalis
GGATACTGGATACAAAAATTAAATATACTTCCCCCTCAAGAAGTTTATATTTTTATGGAACTTACATGCACATAGTTAATAAATATCAAATATATAAAAAGTACCTTTGTAGAGGTAGGCATTGGCAACTTGGAGGTGGAGTGGTATAGATCTAAATATCAGAGGTGACATTTGAGCTGAGCTTTAATAGAAGTTAGATATTCTATGAGGCAGAGTTAAGAAGGCAAGACTCTCATAGAATGAAAAGATATGGATAGGTTGTGATCTGCTCCACTGGAGAGATTACTGATCCATTTAAATATTAAAGTAGCAACCACAGCATCTTTTACCACAAAGGGCATTGATAAATCAAGCACTTGTTTGCTAAAGATCAACTCTGGGATAATGTCCACAAAATAAAATTAGTTAGGGGGTTTGATTTTCCTGAAACAAAGGATGTTTAGGGAATCTTTTCTAACCTGATGTTGCCTTTCTTTTAAACCTCAAAATGCTATATATTTGTGAATCATTATTACATTGATAACAGATAGGTTTAGATATATTTGAACATCATTTGAACATCACAACAAGTGGAGACTTAATTGCCGTACCCATTTTACAGATGAGAAATTGAGGCTTAGAGAGAGGTCAGGTGCTTAATTGTGTTTGTACAGCAAGAGTACAGGTAGAAAATTCTAACTGGGATCCCAGCCCAAACTCCCACAAAGACAGCAGCCAGAAATTTGGGGCAGGAGTATTACTGACTTTCAACGCATTTTCTTTCTAAATATTATTCAAATGTCAGCGTGTCTGTGTCTACGTCTGTGTGTCTAAGCAAACATTAATTATTTGAATTTGGTGTGTTGTTTTAGCTAATAGTTAAGCATTTGTTTGCTTTTTATTGCCAACATACTTTCCTTCAAACTTTTTCATGTTTTCTAAAAAAGCAGGAAAGTAGGCCTGAAATTTTACAATTTTCCATGAGAGGGGCCCTGTTCTCTGCTTTGGATTTGCCATCATAAATCAAGTCCTCCCTCATGACGTACTCTGTGTTGGCATGTCTACCTGCTGTCTGCTATCTGTGACTTAGGTTATTTTGTGTAGACTCTATTCCCTACAAATGAAAACATTTGCAAGGTCCTGCAATCTTGTCAGCTCACAGGCTCTTAGCTCTATGTAAACTTGTCCTTTCACTACCTTCACACCTTTTTTTCATTTCCACCCCTGGGAGAAACAAAACACTTAAAAAAAACCCTTCACTTTCTTGGTCACGAATGCATATTTTTCTGTTGTCGTCATGTATTGCTCCTTTCAAAGTTATATATACATACCTTTTAGAGAAGTAATTGTATTTTCTTGTGAAGAAATTTTGCTGAGTGAATTCTTACTTATAATCCTCTCTAGGCAAGATTCCATTCTTTTCTCCCTTAATTATCATTTTCGTTTTTATATAAAGGAACTATATAAGAATGCTCAGAACACAGAAGCTTTAGAGAGGCCCAAACTTGAGGCAAAGTGGTCAAACCTACCGTGTTGACTGTCTTTGGAGGAAGAATTAATTATGGATTTTAAGGCTCATTTCCTCCCCCAACAGTGCCCACTGCAGTGAGAAGAAACTTTTCAGACTTGCTACACAGTTCTAGGCCTTGGGTTGTTGCCCAGTTAGCTGCTGTTTATTTCTTCCTTTGATTATTTCTTTTAACTAAAATTTTCCTGTATATATAAGTGATACACAGACAGCGGATGGTGAAAAATAATTGAGACAATGGACTACGTTAAAGCCATTATGTCACTAAATGAAAACATAAATAGTTTGCTGTTTGAAGAAAAAAATGTAGGAAAGCATCTGGCAAGCCGTATCTTTGCACTTACTTGGTGGAGCTAAATCTGGACCCAATTAATGACCTGTTTATTTTTTCAAAATTTTCAATAAAATGTCTTGGCAAAAATGTAGCCTGTCTCAGGAGAATACCCATTTCCTCCCATATGGTGCCTGATCATCTGTCCCAACAATAAGTATGCTAAGAACTTCTTCCAAGTTTTAAGGCCTTTAGCAACTGTACCAACTGATGTCTTCTTATAAAATAGGAGTTAATTGTTTCAGACCTTTTAAGAATTACTTTGTTCCCTACCAAGAAGGGCATTCTGAAAGATCCAGTTTTGCTCTTCTCATGTAAGCAAAACACCTAGTAAATAGGATTCTGACTTCAAATAAGCAATTTGAATTTAATGAAAATACCTGGGTTTTCTTCCAAAGTAGTACTGGACTTGCTGACTGACCAGCATATTTGGCCAGTATAGATGACATAATAAGCTAGACATATTCAAGATGGCGGTAGAACACTGTAATAGAAAAAGGCACTGGACTAGAAATCATGCTACCCAGAGAATTCTATGACCTCAATCAAGTCATTGAACCACTTTGGACTTTGGTTTCTTCAAAGAAGGTGCTGATGATCTCTAAGAACTGTTAGAGGTGATCTCTAAGGAAATTTTGAGCTCTAAAATGAGGTAATATTTGTAAAGCATGGTGCCTGGCAAATGACAGGCACTCAGTAAATACGGATCCTTCCCTTCTTTGAACTCCTGCTACATTTAATTGTTCTCTAATTATTTCCAGTAAGTTAATTTTGCCTCCTTACTGAGAGACTCCTTTAGCAGATTAGGAACAACTCATATTTATACTTTTGGCATCCATCTGTTACACAGTACAGAGCTAATAGGTCCCCAATAAATACTTTTCCATAATTAGAATCACAGAATGAGCAAGAAATAACCTCAGAGGCCATCTAGGCAAACCCTCCCCACCCCCATTTTACAAATGAGAAAACTCAAGTCCAGGAAGATGGCTCCCAGTCTACAGGGGTAGTGGCTTTTCACTAAGATAAAGGCCAGTGCTTCTCCTTACTTCTGCTTCTTTTTGTTTTGACTAAAGGTGTTTTATTATACCCACAACATGCCTGGGTTTGAAAAAAATAGAAATGCAGAGGAAAAAAATCCTTCTTCTCTTTCTCTAAAAGGCCTTGGCCTTATTTTAATTGCCATCTGGGCTAGATTTACATAAAAGTCATTTCACTTAAACCTGAGTGTCTTGCTCAAGATTGCTTTTCATCTAGAGAATGACATGCCTAATGAACAACTTTTTAACTTAATTGGCTTATGCCCATCCGAGTTCTTACACACTGTGTTGTACACTTACAAATATCCCTCCTCTATTTTGGTAGAAGTACACTTCTTCTGGGATTGGTATATTCTTGTATCGTTCAGCATTTTCATTAAATCCAGAATTTTGCTCTCTCCAGTATTCTTAAAGAAGTACTTTTGTGTATTTGTTTACTCACTATCAAAAGAGGGAAACACTAGTACACAGATGATAAACATTTAAGCCAGATCTGTTTGGGATTTTAAAATTCTTATCCAAGTTTCATTTCCCCACTAGAGTTCACTTATGATTTGTGATTCCTGTTTGTTTTCAGTAACAGAAAAGGATACTGGGAAGAGACATAATGATCTTGAAGCATTTGAAAAAAATTTTAAAAGACATTCTCCTTTGTATAAATAAGAGTCAAGACAGTGATTCTGAAATAAATGACCTCTTATAGCCTCATCCAGTCCTTTTCTATTTTAACATATTCCTGAAAATGCTTCATATAGCAAGCAGATTCTACTGCAGCAGATAAGCATCCACACATGATCTGAGATTAGTTGCTCACATTCTCATACTCAGTTACACATATGTAACACCAGATTACATAAGGTCAACAAAATGAATGACGTAGGCAGCTTATGGATGCATACCTAGGGCCAGGTGACCTTGGCTTTGCTGCAGGATGTTGATTTTAGAGGATGTCAACAGCATTTGGAATCCTTCAGCAGCTTAGTTAGCAAGAATACTTAGTTAAAAATCATAAGCCACCAGAAGGCAGCTGAGGTGACCTCTTACCTCTTCTCTCCCCTGTACCCCAGAAGCAGTCAGTCATTTGGGGTCTCTTTCTCCTGCCCACTTCTGTTCAACTGAAGGTTTGCTTCATGATGCTTGTTGTAGGTGCAGAAATTCCTATTCATGGCTCTGTCAGCCTGAGTAATTTGGGTCAGGTTCTCCTCCTTATGAAGAAGAGGTACCACGGTAGGTAAGTGAGGATAACTGCATGGGCAGTATGGTAAAATCACTCCCTGCATCTTGATGAAGAAGCTGTTTGTAGTTGCTCATGCCAGGGCATATGGTCCTATTGGGGTATATATAGTTAAGTAGCACATGGCTGTAATGATATTGCCGACCCGATTGCAGAATCCTCAATCCCTATTCACCAGGGCAAGGGAATGTAGAAGAGGATGATATGATCATACATAATAAAATAAGATACTCTGGTTCATGTCTAGGCCATGATACTGTTCAGAATAGAGCCTCAATGAGGAATTATGACACCTGAGGCAATTAAGTTGAGTGAAGGTGAGGATGAGTGGTTTAAAGTATTTATGACCAGTCCTGGGCATATCTGAAGCAGAAAGGAGATAGAGGTCATAAAAGTTAAGGAAATTAAGAAGCTAGGAGGCCATGGTTGAAAGATTCAGGGGTTGGGATAGAGAAGAAGGACATGGAGCAGGTACTGAATCTTTGGGGATGAGATCCATGGATGATAGTAACTATGATCTGTATAGCATGGATTGAACTTTAGAGTAGTTGCTAAATGATGATATCAGACAGAGGGTTTAAAAATGTCAGTGGAGAGCAAGGAGTATGCCTTCTTCTTCTTCTGGCCCCATGTGTCATGTAGGACGTCAGAAAGAGCAGCCAGCCAAAGAGAAGTTACCTGAAGATGCATCTTTAGGAGAAAGTGAGAACAGAGAATGAATGTGAGAAGAAGAGACAAAGGATGAAGACTATTTGTTAATAATAGATGAAGGTTCCAGACAGCAGCATGGAAAGGGAAAACAGAGCAGGATGGAGCCTGGGGAAGACTGGTCTTGAGCATGCTATATAGGAGGGGCAGCAGAAAGAGAAGCCAACATCCTCAGTCTTCACAGCTGATCCCCTTCTATTTTCTTCTTCCTTGCTCTCCCCCCACCCACCCTTCACATACACACTCATTCTAGGCATCCCACATGACACAGGTTGCCTGGCCAACCAGCAGATTGGAGACAGTCTTCCTGAGTGGAAAAGAGTGGGCCCAGGAGAAGGATGAGGGAGACAAAGGACCCTCGGGACAGCAGCCTAGCATGAAGGTGAGGGTGCAGGCCAGTGAGGTGGCCAGCTCTCTGCTGGGAAATAAGAAAGCAAACTCATCCCCACTTCCCTTGATGTCTCTATCTGGGGCAAAACCTCTGTTACTAGTTCCAGTTATGACTGGGAGTAAAGCTAACAAGCACTGGGGGAGGCCTTTCCTATTTTGGCTCTATTTGCAGAAGACAGAGGGAAATGTTCTGTCTTAACACCTCAGAAGGCATAGCGCCAACACTCTCTGGCTGCATTTGTGGGGTTCTATTTTCCATCAGTCAATAGAAGGGAGCTAGCTGTTCTCTTGGGTGTGAAGTAGAGATGGAAAACTACATGAAAGCCTTCACTGCTGTATTGTCAAAGGAAAAAGGTATCTGCTTTTATTTTCCTACAGTTACAGTAGAGCATTTTGCTCCCTCTGTTCCCTCTTCTCTGTAAATGAAGCATGCTCTATTTGGACTCTGCAATTCAATACATCTGGACAGGCTGATAAAGAGCTATAATTACATCATTGTAGGTAGCCTAGCTGGAGAAGGTTAATAAAATACCACCAACTGTCTGTTCCCTATTGGCTTTAATGTTAAATCAGAAATACTGTTCCATTTTAGAAAAAGAAAAGTCTAATAAACCACATGAATATGGGCTACCATAAAATATGGTTAATGTGCTGTTTGGTTTGAAAGTAGAAAGCTTTCCTCTTTCCATGGGCACAAATTCTTGTGCAAAATCTTTGCAGCATCTACTTATTATGCATGCCGCACATCTATTGTGTGTGTCTTTCTCTCCCAGCCTCAAAATCCTGACTTTCCTGGCAGGAAGCAACCCCACAGGTAAGTAAAATTATTCATATGATGTCTTCCTTGCTAGAGAAATCATTCTAAAACAGCTGACAGAAAAGAGATGAGGAAATAGAAGTTATTTTCAATTTCTAACAAACGTTTGGTGGGGGAAAAATATTTGACTCTTGACTTATTCCCACAGGATCATGCAGCCCTTTGGCTCAACAACAGCTCCCCTGGTCAAACAAATCACTGAGGTCCTACTTAAGAAAATTAGGTTAAGAAAATTGCTTCACACATCCATGTTTAATTAGACAAATCTAAATAAATTATACCTAAAAAAGCAATATACTAAATTAACACCAGCAAATATTTCTACTGTAAGTTTAGGTTATCTTTCCCATTAAGATTTCTTTCCCCATTCCCTAGTCTTATATTGAAGCTTACACTCTGATTTCAGATAAGCAACGTTTCCTAATTAAAAGCACTACTTTATCTTTTCTTTCTCACTGAATGGCAACCATAGGTGCTAGGTGCCACCTAGCTGGGGAAGATGTTTTGTCAAGGTAAAATTCCCTTGTCAGGGGTTCTCAGTATGTTAATCTCAGCAAGGCTTCTAGGCAAGGCTCTAAGGCACATTTCACTTCGTAACAGCTCTTGTGTTGGAAGAACACAGATTAATAGACCAAAAATACTGTCCAAATTAAATCACAATCTTTCACATTCCTGAGGCTAGATTCATTCATAATGTTCGAGAATTCTGCCCCCAAAGAGCAACCTTCCTTAAATACAATGAGTGTTAATAACTAGTGTCTTTACTGACTCAAGATAATAATAAATCCAAAACCAAACCTGTGATTTTCCATGCAGACTTCATTTCTAAGATGATCAGTCTTGCTCCCTAACTTTAATAAATATCTCTAAGTTTCCCCAAAATTCAGTTTAAAAGTATATAGATTTTAGGCAAGTAATAAGAGAGCAAGGTAGTGGGTAGAAGTAAAGTAGAGGAGGCAGGACAGATAGGAAACATATGAACAAACACATATATGAGTATGTGTATGTATATATCTATAGCTATAGAGAAACATCTAAACTGTATTGTAGCCTTCTGGAGGGAAATGGGGGGGAAGAATACAGTAAAAAAAATGCTCAGCTGAGAACAAAAGAAAACTTACAAGGAAGTAAAGAGAAGATGGACAATTCTCAACACAATGTGTATTATTTATCACACAGACTTTCTTGAAATGAAAAGTTATTGTTGCATATTTTGAATCCTCTCTTATGTTTTGCTATGCACATGACATGAGTTTTTTCTTTCTTTGTATTGAAGTTCCAATATTTAGGTTCATGACATATTTTTGTTTCTTTTCTCTACTCTGTATTTGTATCCTTGCCCTTGAGTCTAAAATAAAATTTTTCTTAAAGTATAGTTTTAAAATGCTGTCACTGAGAAATTTACAGAAAGCATCATTATTTTCATCATGTATCACATGCTGATATTTTCTGATATCAAGATCAAGCAAGACAATAAAACAGATGTATGCTCATTTGAGCTGCTTGCCAACATCACAAATATAATAACTCAAATGAGATACAAATTTAAAATTGCTTAATGCAGTAACTGACACATTGTAAGCACTATATGACTGTTAACTTTTATTGTTAGTTTTGAGATCCTGGGTGAGTGACCTCTTATTTTCCTCATCTGGAAAATAAAGGGGTTTTAAGACTTGATGTCTCTAAGTTATAAGTCTACAATCCTATGAAAGAACTGAAAGAATTGGGTGCAGTTGATAGCATTAAGGAATTACTCTGTAAAAGTCGGATTGTCAGGTGAACCCTTTTTAGAGAATCTATCGAAATTTAGATACATCACTGTAGTTGAATGACTGCCTGGAAGAGAGTAGTAAGGAGTGAGTTAACGGCCTATCAGATAGGGAGGAGCTATTGGGGATGTGAAGTAGAGGAGGACAGTGGGTGGAAGCAGTCCTTGGGGCAGGCAGTCCCTGACTCTGCAACCATACTAGCAGAACTTGCAGAGAACAAACAGACAAGGGGAAGGAAAAGCATGACCTCAGCCTGGCAAGCTTGACAGAGGGCTAATCAGATCCCAAGTAGATAGAATGTTGTATAAAAAGATGCTAAGATGGGAAATATGAAGAAGCATGAGGAATTTCCCTAATGAATAAATACTAGCGTAGGATGTTGGGATAAACTATTACTTAGGGTTCAAGTGGCCTTAGAAGACCCCGTTCAGTCATAGAAAGAGGAGAGGCCATCTATACCTCAATCTTAGTGAGCCACTGTCAGTCACCAACAGCAACCTGAAAGATGCCTATGACTCTTCTTTGAGAGGGTGGTTTGGGGGAAATGGGAAGAAAAGGGGCCTTGGAAAGAGGAAAAAGGGAGAAGTAGATTATAAATATGTCAGAGAAGGCAATTAATGGTCCAGATCCTGTGGGGCTCTAGCCTTTCTTTCCAAGTTGATTTCACAGTCCTCTTTTTCAAATGTTCTCTTTTCCAGTCAAAATGCCCTACCTATGGGCCCCTAGATTTAGGGCTGGAAGGGATATTAGAGGTCATCTAATCCAACTACTTTATTTTACAGATGAGAAAACTGAGGCCCCAAATCACACAGGTAGCAAGTAGTACAAGCAGTCTTTGAATCCAGCTCTCCTGACATCATCCATTGTTTTTTTTTCCCCCACATACCCCCGTCCAGTATTTGTTCTCCCACCTCATATACTTTACACAGGTCTTTCATTTTCTATGACTGGAGCTCCTCCTCCTTCACCTCTGCTTCTTAGATCTCAATTTCCATTTGAGACTTAGCTAATATGGGTTTTTCTCCCTCTTCTCCTCAGTTATTAGTGCTATCTTCCCCCACGTTTCTTGTCTTATTTATACATATTTTGTACATATTGTTCTCTGAGCATGCTTTTTCTTCCAAGTAACATGGAAGCTTTCAGGGTAGGGGCTCTATCTTTGTCCTATTTCCCCAGTGCCTAGCAGAGTACCTTATAAATAATCAGTGCTTAATAAATGCTGGGGTGGAGACTGTATGGGACCAAGAGCCTTGGGAAATGGAGTGCCCCCAGAGCATTAGTCCTGCCTGTAGCCTGATCCCATCATGGGGAAAGCAACTTGTGGAGAAGAGGCCTGCCATCTCCACAACCATCAATATCAACCATCTTGAACATACAGGAAAAAGAGGCCAAGAATGTTAGTAACAGCAATAGCCCTTTCCCCTTCCTCCCAACATTAAGAAGAGACTCATCATCCCTACTACCTCTGGTACCAATGACCACTGACCAAATGCCACTGATAGGGAGGGAGGGAGGGAGAGGATGAGAGAGACAGAGACAGGGCCAGAGAGAGACAGACAGGGCCAGAGAGAGACAGAGACAGAAAGAGAGACAGACAGACAGAGACAGAGATAGACAGACAGAGAACACAAGAGCATGCATTTTTTTTTGGAACATTGTATTCTTTCCATTCTTTGATCTTCTTACACTCTGGCTTCCTTTAATCCCAATTTAGGTTGATGATCATGCTACTCTTTACTTCTTCTGTCCCATGTCTTGATCACTCACATCAGTGAGGAGTGTGACTTACCTTGAACCCCTTACTTTCCTTTTCCCTAACCTAACTTGCCTCACTTCTAGCTCGTACCCCAAATGAAAAGAGCATTGGCTCTAGATTCAGGGAACCTGGATTTAAATCCAGCCTTCCTATCTGTGTGACCTTGGGCAAATCATTTAACCCTCCTGGGTTGTGTATTTTTTAAATCTATGAATTAAAGAGGTTGGACTATATACCCTATGAGGTCCCTTCTAGTTTTATAGCTATAGTCTTGTGATTCAATCTCTAGCTTCCTTGAACTAGTATCTACCAAAGTTCTGTAATAACCAACTGGAAAAGCTGTGTTCAAGGATGCTTCTAAATAATGATTACTGCTCCCCTCATACCATAGATTTTGGAAATGCCCCAAGGACTTGCCTGCCCAGACAAGCAAGCCCCAGAGATTCTGCCCAGTGGCTGGGGGCTCTAGCCAACACTTCTCTCCTCCAATTTCTAAACATTACATCTCTCATTCTCCATCCTCTTAAGTCCTCTCCCATCCTGTTTTGTGCAAACTATGTCCCTTATCCATTTTCTTCCAGCACCCAGCACAGTATTCAGCATATTCAGATGCTCAGTAAATGTCTGAGTAAATATTCAGGTTATAGAATGAGAGAGAGCTGAGGCAAAGGAGACGCTGTGATGATTTATTTTTTAAAAATCTGCCACAATGTCTAACCTTTTGCCGACAGTAGGAAGACTTGGCACCACCTCCTGTTGGACCATGTGAAATCTCCTACATTCCTATGATGAGACAACACAAGACAATCTTTTGATTCTATCATGAAACAGACATATGTTCATCTTCAATCAAGGAGGCTAAAAATACCCTCATCTGACTAGAACACAACCCCCTTTGGATGTCTGCCTGGCCTAATGCAGTTATAAAGTAAAAGCTGGAGAAATGGTATTTAGCACATGAAAACATCTGGCAGACGCTCAGCTCTGAACTTCATACCGTTCAATTTATCACACTGCTTTCACTTATCTGGGATCTCACCAGAGCAGTCAGAGAGGCTACCAATGCAAGTCAACCTCATTCAAGGCAGGTTAGGATTTACAATTTAATAAAGTACAGCTGTGATCCAATTTGCATATCTGATCTCTCAGGGCTATGCACAGAAGCTCCCTTTAGGCCTCATTCACGTTAGAAGACTCAACATCTGCCCTCAGTCTAATAAAAACGTCTTCAGGACCCCTCCCCTCAACTTCAGTTATGGAGGCTGTCAGCACTATGGTTAGCAGTTAACTATTAAGGGAACCACAGGAATTGGTAAGACTTCAAGGTATGGAGATGCTTCTTTTAAAGTACAAATCTGAAACTGCTGTACAGGCTCAGTGTAGTTGAAAGAAAGCATCTTCTAGTTAGGGAATAGTGTAATGGGTTTGCAGTGTGCTTACTCCAATACCTCCAAGGGAACAGCAAAAATGGGCAAAGAACTAGGAATAAACTGGTGTGACCTCTCTTCGTTTGCTCATTTTAAATGAGTATGCTGCTTTTGGAATTCCTACCAGTGGGCTGAGACTGAATGCGTGCAAACTTGCCCGATCTGTTACATCTTGTTGGTCCCAGTACAGATCAGACTATGTTTCATATCCCAACCTGCCCTCAACACAGGCCATCTTGCCATCTGCCCTGCCACCTCTTGCTTTAGATATAATAATCAAATCAACAATGCAATTACTTTTGGAAAATTTGTGTCAATTGACTTCCCTATAGTTCAACCTACCAACCTCCTTTGTGACTTCGTGGAAAAAAGCTTGCTTCCCTGGTCACTGGCTTTCCTATATATAATGTCTCCTATTAGAATGTTATCATCACTTCTTATACTTGTATACCTAGCACTTAGCACACTACCCGAAATGTAGTAAGCACTTAGCAAATGATTTTTCACTTATTCACTTGATCATTCATTCTTTCATTGGTAGTTCATTTTTCTCATTGATAGGGATGGAAGGAAGGCTTTTCCAAAACAAAATAACATGCTCCTTGAACTTAATACTAGGATTTTCAAGAGTGATATTTAAAAAATACGTAATTGGAGCCTTAATTGTTTTTTTCTCAACTTTTAATGGAAGTCAATAAGAAAATACTAGTTATGAGGAAATTTTCTTTACATTTTCAGAATACATCTTATGACTAAAATGACTAAGTTTTAGATTTTTGTGAAGGTTCTTAAGACATTAATAACTTCAAAACTATGAAACCAAAGGTCTTTTAGGTAGATAAGATCTTAAGAGACTACAAGACTCAGGCAAGTCAAGAGTTATTCCTTGGCTAACGAGAGGGGGCATGGTAGCTAAAATGCAGGTCTAGACTCTAGAGTCAGACTGGGATCAAGTCTCTCCTTTGACACTAACAGTGTGTTCATGGATTAGTCTCATGTAGTTTTGAGCCCCAGGATGAGCTGGGGAATGAGCCCTAGGAAATTCTCTGAGAACTTAAGTATTTATTGAGCATTTATTAAGCACTTAATATATGCCAAGCACTGGAGGTATAAATAGAAAAGGCAAGGCAGTTCCTGTTCTCAATGAACTGATACTTGGGGAAAAAACATAAAAAAATAAAAGTTCAGCTGCAGGGAGAATGGATAGGTAAAGAGGGAAGACTGTCTCTGGTTTTGGCAGGTTTTCCTACCTTCCAGACAACCAGGATAGATCACAGAAGGAGGCTATCATCATGTAGTTATATTGAAAATCAACCCAATAAACTAACTTTCTGAGAATGGATGCTGTCCTTTAAATATAAGAACTGTCATCATATTTACAAATCATGAGCAAAAATTTCCCCTTAATAGCTAAGGAGACTAGGGTCATGGGAAAAATACTAGATTTGGAAGCAATAGACTTGATCTGTTACTGTATGACTTAAGTGACTTTACCTCTTGGGGTGATACCTATAAAATGGTGACATAATCTCTAAGTTTCCAGTACTGTAGTCCTATGACTTTAAGCTCCTATAACATACATACAAAAAGTACATGGCAGGTTTTATTTCACCCCTGCGTGGCCCTTGCTCCTTTTCTACCACTGAGAGAACCCGACTGGAAGCTAAGAAATGGCTGCATGACCACTAGACCATAGCGGAGCACACAGTTATGATCTATATAAATACTGCGGACTTCACCTAAAAACGTTAAGTCCCACTGTCCTGCCTGTCCTCCTGGGTTTGGCTGACAGCTTATATCTCTGCTACAAACTGATTTAGGGTCCAGAGTATAAGGTTTTAGGATAGCACTTCAGAAATAAGAGAATGTATGCAAAAGCAATTTATAAATATAATGTTCTTCACCATCTTGTTTTAGAAATATAATGTTCTTCACAATAACATTATTGGTGAAGATGGTGACTATAATGGCTCACGAGCAGGTCCATTCCCTGGGGGATGGGTTTTTAGATACTCTGGAAATTCAGGCAACATCACATCCAATTTGTAACCAAATTTCGTACATTTAAAAGGTTTTTCTATGCAAATTATGTTCAATTGGATATCTCTCCCCAGAAGTCTTGAGAATCCTTTAGTAGTCTGGTAAAAACTAATCCAACTACAGTTTGTTGCCTACACTTGTAACTGAAGGAAATGCTAAATTTCAGTTAGAGGTTGGTTGGTAAAAATAAAGATGTGATTTTTTTCACCATCTAAATTCACTGACCCTCCTGAAAGAATCCCTCATCTATGTCCTCTAGGTTCTCACTGTTATTACCTTAGCATAGGCTGTAGTTATCATAACAGGTCTTTTTTCTCACCTTCATTCTCTGCTGGCAGACCTCTTTCCCTACTCTTCTGCTTAAAGTCATTCAATGGCTATTTTCCCTTCAAAACCTGAAGGATCTTTATCTTTTTCAGTGTAGCTATGCCATCCTCCAACAAAAAGAAAGCCAATTCCTCTACTCCTTCACTGACAGACTTCATGAATTGTTTTGGCCAAAATATTCATCACCTTTAGACCAACCTGATGATTATAGTATCATAGAGTAATAATCCACGCCAAACATAGCTAGGTTGTTCCTAAAATAACAGGCACAATAAGGAAAAAAAGACCATTATTTAGAAGTTTTTCCAATTTGGTAGGACTTCCAGAACTTGTGATAATAATGAGCAATAAGTCATCAATTTTTGTATTCAATAGACTGGTGCTCTCCACATGACATATTCCTTCCCCAATCATTCCCTACAGTCTCTGCCATCAGTACCATACCTCTCTCCCTGCCCATAATATAACATAATATGTTATGAATTAATCACATATTATTTTGTATTATTACATGTCATATTCCTTTACTAGACTATACACTCCATTAGGGCAGGAACTGTGTTTTATCTAAGCTTTGTATTATTCTCTTCTCTCCTAATCTTCCCTTTCCCTCTACACCCCTAGTTTGGTGCTATATAGAGATACTTAATAAAAGTTTATTAAATAAAATGTGAATTGTCAGAAACTCAATCTAAGAAATAATGGTAAACTTTTTGAGCACACGGTCATCTTAGCATTCAATTTATACTCCTTATATATAACAATGATGGATCCAATCCAAAATGAATAGGATGATTCACTACATAAATGTCTAAGAAACATGCTTGTTCCTGTTTCCATACCTGTGTGAATGTCATTTCCTGGACTTAAATTAATTTAATTTTCAACAAACATTTATTAGCCACTTACTATGAATAAGGAAACCAGAATAAGATCTAGGGATGTGAAAGTAAAAATGAAACATTCTCTGTCCTCAAAGAGCCTCCATTCATTTGTGTGGCTACAACATTTATACAAAGAAATATAAAGCCATATAACACGATTTCAGGAGGGAGTGTGAAGGCTAAGGGGATCAGGATGAGTCTGGTGAAGAAGTGTTTTGAAAGATGCTAGAGATCTTCAGACATGGGGGGGGAGTACTTATGCAAAGGTATGAAGGTAGAAGATATAATGTCACGTACCAGGAACAGAGAGAAGGCTGAGTGTCTAGAATAGAGAGTGTGTGAAAGGGAGTGACATAAAATATGACTGGAAAAGGAGCAGGTAGGAATCAGATTATAGAAGGCTTTAAATATCAAACAGGGAGTTTGTATTTTATCCTATAGGCCAGAGGTTCTTAATCACTTTTTGTATGTGTTATGAACCCCCTTTGGCAGTCTGGTGAAGTCATGGAACTCTTCTTTGAATGTTTTTAATTGCATAAAATAAAACACAAAGGATAGCACAGGAATCCAGTTTTATTGGAATGCAGTCATCTCTCTCTCTCTCTCTCTCTATATATATATATGTATATATATACATATATGCATATTAAAAACCAAATTAAGAACTTTTTGCTATAGGCCATAGTTACCCACTGAAACTCTTAAGTAGGGATGAGGTGCCATGGTCATTATCTGTGATACAGGAATATCAGTTTGGCAGCTAGGCAAAATATTGAAGAGAGGAGACACTGAAGAAAAGAAGACCAATTAGGAAATTATTATAATAATCCATATAGGAGGTGATGAGGTCTTGAATTAGGAAGGAGGTAGTGTGAATGGAGAGAAGGGAACAGATGTGAGAGACCTAGAAGTAGAATCCTTAAGACATGGCAGATAACAGTCGAAGGAGAGGCTTCCTTGGAGTCAACAATAATCCCATGACTGTAAACCTGGTGAGTAGAAAGCTATTTAGTGCCATCAATAGGAATGAGGAAGTTTGGAATAGAAGTCAATTTTTGAGGAAATGATGTATTTTAAAATTTTAAGATGCAAATAAGAGATCCATGTGGGGATATAAAACATTTCTTCTTTTCATTAATATACATCCTTTAATTTCTGTATAACAAATCAAAATTCATCTTCTCTGGGAAGCCTCTGTTGACTGAGTGACCTCAACTGATTCTAATTACCTGACACTAACTCTGATATTTAATCACATGAATTGTCTTAGCACTTAACGACTTCCTTTATGTAGGATTAATTTAAATTAATTGATAACTTGATTCTTTAGGCTTAGTTACATTTCATAGGATCATGGATTTAGAAGTAGATAGGAACTGAGTGGTAATCTTCTTGCTCAGCCCTCTCAGCTGATAGATAAGAAAAGCAAAAGTCAGAAAAAATAAAATAAATCCCCCAAGGTCATACAGGTAGTAAATTGCAGAGCATGGGTTTGAACTCAGGTCCCTTGACTCCAAATTCAGTGCACTTTCCACTGAACCATATTGCCTATATTGATTCATTCAACAGTGGCCTATTAAGTGCCTTTCATGTCCAAATCACTTTACTAGGTACTGGGGTCCATGTGAAGATAAGTAATACGTTGTTCCTGCCTTTAAGGAGCACAGAATCTAGTAGAAAAGTTCAGGCATACATATATGTAAGGAATGTGGATGCTGAGAACCTTGAGAGAAAAGTAATTTATTTTGTCGCCTAGATTGTAAACTAAAAAAGGCAATTTCTATTTCTTTTGCACTATCTTCAAGAATTTGAGGCTGAAAAAATGTTGTCTCATTTCTTTAATTATATTCAGTTGTTCAAATGAGCAAATCCTTGAACTACCAACAGATGAGTTTCTTGTTTCAAAATGTACTTTGTTCATTAGTATGTAACAGTTCACTACTATAGCTGATATCCTCGTTTATATAACATATTTGTTAATCTGAAAGTATCAATCAACAAAGGTAGTTTATATTCTTTCATGATGTACAAGTGAACAGTCCTTTCTGCCAAAGCCTTAGTAACATGATTCTTCACAACGCCTTGCAATGAATTCTTGGCCAAGCAGCTGAGGGAGACCTTCAGCTTTTGCATGTACTCTAATGCATTACATAGTTTCACAGATTAATTAAATCAGCACAAGTACCATGTTTGATTGGAAGTAACTTGAAAGTCTGCTATCAGACAAATGGACTGGAATCAGGCAAATATGGAAGGTGCATTTTATTCTGCTACAACTTTTAAAGATACAGCTGTACACATAAATGTTGTGCCTCCTAAATCTTGAACAAATGCCCGATTTTTGGGGAGGGGGCAAAGAAGCGGTCGATTTAGCAGCTGTTGTATGTGCAGATGTGATTTAAAGCTAGAAAAGCATGCTATTCATCCATTCAGAAACATGATCTGGAAAGGTCTGTATGGCTACACACACAAGCTGATGTTTCTTTCCCTTACTGAAAATTTGGCCAAGAAAGAGGTGAAAAGAATGAGCTGTTCTTCACAAAAACCGCCATGACAACAGCTATGGCCAGGGCAATATTAGCTCAGATTTCTTCCAATCTGAACGAATTTGTCCTATTTTACAAAGAATTTCAACCTAAATAAGGCACTAGTCAGCACTGTGCTTTTGATTGATTGCCAAGTCAGCGAGAACAAGCAGCAGTATTGTACATTTATGAGACACTTGGAAATTGCTTCATCTCCCAGGAAACTTTCAGAACCAGGGTAGATGGAGACACAAGGCAGATCTGTACCAGAGGATGAAAATCGATTTTAAGTCTTTTTTTTATTTCAATTAAGAAACAGGTGGCAGCTACAATACCTAAACACATACTTTGTGACATCCTCCAATCACCTCTTTTTTCCATCTTGCCTGATCATCACAAGAAATTTCTGTCCTTATTAGATTAGCTGTTGGGTTAGGAGAAAAATGAACTACGCCAAAAATGTGGTTGGAGAGGTGTCCTCGGGTCACAAGGAAGGGTCTGAGATTCCATATAAAGGCTCTGATTAGGAAATGTCACCTTGTTCTATGAGTCGACATGGCTTCTATCCTAGCCTTATTCTCTGCTGGCTCTATTTCATAGTCTCTACAGGGGAAAAAAATTAACTGGGGGAACTAGGTGACATAGTTGATAGAACACAGACTTCTTGTTACAAAGAACTGAGTTCAAATCCTGCCTTAGAAACTAGCTATGTAATGCTAGGTGAACTACCCATTCTCTCTATGGCTATTTCTATGGCTAAAAATTACTTTGAATTACAGGTCTAGTTGGTGGTGGGTGGGTGGGCAGTCAGAAATTGCTGAAGTACATTGTTTCACAACAGCTGAAATCACTCTGCTGAAGTCTGTTCTGAACTGTAAAGCTTATTTGCTTTGTAATTATAGGGCATCATGTTTAGAGATGGGATGTATTAGTTTATATATTAGTTTAGCTCTGATATATCAGAGCTAAGATGTAGAATCAAATCACATAATATTTAGATACCCCTACCAGTGATGCTAATGCTGATGATGCTAGCTGTTTAACTCACCACAGGCAGATCTATATTGGTTTTCAAGCACTTGCCCAGTTGTTATATACGAATACTGTAAAATATTTGGTAAAAGGGTGTGAATAGTTGCCTCATCAGAATCCATCTGTCTGAACGTATTAACTGGCATTTCCCCAGCTGTGGCATTCCTTAAATCCCACATAACAGAAGCCCCTTATGACAAATATAAAGGCCAACACCTCGTTTGGGAAGTGGATTTATTTTAGACTAAATTTAAAGCTCAAGAAAGGTTTTCACTCACAGATTTTTTAAAATCCAAAACAAAACACAAACCATCCTGATTTTTTTAAGAGGACTGAGTCAGAATTTTGGGTTCAGAGTTATAGTAGTGATGGTGCTTACTTTTCCAAATTCTCTCTTTGACAAGCTCTCCCAAGCTTGTCACAAGAACATTCCTGAAAAATTCTAATGCCAATATAGTGATTTATTGTATCTACTGCAGCATGGCTTAGTGGATACTGGGCTGGTCTTGGAGCCAAGAAAAACTGAGTTCAAGTCTTGCCTCTGATATATACTGCCTATGCCACCCTGGGCATGTCCCAGCACCTCTCAGTGATCTATGTAATTCTCCAAGTCTACATATTTCAAAGAAAGTTCTGACTTGCATAGGTAAGGGAATCTCAGCATAGAGCAAGTGAAATCACAAGTCCCATCCCTATCTCATATTCCAGTCCTTGCATAGCAAAGTTATAGATTCCTCTTTTGTACAATATTTTTATTCATGCCTCTTTCCCATCCAAATGCCTGAATATTAAGTAGAGACTATACATAGACTTGCTAGTTGATGAATATTTCTACTAAAGAATCAAGAAGCAGAGAAATAGGAATTGGCTGCTTTCTTTCCTTTTCTTCATCCTCCCCTCCTTCCCACCCTCCCTTCTTCCTTCTTTCCTTTCTTTCATGCTTCCAAGGCCTGATCTTTCCATGATTTTTAGGAGTCTATAGGAAAATGAGAACTAAAATAACATCAACTATGCTTTGGTATAGCCCTTCAAGGTTTTTTGAAACACTTTCCTTCTAACAGCCCTATGTAATAAGCATATCATGAGTGGAGTGGGACATTCATATATCCACCAAGAAGAACAATGTTTGTTGGCCACTCAGAGTGAAGTTGGACCACACTCAGAGAGTCTGGAGGAAAACCACAAACCACCCAAAAACTACTAACAAACTTTTTGATCCACCCAGATTATATCTTGAAGGCTATAAGTAACCTAAGTATTTGCTCCAGTATTTCAAGGTTCCATGATTCCATCATTGTGGCTACTCACTCCACCGATCTCAGCTCTTCTGCAACTTGGTTACTATGACTGCAACTCTCTGGAGCTCATAAAAATTCATCACCAGGTGGCCAACTTTCTGGCAATGAGCCTTGCTGTATTTAGCTAAGAGGGTCTGTGGATGGCAGAAACACAGATCATTGCCAAGCCTGCATTTCAAGTTTTCCATGCTAGAGACTTCCTTTTTTTATATGCTTAAGAATAATGATTTGTCTTTTTTTTCTTCCTTTTGCCCTAACACCCATTCCCCTCTCCCCCTAGGTGTACTAAGTAGTGAAATGTCCAAAAAGCAAGCAGTGGAAAGAAGAGAGTAGCCTATGTAATATAAAAACTAGATATTCAAGCTATAGATAAATGATATGGTATATGAAAATACTCCACCACTCAAATTATTTCATTAATAATATGAAAAAAACAAGGAAGTTACTGATATTCAAGAAAACTAAAGATAAATTATATAAAAACTCATTACTTTGCCCAGTATATGCTACATACTCAAAAACAAACAAATAAATATTGAATAAGGGCAAAGATCAATGTAGGATCACCTTTTCAAAACAACCATGAAAATCATAGTGTATGTATATGTATATGTATACATACATAATATCTCAAAAGGAAGTTTAAAACTTCACTACGACTTTTGAGTCACCCTGTCTATATCTCCTATGTTATACATGTATAATATATATACACATAGAGCTTGGAGGGGTGAGTGTATGTGAGAGTGTGTGTGGTTTCACTGGTATAGGGAGCTCAACTGAGAGGAGCTTTTTCTAAGCATATCCATACCTTCTTCATGATTTTGTCTTTGAAAGTTGTCTGGTACACTGAGAGATTAAGTAGTTTTTTCCCACCCTCCATGGTCACACCTCTACCACCTGTCTCTTCTACCTTGGTCTATCTCTCTCTGACACTCTCTCTGTTTCTATCCTTGTCTCTGTCTCTTCTCGCTAAATAATCTATATCTAGATATATATGCACCAACATATATCTATACACACATATACTATAGTGTATATATAGTATGTGTTTGTCTTTTTTTCTTCCTTTTGCCTTATCCCTATCTAGGCAGCACCCCAATAATTTCATACCTCTTGGCACAGAATAACTGGTCCTTTTTTCTAGGAGTGTCCAAAAGAAATTTGTCAAACAGAAGTTTGTTGTGTATGCACACTATGTTTTGTAAGTAACTTTTTTAGAACATCTATTTTTGAAAAGGGAAAAATAGGAAAAAAAATGAAACATTTTATCTAGTTATATTTCAATAAAGTAACACAATTCAGAAAGACTATTTGAAATAATTTTTCAAAGTTGTCAGTTTAATCTAGTTCCCAGTGGAAAGCACTTTGTTTTGCTTCCTTCTCTTATCCAAATTATATTAAATAAACAATTCACCTGAGGTCCAGGTGGTCCTATAAAGCACCAGTGTTACCCAGGTGGTAATCATTTTAATTTCCTGTTTATTTCTCTTACCTATCTAATAAGATCAAATTACTTTGGTCTCCCAGCATGAGAGTTTAATGGTTCTTTTTCCTTGATGAAAAATAAAGTTTTGTGCCTAGTAAACAGCTCTACATTTATTCATCATCATTACCTTAATTACTATCTTACTTTGAGTACACTAATGGGAACAATACATGAGACATACTACAAAGTATTATGATTTATACAAAGTATATGTAGATTTTTAAAAAACAAATATATTAAAGCCAACCTATTCCAATGAATGCCATTTCTTTCAAAGTAGTTATTTTGGGAGCCTACATACTCATTCATTCCTTCACTTAACATTCAATAATTGTAATTTTAACACTTACTGGGTGTAGATGTTGGAATAATTTCCAAAATCAGCTATGCACCTTAACCTTTTTTTTTTTTTTGCTTTTTAGAGGGCAATTGGGGTTAAGTGACTTGCCTAAAGTCACAGGACTAGTAAGTGCATTAAGTATCTGAGGCCACATTTGAACTCAGGTTCTCCTGACTCTAGGGCTGGTACTCTATTCACTGCGCAACCTAGCTGCCCGTCACATTAATCTCTTACAGTGTAACCCAAGGCTTATGGCCCCCAAAAGCCCTTGTCTCACAATGACCAGTCTGATCCTAAGGGGCCCAATCCAAGGTTCCTTTTTTTTTTTTTTTTGGTTTGTTGCTGCTATTAGCAGCTACTCTAGAAAAATCTCCCAATGTAGCTCAGGTAAAGCTCATACCTAGCTTGTTCCCCAAAATAGGCAATATGCTACTTAGTTTCCATAAAAGAATTGAAGGCTATAAACACACGTTTATTTCACATCACAGAAAACGTATGTCCATAAATAGATACAATAAACATACATAGCACTCAAGTAGCTCATAAACTTCCCCCAGAAGGGAATTGGACTTGGGGTTGAAATTGAGCCAATCCATTAATCTTCCATTGAGTCTTTTCCACACAGTCCTATACTTGTAGTGTTCAAGACTTACAGTACCATCTTGTGATTTAGAGTAACACCAGAAGGCGAAATACTTTGATAGCTGCTAATGAATAAGCAATTCTCTTTCCCACTGGGTCTACACCATCTGAATAACTCACTTTAGTAGCAGGGGATATCAAAGTTTTTATCTCTTGCTTCACTCTTGATATGATTTTATTTCTTTACCATCTGCGTAATTCTTTCCCCAAGGAAGGATACTATTTAGCAACTACAGGGGTGATTCTCTTTTCTTTGTGGAGACCTATTGCCTCAACTCTCAAACTCAGGATCCCTTAAATATGCAGTTGTGAGTCAGCCTTCCTTGAAGAAGGCTGGTCCTGCTCAGGAAATACTTCCTTTGGCTAGAAGTCCAGATTTTGGTGATATGTTGCTTAGAAATATTTGCTCTTTCCATTCCTACCCTCCATACAGAAGCTGGGGTTTAAGAGTACTGTCCCTGAACTCCTTTCTTAGGCCAAGAAGGAAAAGGTTTTCCATGTTTTTCTGCAACAAATCAACATCAACTGCTCCTGGTGGGGGACAAAAGGGAAAGATTCCTTTCTGCCTCTCCATGTGGAAATCTAGAAGGAAGGCGTAAGTGAAAAGGGCCCCTGGAAGGCGCATAACCTTCCACAAGAGTGTGTCCCCTTGAGATGCTGTCAACCAATCTTAAGAGACAGTTCCTGTCACAGAATGGAAGGAAATGAGCATGTAAATGGCACCTACTATGTGCCAGGATTTGTGCTAAGTGCTTCTGACAAACATATCATTTTATGTTCAAAGTAACCCTGAAAAGAAGGTGGTATTAGTATCCTAATTTTAAGCTGAGGTCTCTGAGGCAAACATGACTTGCCCAGGGACACACATCTAGTAAATGTCTGAGACCTGAGGCTACACTTGGAACACAGGTCTTAACTTCACGACTGGCATTCTATCTACTCTGCTATAAGCTGCCTCCACTGAAAACTCCCTCAAGAGCTGTGTCCTAAACAAGATGACAAAATGTTTGTCCATGTGCTGCATGGAGAAATGCCATCCTCACCACAAAGGCTTTTATCCTATAAATTCATGGAACTGAACAAAGAATTCAAACTAAGCAGGGATTCATCTGATATCCATGCCCTCCCCCATAAAAGCAAAGATAAATACCCAAGACACAAGTAAAAGTGAAAAGACAGTATGACATTTAAGTACCTCTAACTTGGGCCAGAGGCCACTGAAGCAAGCTTTTAACACAAAATGGGAAAAGGATATAAGAACTAGTGTTGACACAGACGATCACTATTTCTAATCAATTTAACTGTTGTAAGTCAAGTAATACAATAAAGAATCCAAATGAAACTACCTTAGATAGAAAATGATTTATCTCTTTGCAAAGCAGAGTATGACAATCCCATAAAAAGGAAAGAAGGGTAAGAGAAGTTTACAGTATCTTTGCTTGACTAAGAAAAGTCTTTTCGAAGGCATTTACAGATGAAATTAGGACAACACACAAATGAAAAATGGGGAAAATATCCAAAGGTGTTTTTTTTTCTTTTTTGGAGGGCAATTGGGGTTAAGGGACTTGCCCAAGGTCACATAGCCAGGTGTTTATGTTAAGTGTCTGAGGCTGCACTTGAACTCAGGTACTCTGGACTCCAGGGCTGGTGCTCTATTCACTGTGCCACCTAGCCATCCCCAAAGTTTTTTTAAGAGTAACTTTTCTCTATCAATGACCACAGAGTAGCCATGATTGGAGTCTGACATTACAGTCCCCAGTGTACTGCAGAAAGAAATAAAAATTGAACTAAGGAAAAGAAAAATTTGAAGAACAGTTGGACCAGACAGAAACGAGGTCTGTGCTGGTGGAGACACAATGTTGAAGGTATTTGAGGAGCAATTTTCCCATGTATCAAGGAGGGAAAAATAACAAACATCACAAAAGGACTCTCAGACTATCACTATTTTTAAAGGTAAGTGAGAACATGGCAATAATTACCAATCCATATTCTCTTATCTATATAATCTTTATGAGATTAATTCATACACGCATCTATGACATACCTGAAGAAAGTATGAAAATGGATATTTGAGGTAGACTGCATCTTTATAATCACACAATTGACTGAAAGGTACAAAAATATAAGAAACCATGGAACTTATTTGTTGTTGACTATTAAAAGAAATCTCACATTTGACTTAGTAGTGCGTTTTCAGTGGACCTGTTCATGTAGAACATAGATGCCTGGGTCCATCATTGATAATTCATTACACTTAATTGGGACAGGAAATTATGAAATGGACAACATAAAAGATAACACCTCAATAAATCAGAAAAATGAAAATAATCAAGGCTGTTGGACTTAGCGGCTTCTGGGGTCCCTTCCAGCTTTGAATCGAAGATCCTAGGGTCCTATAAGTAGTGGGAGCAAGGGTAGACAGTGGGTAGACAGACTGTCCTACATTGATATCTATTCGAACTCACAATGTTTCAAAAAAGGACTCTACCTTGTCAGCTGGCCCTGTCATAGAAGATTAATACAAAGACACGGGCCCTGAAGAGTTGTTCACAATAAGAGAGGATGGATGTACTGCTCTTAGCACCACTGGTACTGAGAGAGGACCCACACTGGGACTTCACAGACCCACTAAAGTGTGGATAAACTGAGTGCAGACCACTGTGCTAGGTTAGGGGGGAGGTGCAAAGTTAGGAGAGAATATAATTTCTGACATCATGGACTTTATTGTCTACTGCTCTTCAAAATATTTTTGGAAATCCTTTTTTGCTTTAAGAGTCTGAGGCACACACAAACACAAACACATACACATATTTTAAGTCAAATTTTATACATATATTATTTATATACATATATAATTTGACTTTGAAAAAGATATATTTATATGTATACATATTTATATATGTGTATATATAATTTGACTTTGAAAAAGGAGTATATACATGTATATATACATATATATGTGTATACACATGCATGTAATTAGACTTTTAAAAATAGTTAAAACTCACTAGAATTCCAGCATGAAATAAGGTTGGTGATCAAGCTGTTTGTAATATTGTTTAGGGTCAAAAGCCAGGTGTGATTACAAAATAATGGGCCTAATTTTCTTATGCAGCTTGAAAATTAGTTGGGAAAAACAGAAATCAAACAAGGATTTCCCAAAATAATTTATTAGAATATGCCTATAGCATCCCAAGGTGACTACACTAAAAGATAGCACTCATTCGGATATCTAAATTTTGTTATACTTGTCAAAATAAAGTCTCATTATTTTACAGTTCTCTCATAACTAATATAAGCTCCCAATAGAATGCTTAGTATAGTGGAAAGAGCATCATCTCAGGAGTCAGAGGACATGGGCTCCAATGCTGCCTCTAAAGCCTACTAGCTCCCTGGGCCACAGTTTCTTCCTTTGTAAAATGAGAGAGTTGGACTAGATTATTTCTGAGGCCCCTTCTAGCTCCTAAAGGCAGGGGCTCTTTTACTTTCTTCTTAGTATCCTGCACCTAACATCCTTCCTTACACATCCCAAAGGCAGCATTTCAGAGGTACTTGCTGAATTTACCTGTTGGAGTCAATGGATGGAAATGTCAAGTTACACTAAAAATGAGCATGAATTGAGGTACCTTTGTGGAAGGATCAGAGGGAAAAGGAATGCTCTGACCTTTGAGGAAATCAGCATGGACAATGAGGTTTACAAGCCTAGGAATCAGCATGGAGAATCAGAGCTAAAGAGGGATGACAGCATTTACTACTCATAGTCAGAAGTGATTTTCTCCTGGCAGCTCAGAGAGGCTTGTGGGCGATAGACTTACTTATTTGTTCTCCCAGCACCCCTGAGGAGCAGGTGATGATTACAGGATTAAAACTTCCCATCCCAACCTTGGAGGAATCGAAGTCATAAGGCCTATTTCTAAGTTGCTGAGGCAGAGATGGGATGGACTCCCTGGCAGAGTTGCTGTCTTCCTGTCCAGTCCTTTAACAACTTCGTTGCCTTTCATATGCAGATAATTGGTTATGCAATAATTTAATTCAGTGCTTTTAATACCAAATGTTGTAGAAGGCCTCCTTTATATGCCAGGCTTTGTTGTTGCCCCGGTGACATTTGGAGAGCCCTTGGGCAGCCACAGCTTGTTGACAAGTTTAAAGAGGGTGGCTGTGTGAAGGAAAGGAGTGAGTCCCACAGTATAGCTGGTCAGGAGAAACACAACTTGTTCTCCATGAATTGGTCATTTTCTTCCTTTCTGGGACCATTTTTTTTTCGGTCACTCAGCAAGTTTTTAAAGAAAATGCTGTATAGACAAACAGGGTCCTGTATTTAATATTTGAGGTTATGTTTAGGCAAAAATCAAAGGATACAGAAATTTTAAAAATAAAATCTTTCAACATCCTTCTGCCACTACTTTACAAACACTATTTCATAATCATAGAACTATAGAATATTTGTGTTAGGCCCTCTAGTTTTATAGAGTTCTAGGGGTCTTACACCCTGACAGGAAGGATTCCTTTTGAGCTATTGCTCAAGTAGCATATTCAGAGACAAATGGATCTAAGATCACAGATCTACTGCTGAAAGGGACTGCAAAGATCATCAGGCCCAAACCCCAGGGCATTTCCCATTTTGCAGATGGGAAAGCGAAGGCCCAGAGAGTTTAAGTGCTTCAGCTACCTAGACTCTAAGCGAGAAACCTATGTCTTCCTGACTGCAGGTCCAACACTCTATTCCACAGGAAATTCTAGAAACAAGTGTAGGACAACATGGTTCTACAAGAGAAATTTAAGGACCTTAAAAGCCCCAAAAGGGCATGTAAGTGGCACAGTGGACAGAGTGTCAGGCCTAGAGTCAGGAAGACATCTTCCTGAGTTCAAATCTGGCCTCAAACACTTACTAGCTGTGTAATCCTGGGCAAGTCACTTAACCCTGTTTGCCTCAGTTTCCTCATCTGTAAAATGAAATGGAGAAGGAAACAGCAAACTACTTTAGTATCTTCACCAAGAAAACCCTAAATGTGATTGTGAAGAGTCAGATACAACTGAAAACAACTGAACAACAATAACAAGGTTCCACATGGCACTGTTTGCATATACAACCACTATTTTTTTACTTTAATTTATGACACCTGGCAAATGATGCAAGGAGGGGGAGGTTAAAGAAGTCCCCCAAGAGTCACCCAGGAAGTTATTCATAAAAGCCTTTTTTTAGATGCTCACATGACCCTAATTCAAAAAGCCTCAACTACAAAAAATTACAGCAAGACTTCAAAGGCTTTGGAAAACGTCACATTTACATATAGTACTCTCCCACAGAAAGAGAAACACAATAGGGTCACTTTGTAAGCTTGCAAAGCAAATTGATATTGATCAAATGAAGAGGCAGATGGATTTTACTGCCAGATAACTTAGAAAAAAAGTAATGATTTATCTACTTTTCTTTAATTTGTTTTCTATGTCCAGAAATTTTATCACTTTAGTAACTGAGAAAAGCAATATCTTTGGTAACTTAGGAGCAAAATGATTAGTCTGATTATAATCAAATGCACTCATTTACTGTAAACGTTCATAAAGATTATATAGACTCAGATCCACTACTTTGAATTCTCTTTTGAAAATAAGCATGCATACAAAAGTATGTGCACACATATGTGCCCTTGAATGAATTCACAGAGAAATGAATCATTCTTCACTATATATTTATAAATACATCTTCTTAACAAAAAACACATTAAAACAAAGAATACATTAAAAATACGAAAGAAAACTGGTGCAGGCTGTCCATGGGCACATTTGGACAGAAGTCTAGCATGTATATATGCTACTTTTGGTATGACAAAGAAGTCTCAGTGTGAGAAATAGCATTCATGTGACTTTCAGAGCTTTCCTCAGCCCTCTGCTATCTCTAGGTCTGGCACTTCCAGTAATATCTCTAGTTTCCAGATGTAATGGAAAAACATTTGGCAGA
The DNA here is from genome assembly GCA_028646575.1 of Pseudocheirus occidentalis. NCBI lineage: Eukaryota > Metazoa > Chordata > Mammalia > Diprotodontia > Pseudocheiridae > Pseudocheirus > Pseudocheirus occidentalis. The sequence goes on from CM053596.1 coordinate 154,933,942, forward strand.
AATTTATAGTCAAAAGCCACGTATGCTTTTATTTTTACTACATGGATATCGAATAAAGATTATGACATTACAAGAAATGATTAAAATTTTAACTTAGTTTCAGGTCCCATTTCCATTCCAAATATGTATAATGAGGATGATGGAAGTCTCCCTAAGTTGTACAATGAAATCTCTCCCTCAGGTCTTAAAACTGGAGTCAGCAAGAAAATCTTCTTCCCCTGTAGAAGGTGGACATTCATATCAGAAAGTCTACAGTGGGGTCCCAGCACACCCAGGATTCAGTATTGTAGAGATATTCCCATGGAAGGAGACACCCACTGTCTGAGGATTCTGAGTAGAAGAAGGGGAAGGAACCCAGTCTTCAGATTGATTATGAGACATGGTATCAACTGTGAGACATGGGAGATACTGGCACAGGAGTGTCCAGTATGGCATGACTGCATCAAAGAAGGTGCCATGTTCTATGAGCAAAGCAGAACTGCAGTAGCTCAAAAGCGATGAAATGTGCAAATTTAGAGACATCTCCATCCCAAATGTTCATATGAACTATTTGTTCCCAACCTATGGCAGTCTTCTGAGCTTGTATTGGTCTGATCAGCCACAGTTGGACACACTATGCATTGACCCTGGCAGCATGATGTCATTTTGCTCCTTTTTAAGTACAAAGGACAATAACTCCCCTGGGCTAGGTTCCATTCTGTACAGTTATACCATTTAGCACTGGTCTATCCAGGTGCCATGGGGACACAGAAGGGAACTGTGAAAGAGGTGACTCTTCTCTCTACCAAGGCAGCTCCCCCTTCTTGCCCAGGTCATCCAATTCCATCCCACTGTCTTCGGCAGATAGATCTTCAATCCCTCCTTGTCTACTGGCTGCTTCCATATGACCTACAAATATGACCCCTGCTTGTCCCATCCTCAAAAAATACTCACTCAACTCATCCGTCCCTGCTAGCTATCATCCTGCTTCTCTCCTTCCTTTGTGTTTAAACTCCTTGGGAAAGACACTTACAATAGGTATCTCTAACCTTGCCTCTCTCTCTCTTCTTAATTCTTCGCAGTTTATTAGCTTTTTACCTAATGATCTGACTGAAACTGCTCTCTCCAAAGTTACTCATGATCTCTTAGTTGCCAAATCCAATGGTCTTTGACACTGTCAATCACTCTCTCCTCTTTGATACTCTCTTCTCTCTGGGCTTTTTTTGACACTCCATTCTCCTGGTTCTCGTCCTACCTAGCTCATTCTCATTCTTCAGGTCTGTCCTATTAGCCTTGGATGACCTACAGGGCTAGATCTTGGAACCTCTTCTCTTCTTTCTCTATACTATTTTATGTGGTGATCTCATTAGCTCCCATGGATTCAATTATAATTTTTACGCTGATGATTCTCAAATCTAACCTCTCTGCTGACCTCCAGTCTTACATTTCTAACTGCTGACATGTCCAACTGGAACTAAATTCCTGCAGACATATTAAACTCAACATGTCCAAAACCGAATTCATTATCTTTCTTCCCAAACCTTCTGCTCTCCCTAACTTCCCTATTACTGTTGAGGAGATCACTATCCTCAAGGTAGCTCAGTGTTAAGGTGGATGGAGCATTGGGCCTAGGGTCAGGAAGACCTGGGTCCAAATCTAGCCTCAGGCAGTTACTGTGTGATCCCTAGGCAAGTCACTGTAGCCTTAATGCTACTTGCAGCTACTGTGGAGGTGTAAGACCAAAAACACCAGCACACAGAATGACTGCTTGCACAGGTTCTTTGATCTGCTTTTCTAAAGGAAAGAGTTTCCAAGGGGTCAACAATGCAGAAAAATAAGTAGAAAGAAGTGAGGATAAAAGAAAGAACCCAATAGATAAGGCTCCATCTGTCTAAACAGATTAACAGATACATAATCACGAGACCAGGGAGTACCAACGTCTGGGTTCACATTCATAGGCGGTAGGGGCTGGAGGGGGCTCCTTAACAATGGCTACCCAGAGTTTCTAGCCAAATCACAATGAAACATTCTTCCCATGAGTGAGCCCCAATGTAAAATACCAACCTTTGAGTATATGTAGTTTTCAATTAATAGGCTCAGAGCCAGAAGGCATCCCAACCCTCTGTGACTCAGTGCCTAGTTGGCTCGGTACCAAAAGGTATGAAAACCTTGCAAGCAAGACTCCCTGTAAGCAAGCTTCCCCCTAAGCAAGCTCCTCCCCAAGGCAATATAAATTTCCCTGAATATTTGGGCTATGTGACTCAGGATGTGCCACAGCTGTGAATTGGGCCAGAGCTCAAAGCACTAAGACATCTGTTAATGAAATACCTGTGTACCTTTAGACCTGGGAACATACCCCATGTTCCAAAGGAAAAAGGGGACACATGTGGTTACATAGGCCTATTAATGTATGGGGAAGATCTTATATTCTGTTAATCCTATAGTCACTTAACCTCTGTCAGCCTCAGGTTTCCAAACTGCAATAAGGGGATGAAAAATACTATCTACCTCATGAGGTTGCCATGAGAATCAAATGAGTTAATACCTAAAGTACTTAGCACAACCTCTGGCATATGGCAGGTACTTAAATTCTTCTTTCCTTCCATCTTCCCCAGTCAAACAGGCTCACAACCTCAGTGCCATCCTTGACTCCTTGGAACCTTATCTCAACCCTCCTCCCCCTTCCAATCTGTTCCCAAAGCCTAGCAATTCTTTATGATATCTGTCTTACATGCTCCCTTCCTTTCTCTGATGCTGCCACCATACTTCAGGCCTCCATCACCCCACACCTCGTCTACTGGTTCTTCTGCCTGCCCTAAACATCTCCCCACTCCTGTCCATCCTCCATCAGCTATCAAAGTGATCTTCCAGAAGCACAGGGCTGGCCATATATATCATCCCCTATTGAATAAACTCCAGTGATTCCCTTTTCCCTCCAGGACTAAATGTAAAATCCTCTTGGACTTGCCAAGCCTCTAGTATCCTAGCCTAGTCCTTAGCTACTTCTCTAGTCTTCTTATATGTTACTCCCCTCTGTGTACTCTGTGACATAGTGATGCTGGCCTCCATTTTTCAAATATTTTTCAAATAAGACACTCCATACCCCAGCAGTAGGCATTTTCATTGGCTATCTCCTGCCCTGGGAATGCTCTCCCTCCTCCTCATCTCTGCTTTTTGGCTTCCTTCAAGTCCTAGCTAAAATCTCCACCTTCTATAAAAACTTTCTCCTTTCTCCCTTAACTCTAGTGCCTTCTTTTTATTGATTATCTTCATTTTTTCCTGGATATAGGGTATCTGTATATAGTTGTTTATATGTTGTTTCCTCCTTTAGACTGTGAACTCCTTGACAGCAGGGATCGTCTTTTTCATCCTTTGTATCCCCAGGACTTCTCACATAACAGACACTTAATAAATATTTATTGAATTAATGAATGAATAACCCATTTATTAACCACTTACTATGTGAAAAGCACTGGGGATGTAACTAGAAAAATGAGACAATTCCTGCTCTCTAGAAGCTCACTGGCAGAAACAACCCAAATGGAAGCTTTTAGCTGTGAGTCAGATAGAAAAATCTCATGGGCTTTAGGGGACAGTAGCAAAGCAAATCTTAATGCCTCTTATTTAATATCATTTTCATTGACAAAATTACATCAGTTTCCGATGTTGAACTATTGACAGTACCAAGGACTTCAGTGATAAGAATGTTCTTTTCTGGGTCCTTAATAGATGTAGCTATTGCCCTTGAAAGAGTCTAAAGAGTTTGGAATTTTCAATGGGGATTCATTGATGGCTTTTCAGCAAGTCAGTCATGTGATGTTTTAAGAGGCGCACTCTACATTTATGCCTTGCTAAAAAGTTTTAATAACACAGAGATGAGCAGGTCGCTGGGGGGCACTCTACTGAAGTCCTTCTAGTTTAAATCAAACCAGTAATGACAACTCTGGGTATTTTTATACATTACTTCCTTCCATGCATTCTATGATTCAGCTACCCTAGGCTACTTGTTCTTCACCCAGGATACTTTTGGGTCAGCATTTTCACTCTCTGTCCCCCTGCCTGGGATGCTCTCCCCCTTCACCTCTTGCACCCTGACTTTTTTTTAGTCTCAACTCAAATCCCATCTCCCTCTCAGTCTCAGCTGTTAGTGCTTTCCCTCTATGATTACTGCCTTTTAAAAATTTATTCATTTAGGTTATATTTTAAGTTCCATACTGTTTCCTTCCCTCCCTCCCTCTCCACCCTCACTAGAGAAGATAGTATGACTTTTATAGATATTTATATATAAGCATGCCTGGTATGGTTTTATGTATTAGTATATAAATATAATACACACGATACATACTTCTATTTATCACTTCTTTCTGATAAATAGCATTTGTCAGTTCTTTCTGATGACAGCATCACCTTTCATAGGTTTGAGATACCTTCCAATTTATTCTACACACATCTTGCATGTACCTCGTTATTTACATGCCTCCCTACTAGACAGTGAGCTCCCTGACGTCAAGGGCTGTCTTTATCTTTCTTTAATACGTCTATCTTTCTTTAATACGTCTAACACATATAAAGCGCTTCACACAGGATCTGGCACTTCATAAATGTTTAATAAGTGCTTTTTGACTGACTGATTGGCCATCTGACTAGTTCTCAAGTGACCTTACTGCACTAATGTCTAGTCTATGTATCTCCTTAGAGGCCACAGAGACGTCATGAATATCTTAGATGATTGTATTTCATGCCATTTTCATCTGTGCCTGAGCTGCAATAGCTAGCTCTATGCCCACAACAAGGTCTGGTAACACTTTTCAGGTATTTTGTATGTTTGCCCCCTCTGAGATATGTGTTAAGGGAGGGGTTCCATGATGATTTTGTTGTGGTTGTTGTTGGGTTTTTTTGCTTTTTTTGGAGGGGGTAAGACAGGGCAATTGAGGTTAAATGACTTGCCCAAGGTTACACAGCTAGTAAGTGCTAAGTGTTTGAGGCCGGATTTGAACTCAGGTCCTCCTGACTCCAGGACCCGGTGCTCTATTCACTGCTCCATCTAGCCGCCCTCACCCCCATGCTGATAGTAAGACCTCCCATTTCCCCATTTCTCCTCGCCACACTCCAGTCCAAAGCAGAGTGTAAAATAGTTTAATATGAGGAACACTACTAGGTCCCCCAGCCTCCCACTATCTCCTTCATCAGCTAACCTCAGCTCTATGTCCTCCTTGGACACTTCCCACTATTTCCATCGTTCTCCCAAATTAGACAACAAAAATGGGGCATTATATCCAGAAGATCATTATTAAAATAAACTTTATCCAGGAGAACTCTTCTTTGGCCCTCTCAACTAACCCTCTGCCATTAGCACATGGATTCATTTATTAAGTTAAAAAGTTTTCCACTTAGACATTCTGGAAAGCAAAGAGAGCATATGGTAATAACATGCAAGACAAGCAAGTTTCCATGGAAAGAAGAGAAGCAAAGAGGAGCCCTGGATAGCAGCTAGGTGGCAGCTTGAGGCTCCTGTCTGTGCTGATGGCATTTCAGGGGGTAGGGGAGAGGGAGACACCAAAATATAGAAGATGGGACCTGAAAACAGCAAAAGTTGCCTACCTGACCATGCAGGGGCAGGTTAGCTCTGATACAGGGTCAGCCCTTCTTGGTCCTTGGTTAATAACCCTATTCTGCAGGCTTCTGTTTCGTCAGAAGTCTCTTCCACCCACTGTTTCCTCTCTGTTCTATTTCCTTCTGAAAACATTTGGACTCTTTCCTTTTTCCCTTCATCCTCCAGGATGATCAAGCGTGGTGACATCGTTACTTATAGCAATGAATAAACTCTTTTAGAATACCCCGAATGATTGGTATAAATTACAATTCAACCACAGAAATGCAACAGAGGTATCAGAAGCGTAAAGATGGCACAGCATGGTTTAGTGGAAAGAACACTGGCCACTTGTTAGATGGGCTGCCTTATGTGAGTCACTTAGCTTCTCTTGAAAGAAGAAAGGAGGGAAAGCATTTAAAAGCATTTATTAAATGCTTGCTGTATGTCAGGTACTGTGCTAAGTGCTTTATGATTATTATATAATTTGATCCTAACCCTGGGATGTAGGTGTTAGTATTAGTCCCATTTTACAGATAGCTAAACTAAGGTAAACAGAGGTTAAGTAACCTTCTCAGAGTTACACAGCTTCTGATTCAGTTTCTGATTCAAACTCAGGTCTTCCTGACTCCAACATCAGTACTCTTATCTACTGTACCACCTGGATGCTTCAGTTTTCTTACAGTATCGTTGTGAGGCTCCGATGATTATGATGATGACGACGACACTTTAACTTTGGCAGTATCTTATTATATATTATATTATTTATATTATAATATTATTTATATATTATTTTTGCTATTGTATTTGATCTTGACAAAAACCCTATGAAATAAGTGCTATTATTACTCCCATTTTATGGACAAGGAAATTGAGGTAAACAGAGGTTAAGTGACTTGCCTAGGGTCACATAGCTATTAAGCATTTGAAGTAGAATTTGAACTGAATCTTCTTGAATCAAGTCCAACAATCTATCTTTTATACCACCTAAAAGCCTAATAAGAAACCATATGGGAAATCTTTTCTTTTTTAAAAAAAATTTTTTTTTGGAGTTGGCAAAGCAAGGCAATTGGGGTTAAGTGACTTGCCCAAGGTCACACAGCTAGTTAGTAAAGTGTCAAGTATCTGAGGTCACATTTGAACTTATGTCCTCCTGATTTCAGTGCCAGTGCTCTATTCACTGCACCACCTAGTTGTACCAGGGAAATTTATTTCTAAATTATAAAATATTATATAAACAAGGTATTATCATTAACTCTCCTATTATTCTGATTTTTCAGGCATTTGTTCCATCATAATTCTTCCCCTCACTTTGTTCCATATACTATTTCCCCTCTGTTCTATTTGTTTTTGTAAACATTTGGACTCTCCTTCCTTCCTTGATCCCCAAGGATCAGCAGCTTGCATCACTGTGATTAGTGGGTGCTAACTTTATGCTAGGAAGGTGTGTACCTAGAGTTTGACATACAGATTTTGACTTGATGGTTATCTTGGCAGCTATATTAAAAAGCAACCCAGACATGAAGTTCTTTAGTATCAGATAGACAAAATAGAATTAACACGTGTAATAAAGTGCCTATGGAATAAAATGCACTGAGTTATGCCTTGCAGGTATAGCTTCCAGGAATAAGGACGTGATAGTACTTTTGTACTCAACCTCATTGAGCTACATATTGTAGGTTCTGGGAATAGAATTTTGGGATTTTTAAGGACCTGGAGAGGGGCCAGAGGAAGGTAACCAGAAAGACCTCCAAACCATGTCATACGATGGTCAGTTAAAGGACCTGAGAATGTTAACCTGGAGAACAAAATAGCCAGGGCAGGGCACAATAGCCAATTTCCATGCTTGAAAAACAGTCTTGTGGAAAAGGGTTGTTCCATTCTGCAATGACTGACAGAACAAAGGCCAACTGGCACAAGTTGGAGAGGCAAAATGATGTTTGGGAAAACTGCCTAACAATTAAAACCGTCTCAAAGAGGATTGGGTGACGTTGGAAATAACTAGGTTATCCCTCATTAAAGGTCTTCCAGTAAAGTCCGGGTGAGCATTTGTTAGGTATGTTATGGAAAGGAATTTTCTTCAGGATACGCATTGAACTAGTTGGCCACTATGATTCTGTGGTTCTAGTTTATCCATTCCTGCCTTGAATAAAGAGTTCCTAAGATTATGCCCAGTTGATTCTACTTCCTCTCTTTTCCATTTCTACTGCCAGTCTCATTAGGTTCTCATAAACTCTCACCTGGATAATTGTAATAACCACTTAAATGGTATGCTTGCTTCAAATATCTCTCCATTCCAAACTATCCTTGACTTGGAAGCTCAGAGCTCTGAGACTTCCAATTCTTCCCTGCTGATAATCATCATTCTCTTTCAGGTTGCAGGCCATAGCTTGAAGAACATGGATTTAAATGTAATTCATCACATAGATAAAATCCTGAAACCATGAGCACTCTAAACCAAGAGTTCTTAACCTGGGGTTGGCAAACTTGTTTTGTTTTCTAAGATATTTTGATGACTATATTTCAAGACAATTGGTTTTCTTTTTAATCTGATGAACTTTATAAAACTCTTTGGATTTAAAAACAATATTCTGAGATGGAATTCATAGGCTTGATCAGAATTCCAAAGGGAACTATGACACAAAAAACTAGGAACCTCTAAAGAAACAAATTCTTTATTTGAGATCCCATATGCAACTTCTATAAAAGTCTTATGAGTTTTTTCAGTAATAATAGAATTAACATTGGCCTATGAATCTTAGCTGCAAAAGAAATCTCAAAGGCCTTCCAGTCCAATTTATACCTAAATAAGAATCCATTCTACAAATTATGAGATATTATTTGATAAGTTGGTCATTGTTAATTTACAAAAAACAATTTGAGGTGTCACCTGCAAATAGAAACAACTGTGTGACTTGGTCATCAACATGAGATCTTTCCTTTAGATCTGTAGAAGGTCACTGGCTAAATGCTTTTGATGAACATGTGCCTCCAATGAACAACCACCTATATCAAGATGACAGAGCTTCAAAGAAAATTAGCTGATGCAGCCTAAGAGTTAATGGATCAGCTTGGTATGATGGTGGAGGCCTATTATACTTAATGCTGGGAAGCTGAGAGTGGATTGCTTGAACTTGGAATTCTAAGCTGCAGTAGGGCTAATGTTCATTGTCCAAACTAATTCCTGTGCCAATATGGTACAGAAGCAGGCAATATCATGCTGCCTGAAGTAGAGGGGTGGAGAGTGAACCATTCCAGAGCAGGTTGAAGATTCCATGCCAAATAGTAGTGAGATCAGGCCCATGAGTGGCCACTACATTTCTAGCCTTCATGATAGATAGAGATTGAGTCTCAAAATTTTTTTTAAAACATTAATAGGTTAAACTATTAGTGCAGTTGAAGGCTTTTGGGGGGGAGTGGTTTTTTTTTTCCAATTTGAGTAAATACTTTTTTTCTTCTTCCCAGAAGTTCTGGGGGTTAAATAATAAGCTTTTAACCATGAAAAAAGTGAGAATAATGTATTTTTCCCATTATTAAGTGGAGATTTACATGTACAATCCCCATCAGCAAATGCCTTCATAGCTCTCCAGGGCATCTGTAGAAGGATAAACCTCTTTTATTTCCCACAGACATGGACATTTCTATAAAATAAAATGTTGCTGAATACGTACTGAAAATTCCTAGTGATAAAGAGTGGTTTCTATATAGGCATCTCTCAATTTACTTTTTAAACACATGTTCCCTAGGCAAAAGTATATAACAGAGGAAGTTTTAATGGCTTTTACAGAACTAGTTTAATAAGATGAATCTATTTTCTACATTGTAAACAATCACCTTAATTTAAAAAACTATAAAATATGGGCCCAGAAACCTAAAGAACTAAGAATGAAGATTGCCTTCTGTCTTCATTTCCAGTTTTCTCTAAGTGCAACACTTAGAGTATATAACATGCAATTTAAATAGTTATTTTAATAGCCCTAAATATATTGGTCTAGACTGGAGTCTAGAGCCAGCAGTTCTCAACCTGTGAGTTGTGACCCCTTTGGGGGTCACCTAAGACCATCGGAAAATACATATTTCCAATGGTCCTAGGAACTGAAACACCGCTCCTCTATCCATCTCCAGGCGGGTCTGTCCACATGCAGATACGCCCACATATGAGTATTAAAGGGTCGCAGCATTAGGAAGGTTGGGAACCACTGGTCTAGACTCTCTGTGGCCACTAGTTTCAACTTAAGTGCCCTACTTTACAATGGTGCCTTCATAATTAACAATAGAGTAAAAAGACAACATTGCTCCTTGGATGAAACCAGCCTAGGAATCAGAATAATATTGGTAAAACCATCATGATGATGGAGATAAATTAGTTGCCCAACCACACATGGCACAGTGTGAAGGTCACAAAAGAGATAATAGCCACAGACCCACAGGAGTTGAAAAGCTAAAACGTGTTCAGAAATCTAGGTCTTTCTACACAAACACTGCCCCTTTTCTCAAACTGGAATGTGACTCCCCTTAAGGACAAAGGACAGATATAATCTTTGACATATTGCACATGTTTCACATGTAATGTATAACTTTGGAAATATCATGAGGTTTTTTTTAGTATTAGTTCCTATGAAATTCTATTTATTCTATATATGGCAGATTGCATGGTATAGTAGAAAAGAACCCCACTGGAAATAGGTCCTAGTCCTAACTCTGACAATAATATTCTGTGTTCACTATATGGCATCTGACAGCTTCTCTGGGCTCTGGTCTTCCCATATGCAAAATTAAGAGGCCCAGCTAAATTCCTGTGAGCTCTGAAATCCATGATTCTTTTTGTCTTAGCCACTTTTTGAAATTCTTTCCCTTCTTCATACCTATCAACTACCACCTTCTACATATGCACATAAAATATAAGTCTATGTTGAAATATATTAAGTCACTAAGATAATGAACATGGATAGAGAAACTGTTTTAATGGGGAACGGACACCACAACTATTTCTTTAGGTCTTAAGTTCCCAGGATCATACAACCAAGCACCTGAAACCCCTAATCTTCCCATCCTTCTTCTGCCAGAAATAGCAATTTATATCAAGTGGTGTCGGCAACAAAGAACTCTACTTTCCATTCCCAGTGTAGGCCAGATGAACAAAGGCCTAAAAATGAGAATTTGGGCTACCTCAGGTGAAGGAACTACTCAGGAATTTGCAGGATCCACATTTAATGGGCTTACTATACAGAGAATCATATTCTCTTTCCTTTTAGAGATTCCCATAATAACAACAAAAATGGGGAGGGGGAAAAGACAGAAAGGAAAGACAGGCAGAAAGCTCTTGTTAGACAGTTTTACTAAAATAAAAATAATTAGAGGTAGACAGACACAGTATTCCTTGCCTACAGGTCACATGGGGCCCATGACATTGCCATTCAAACCAGATTCAAATATGACTGGGAATTACTTAACAAAATAAATAAAAATATAGTAAGATATAGATATTACACTTTAAAACTGTCAGTATGCAGCTCACAAGGATCTTTTATCTATGGATTGATAGTTCCCATTTCTATTTGAGTTTGACACCATTGGTATAAATATATAGTGAGCTAGCCTCAAAGTCAGGAGCACCTGAGTCCCACCTCTCTCACATCCTTGCTGTATGACTCTAGGCAACAGGCTGGGTTTGAGTTCCCCCTTTATCTCAGATTGGCTGTGTGATCCCTATATCTATATACTTAACCTCTCAGGGTCCTCAGAGTCACTTAAGTCTCTGAGACTATTAGTTGCAGAGTTGACCTGCACTGGTAGAGGGAATTCCCTTTCTTGGTAGTTCCTTACCACAATGAAATCGTAGGTCTAATCCCTATCCCTGGACCCAGTGTCTGATTTCCTTTAGACCTGTACCAAATGCTTTTTTTTTTAAGTTCCTTTTTCTTAGGAACTTAACAATAGAAGCACATGCGTGCACACACACACACACACACACATTCCAATACAAAATGACCAAAAAAAGAATGTATTGCCTAGATTACTAGTAAGCCATGGGCACGTGAACCAGTTTATAGTTTCATCATACTAACAGATGATGACTGATTCACAAACCATGCTGGATGATCTTTCAGAAATGACAAAACGCCAGTGGAATAAATGATTCATGCTAGGACCGTAATAGCTTTGTACAAGATGTTGCCAACTGCACTGAGAACTAAGTCTTACTTAGTGCTTGATTTATCATCATCGACATGAAAGTAGCAGCAAGGAGAGCCTCTCTAGTTTCTTAGCGCCAAAGGGGCCTTAAAGCCAGGGTCAGAGTGATGGTAGAGTAAAACAATCAGTAGAGAAGCAACTTGATGTGGTAAGGGAAGTGGAACCCCTGGGGGAGCTAGAGCAACACGTTCTTCTGTTCCTCCCTATCCCACTTCTGTACTCTTCTTCCAGCAATGGATAAACATTACCACCTCAAATGACAACCTTGCAGTCCAACATACTAAAGCAAAGGCCACAGGTATCCATACCCCCAGGGCCTTCCTTGTTCATGGTGTCCCTGACAGCAGCTACAGGATCTTTTGATAGTAACAGCAAAACTGGGCCAATACGATTCAGAGTCTGCCACAGTCCTATAATTTTACATCTACAAATGTGGGTTCCAGCAGATTCAGGCACGTTCTTCACCAGAATGATTCTACTCTAAAGGGTTAAGGGAATAATTTTCTATTTGTTCTTGTTGCTTTGATTTAGACTTAGGGGCTGGAAATTAAACATGAAGCACAAAGCCCCTCTCTGTTCTTTCTTTCCGGAAAGAATAAAACACTCTAGGAGACAATATCTGAGATATGTAAAAGCTTTTATTGACTTATTTTCATTCTAACTATTATTCCTCTTTCATGTCTATTTCTCATAAAGCTTTTTGTTGGCACTCAAAGAAAGCTGCAATTTATTTCCATGGCTGTGGAGACAATCCCCTGTGGGAAAAATAAGGTGCAATCCATCATTGTTTTTGAAGAACCCTATGATTAAAAAGCCCAGTGCTCGACCAAGAAAGGAAAGTACTGCCTTGACTTCTTCATGATGTAATTTGTGACAACCCATAAACAGGGATATATGCTGATCAGTGTAATTACTATTTACAATAGAGTTCAAATATTTGTTCTTGTAAGTGGCATCAATAATAATGGATTTAATGAAAAACTTAAATAGATGAATTCAGTGTGCTTCATCCCCTCCCCCCCCCCACAAAACCTCACAAAAATCTTCACTTTTTTCCTGCTGAATCAAGGGCAAGAAACACGTTGCTATTAAACTGTTAGCCCAAATGAATTCTTTTATTATTTTGTCCAATATTTACTTTGTTTCCCATATTAAATGTCTAGCTAAAAGGAAGTGTTCAGCAAAGGAATCATGAGAGTTTTAATTAATGTGCTTTTTTTTAAGTGGCAGAAACTTAATATGCTGACCTTTTTCCCCCAGCTAAAAATGATCCTAAAGAAATAAATTATGAATCTAAAGTGTTTTGATGCTGCCCTTCAAACCTGTGAATATCCCATAATTCTGGTATTCAATTCAATCCAACATGAGGTAGTAAAAAGAGATACAGATGTGGAGTCAGAATGCCTAGGCTTGAAGCCAATATTCTGTCACTCCCTAATTGTGTGACCTTAGTCAAGTCAATTCATCTTTCGAGGCCCAAGCTTCCTCATCTGTAAAATGAAGAGGTCAGGCAAAATGATTTTAAAAGAATTTTCCATATCTAAATCTGTGATTTTCTGACCAATTAAATTAATCAAACATTAAGGCCTACTCTATGCTAGGCTTTGGGGATACAAAGATAAAAGTAGACATAGTCCCTGTCTTCAGTGAATACTCAGTTTTATGGGCTGCACTTGTGCCACCTTGTATTAGCTCCCAAGAGCTGATTATTAAATTTTCACTGTGAACATCTAGACCTTGGAAACTGGTAAATGCTACTTGCTTTATTGTTTTGTTGATTATCTAGACTTAAAAAAGTGATGGGAGAAAATGTTAATGTGGATTAAACTATAAATACAAAGTGTCTCATGCCTTTCTGGAGAGCTGATTGTAAACATTTACCAGCACATTCCATGACATTTTCTTTCCTAGAAAATGAAAATAAAAACTACAAGTAAATAGGTGAGGTCTTTTTAGAATGGCATGAGGGATATGAGGAAAGGAGCTTATTTCTAGCTAAGACAATCACAAAAGGTATTATACCTGAGCCGGGCCTTGTCATAAGGAAAGGATCCCAGCACGTGGAGAAATAATTGGAGGGTGGGTCTCAGTGGTCGAATTTCATTACAAATATGGTGGACATTATATTCAAAGACATGGTGACAAAATCACAGGGAAAAAAGTCAGAAAAGAGACAGTCCAATTTGACTAAATTACAAAGTATGATTTTATACATGGAAACAAACTGCCTCTTTCTTCAAATGAGCTCTGAAATCCAATAAAGTGAATTCCTAAAAACACATGGCATATGTTTAATGACTATTACAAGCCTATTCTCTGTAATGAGGCAAAATTGCCCTTCTATCATCCTCTCAAGAGTCTCTGTTAGTTCTGAATATTAATCCATTTAAAATCAGGATTGGTGGTTTTCCTTATGGGCCTTCATTTATTCATTCACTTATTTGACAAATGTTTGCTGAATGATAGGACACTGTGCTGTGTGCTTTTTTGTCTTTCATAAGTAACAGTTTACAGAAAGATCATGTGGAGGAGTTGAAAGAAGAGAGAATGAGAAGACAGAAGATATGTATTTTGTCATATGCTGCCATTAAGTTGATTAGTGATTTTGGGCAAATCTTTCCTTTTTTGAGCTTTTTTCCTCAAGTGTAAAATAACAGTGCTAGATAAAAAAAAAATTTTTAGGTCATTTCTAGCTCTAAAATTTTATGTGTACCAACTTCCATTAATGGTCCCCAGTTACCCGTGAAATACTGATACCAGCTTTGACTCTTCCCTCATCCTCCACATCCAATTACTTGTCTCTTCTGCAACTCTCACACCCCTTTCTTCCTTCCTATTCCTACTTCTACTCCCTTAATTTATGCCCTTATTACCTACTAAATGGAATCTGGCGACTGCTTACTAACCAGTTTCCCTGTTTCCAAACTTAACTCCAATCTACTTCCAAATTAATCTTTTTTATCTAATCATGGCATCCACTAGACACCTCCCCACTCTCCTAAACAAACCCAGTACTAAAGTCCAAACTTTTATGTCTGACATTCAATGCCCTCCACAATGTATCTTAAACTTATCTTTCCAGTCTTATTTTCCACTAATCTCCTTCTTATATTCTTAACTCCAGCAAAACTGTACTCACTCTTTCATAAACAAATCCCATGCTATATTACTTCTTTGCCTTTACTTATATTATACCCTTTATCTAGAATGTACTCCTTATATTCCCAGTGCTCCCTGCAGAAATACTACTTGTCTTTCAGGACCTAGCTCAAACGTTACTTCTTCCCTGTGGGTCTTCCTTGACCTCTCCACTTAAGAGGGATTGCTTCCTAATTCAGCAAATATGCATTAAATATCTACTAATGAGGTACAGTATAAGGCTCAGCACTAGAGCTGGGGATGTAGAGGATATAGAAACAAAAGCGCCCTAGCTCTTAAGGAGATTACTTTCTACTAGAGTATAATTCTATTATATACACTATTAGAACATAACACTTAGTCATCTTCTACAGGCTACCATCAGATGTGTTGTAAGGTGAGCACATTTGGACATTAACTAGCGTTTATTAAGCACCTATTTTACATTATTATGAATTACTAATACAGAATTAACTATAGATTGTATATATTCTAATATATTATGCTATATTATATAAGCACCTAAATTATGCACCAGGTGCTGTGCTAATAAACACCGGGGATTCAAAGAAAGGCAGAAAACAGTCCCTGCTCTCAAGGAGCTCATAATCTAATGTTGGAAATATGCAAGAAACTATGTGCAAACAAGATATGAACACGATGAATTGGGGGTAGCTTTGGAGAGAACGCACTAAAATTAAGGATGTGACTTATGTTAGGAAGAAAGGCCCATGTCAATTGATGTTATAACCAAGGAAGACAGCCAAGTCTAGAAGCATGCAGTGGTGCTCACATGAATTGCTGGATAGTTCAATCATGGAAGTATATATTTACTGGTATAAATTTAAAACCTGGGACCCTAAGATTATGGCTGAGATTTCCATAAACAAAAGTTACATCATATCACACAATTTTAATATGCATTATGCATGTCTTAAACTTTCAGTATTTTCTAGATGCAAGGTTCTCAAAGTATAGTCCAGGGACCTCCTGGTCAAAATTATTTTCTTAATACTACTAAGACATTTTAATTTCTAATATGGTAAATATTGATGGATATATCCCACATTAAAAACGCTCTTAGGAGGGTCCTTAATAATTTTTGAGACTGTAAAGAGGTCCTCATACAAAAAAAATTTGAGAACAGTTATCTAATCTATACAATGCAGATAAGAAGTCAACATTGGAGTCAGGAAGAACTGAGGCCAAGGTTTGCCTCTGACTTATTAATTGTGCTACCATGAGCAAGTAACCTAACTTTTCAGTCCTCTAGGCCAGAAATATTTATCAAAATAAAAAAATATATAATAGAACATAGAAAATGTTAATATGTAGTTTTGCCAATACACAGCCTGCAGGAATCCTTATGTACTGTTTGGTGGCCCTCTGTTTCTATTTGAATTTGATACCGCTGCTCTGGACAATCTTCTACAGCACTATCGCTGTAAATTACCCATCCATTTTCCAGACTCCTCTCTCTCCAACGAAAAAACAAAAAACCATAAATTCAAGAACAATGCAAGACAGTCTAGGAATTCGTGGCTATGGGCAGGACTAGAGAGCAGGTGGTTTGTAATTTTTTTTGTATTTGTTTGGAAATGAGGTACTTTAGCACTCAAAATGTTCTAGCAACTAATTTGTGCTTAAGTGTGACAATTGCTGGGGGTGGGTTTTTTTTTGTTTTTTGGGTTTTGCTTTTTTACACATTTTGTCCTCCTCATAAGTTCCAAAGAGAAGAAAATAAACCTCACTAACCAAAAATATGCTGCAGCTCTTTCAAATATCTAAGGATACAAAAGGAAGATGGATTGCATTTTTGCTCAGTTATTTCACTTCCAGTTTTGTAGTCTGCTCCTCCAATATCAACTTAAGGTTGAAATTATGAAGTGTTCTTTACATGGCCCATTAAACAGTCTGCTCTCTTAACTGATATATTAGGTTGTCTTTTAAATATACTCTAGGGTACACATGAATAATTTTAAAACACCTACCAAACCAAGAAGTTTGTTATTTAGGAAATTTTAAAAACCCGCCCAAACTGAAATGATTGTCAAATATTGTTCTTGTTTTGAATTTGGTGGCTGCAATAAGAAACCAATTTCAATACCAAAAGGAGAACCAATTTATGTTGCAGTATAATGACAAAAGGCCAGATCTTTTTTGGATATAAACCATATTAAAAATGACTAGGAATGCTAAGTGGTCGGGGAATAAATAAAAGGTCATAACAACAACAGTGTTGTATTCAGCATTTTTCTTGATGTAAAATGGAGGGTACAAGAGAGATAGTGTGGCCTGGTGAATAGATGACTATCTTAGAGCCAGGAAAACCTGAATTCAAGTCTAGTCTCACCAACATCCCAGTTGTCCAACACTGACCAGACTGTCTATACTTTGTGTTTCCCAGGCCACCTTCTAAAATTGTAAGTTGCAGAATACCTGCCTATTTGTACGGGTAGAGTAAATTTCCTCACCCTGAGTTTCCTACACTCATGAAATCTACAGGTCCAGATCATCTTCTTACCCCAAAAGAAGAACAAAAACAGAGATAGGGGCCACAGGGTTTCCATAATGCAATAATTCATTCCTAACACTGGTGATAAACTCAGTTACATTTAGCTAATATTTATTAGGTGTCTACTATGTGCAAAACCGAATATGTCACAGCATCAAACTGTTAAGTGCCATTATACTGAATCTCTTTAGACATAGCCAAACAAAATATTTTATACTGCAAACAGGAAAGGTAAAAGTAAAAATAAGATATTTAAGAAGATATAAAAGGAGTGAAAGAAAAAAATACAAATGAACTTTCAATCATATTTTGTTCCATTTCCATCTTCTATCACAGGGGTTTCTTAACTTCAGATCCATAGCTCTCCAAAGGATCTGGGAATAGATTTCAAAGGAGACTTGGGAGAGGAAAAAGATTCCATCTTTATTTTCACTAAGCTCTAATTTAAATTTAGCATTTCCATCAATTGTGATTTTTTAAAATATTTTTTTAGGAAATGAGTCCATAAGACGGCCCAAGCTGTCTTTGACATTTAACAAAAAGGATCATAGATCTTGAGCCAGAAGGACCTCAGAGGACATCTAGTCTAATCCTCATCTTTAAAAGATAAAGGAATTGAGGCCAAGGGGTTTAATAAGTGATTTGTCCAAGGTCATACAACTAGTAATTGTAAAATGTAGGATTTGAACCCAGTTTCTCTGTTTCACTGTAACCTTGCTGTCTCCTATCAAAACCATGACATTACTGAAATGATGGTAAGCTTATAAGCAGCTATACTTTTCAGGGTTTGCAAAAGTAGAGAGCTGTCCTGAGAACAAGGCAAGGATATTGGGAGAGGGAAGCCCTAGATGGCGAGTCTATTACAAAATTTTTTCTAGGGACTCAGAATATCAAGTCATACCACTAAGTACAAACTTTTATAGTTGTAATATATGCCAGTTCAAGCAAGTGCTGTTCTCCACCATCATACCTGAATATCCTATGAATACTTCCCAATATGATGATACAATCATCTGGCTGTTTGTTAACATAAATCACTGCCAAATGTATTTACCTTAGAACAGATGAAAAAGAAACTGACAGAATAGGATGGTCTATTCTTTACAATATGGAAAAAGAAAGAACTCTGATATAAAAGGTTTGGCTGGCATTGTCCTGTGATTTTCGATATCACAGAATATATTTAATGAGGTACTTCTTATAGTTTAGATTTTACTTATGATTGTACTGTATATTAAAGTCACAATCTAATGTTTACATCACATCACAGGATGCTATTGTTGACACTCTAGGGGGAGAACTTATTTTAACAGAATAAGAATTCATTCAAATTTGGTAGAAACTCAAACTTTTCAGGGTTTTGAGTTCATTTTTGGCAGCATATGGCTTCCTATATCTAAGAGAAATACTTTTAAAATTAGACCATAAAAAGATAAAAAGTTTTGGACATCAATTAGTTTGCAACCCATCTAAATATTGTTTTGTATGTATAAAGGAATTAGACATATGGATTAAATCTCCATTAAAACACAGCAGGGTTTTAAAAATGAATGGGGTTAAAAAGAGAGTTTTGGAAAATTCACTTAGCTGTTCTCACACCTTCAAACTTCTAAAAAGCAGCTTAAACTGATTATAGACACCAAAAGCTAAATGGGACACTCTTTGCTAGATAATTTGTTGATGGAGTTGGTTCAATTATAAGGGACCGCTGATTAAGAGAAGGCAGGTGACAGAACACCTGCCATCTACCCACCTTAGAAAAAGCTTATTTACAGTTTGGGCCTACAGTAGGCCTAAAAACATCATTCATGCACATGTGCACATCTGCTATAAGAAAGGCAACCGAAGGTAATATGAGACTATAACTACTGGATCTTTTTTTTCCTTACATGATAACTTTATTCTGGATAATTTGATTAACTCAATTATATGCCAGCAGTCTGAGTGACTTATGATGGCCACCTTCCCATCTTACTCTTTCTCCCTCATTTTTTCTTAGTTGACCACTTGTAAGAGTAGCAAATTAGCAAAGAACTCTAGAGGGTGTGTTTCATACACACTTAATAAGAGAATTTGTTCTGTGAAGTTTGGATTCAGTCAAAGGGCCACATTTGAGGTCCTAGAGGACCATGTGTGAACTTGAGGCTGCAGGCCCCCACCCCTGGTAAGGGGATGAGAGTGGAAACAATCCTAAGGCCCTGACACAGGAAATCTGGGCAAGTTTTTCCTTAAAAAATCTCATCCTTGAGACTTGACTGGATTTAAGTAGACTTAAAGCTACTAACTACTGTAGCTTCCTGGTGGCCTAAGTATGAGAAAACCAGGTAATAAGGAGTCACCTGGCATGCTGAGAGGCTTCTGATTAGCAGACCATCATGGGCAACACATGGGTAACACAGGGGCAACATCATGGGCAAAGGAGAAGCTGTACCAACTGAATCAATGCTGAATATAATTTCCCTAATACTGCTAAAACAAGCTAACTGTTGGATATTTATGAGAGTCTCATTTCCTTTCAATCTAGAACATGAGCTACCACACTGGCCTTAATAAGGCTAGACCAGAGGGGCTTCATAGGTTGACTCATCTCAAAACTAAACAGAAAACCCTTGGGAATTTTTGTTCCACCGGGACATTGAGCAGAGAATTAGGGGAGAAATCTTAAGAACAAAGACTGAGAACCTGAAATCATCTCAGAGGCCATCTATTCCAACCTCCTCATTTTATAGCTGAGAAAATTGAGACCATAGATTTTAGATGACTTGTTCAAGGGTCACATAGGTGGTAAATAGGTTGGTTTGTCTTTTCTTTTCAAAGAGGACCATGACATCAGGGAAATGATGACAGGACTTGGCAGTTGACTTTGAGTGAGGGAGGGCTGTGCAAGGTCACCACCGTCTCACTTTCTCTTCCAGAGTCATCTGAGTCCAATGAATAGGCCAGCAACCCTGAGGGTCTTCCCCTCTCAGCTTGAATTTTTTTTTAATAAAAGGGGCAATCCCCTGACCCACTCCTTAAAGAGGCCTATTCACCGAATGGGCATTATCTCATTCAAAATGAGAACCTGAAAAGGCCTTAGCTAAAAGGGTCAGGGTCTCCCATCCCATCCTGGGCTATCTCCAATTGTCCTGATGGATATCTGACCACTGGACCGAGATGGCTCTAGTCCTTTTTGAAAATGAAGGACAAATACAGTGACAATAGGTAGTTAATATCAGAGGCAGGACCCAGTTGTCCTTCTACTATACTGTGCTGCAAAGCCATATCAGATGGTTCTATTGTTTCTCTAACTAGAAAAAAAAACTTAAATCTGATGATTCTATGAACCTCTACAGATGCCTCCTGAATTCCTGCCAATGTTGTTTAACACTGGCTTTAGAAAGTACTGATACATTGTTCTGCCCCTTTACAGGGACCATATTACCCAAGTGGACACTGAGACTTTTGCAAATGATATCAATCATCTATCCCAACTATCAACATATCAGTAAAAGGAAGAACAATGGATAACTAGCCATTAACAAGTACTACAATCCAAAGTGCCCATCAGAAACAACTACTAATAATAGGTCCTGTCCCAGGATGGGATCTGGCCCCAAAAGTCAGGTTTCCCAGGGGATGTGCAGTGAGGAGTGTAGTCATTACCAGCAGGATAAAGGCATCAAACTTGACAGTTACAAAAGCCTGATAGACAGCTGTACAGAAAATGTCAGATAGACCAATACATATGTGGCCAACAAGGACTCAACTCAATAAGCAACAGCTATGTCTGAAAAGGACTTAAGACAAATCCACTCCAGATGTGAAGTCATGGATCAACAGCTGAAAGATAGATACATAGAACAGAAATCAAAGAGAGGGTTTACCGAATTCAGAAGTTTCAGGCACTCTACATGTATCTTCTACTTTTCTAGTTGCCAGTGTTTGCTTCTGGCAGGGATGGTGGACACAGTAGAGTATTCCTTAGAACCTCCCTGAAACATAGTATAAAGCAAGGCCCTTTTTCTAACAAACCAAGGTACTACTGGATCACTTAATCCAAAAATAATCCAGTCTCTACACATAGAAGAATTAGTTTCAATACTGAAGTTCTCTTAATCATGTATAGAATTCTTAGCTATTAGGCTAATAATAATAATCCCTCCAAAGGTATCTATCAAATGGTCATATGTCCCTCAAAAAAAAAGCCTATGAAAAGAGCGTATTAACTGTCTGTTCCAAAACTACAACTATTCCTCCAATAAGATTAGTATGATTTCAAGTATGATGAAATAATGAAACCAACTCAGTACAGATCCCACTCTCCCTACCAAAAAAAATTTTTTTTCAGAGATTCCTGGAAAGGTCCTGCTGTCTACAAAGTAGAGCTCTGCTGGGTGTGGTGGTACATGCCTATAATCCTTTCTAAAGAAGAGAGGCTGAGCCTGATGGATCCCAGAGTTGTGGAGTTCTCAGCTGCAGTGGGGCTAAAACCTGATAGTAAGTACTAAAATCCAGTACAAATATGGTGGGCTCTGGGAAGAAGAGGGCTACCAGGCTGCCCAAGGAGTGGTGAACCAGCCCAGATCAGAAAAATCAGAGAAAGTTAACACTTCTGTGTTGATCACCATTGTGACTGGGTCCATGAATAGCCAGATAACACTTCTAGACTACTATATTTCTAGGGTGGGTGAGATAGAGAGATCCAGTGTCAAAAAACAAACAAACAAACCAACACCAAAAATCAATTAAAAATAGAGCTTCACAAATGATTCGTGATACTGTGTGTGTGGGGGGGGATATTCTTTTACTTCACAATTAGCAATAAAGCACAACATTGAAGCGTACCTGCTAGAACTAAAACATTTACTTAGATTCACCCCAAGGTATAAATGACCTTGGTAACTATGTGGTACAGAGGACAGACTGCCAGGTCAGGAGTCAGGAAGATTCATCTCCCTAAATTCAAATCTGGCCTTCAACTCTTACTAACTGTGTGATCAAGGTAAAATCATTTAACCCTGTCTGCCTCAGTTCCTCATCTGTAAAATGAGCTAAAGAAGGAAATGACAAACCACTACAGTGTCTTTGCCAAGAAAACTCCAAATGGGGTCATGAAAAGGCAGAAAGTGACTGAAATGACAACAACAACAATAATAAGTGACCCCTACCATAATTTCTCCTGAAAGCAGATTTTGATAAGTACAACAGAGAAGACATTAGATGCCCTGAAATGTTGGATGGATGAGCAGGGCACTGGAGAATGCCTCAAGAAGAGAGGATGAGGATACAAACATACAGCCTAGGCCTTGTGCTGAAGGGGACTTTCTCATGAAGAACAACTCGAAGACACAGATGTGGGCTACATTTAGCTCATGAGATTTTCCCTCTTCAGGATAATGAGAGCGATAGTCACTAGACACTGACTTTGGAACCTATCATGTGCCTGAAAGTTCCCCAATTTTTTTGGCTCTTTAATGATTGCCTGTCGACCCCTGTGCTCTGCCTCAAATTAAAGCATCAAAGATTCCATTATCAGAATATCCATCTCTGTAACACAGGAGATATGGAAATTAGAAGAAAGAAAAATTCCACTAAGAACTTGTCAACTAAGCCATTCAAATAAAACAGTACAGATAATCTAACAAGGTAATTGGCATGAGAAATATCTTATCATACATTGACACAAATTCTAAAAATTGTTTAAAAACAGAAAAAAAACAAACATAATCAGACCCAATGGGAATCAGGTGAAGAGTGAATATGGTATAGTATAGTTGGAAGAGAACCGGCCTTGAGTCCAGCAGAAAAAATCCATCCTGGGATCCTTCCTAATGGTGGTAGTATTTACAACAAGCTTTCTCAGCCTCAGTTACCTTATCTGACCTGGTGTGTGCTAAACAGGGAGTCACAGCACTATTTAACCACCTGTGTAACCTCAGGCAATTCAGTCACTAACTTCTCTGGGCCTCAGTTTCTTCCTTTGTAAAATTAGAGGATTGGACTAGATAACCTCTCAAGTCTCTTCTAGCTTTAGAGATAAGATGCGATGAAATGGAAATATTTGTTGGTCTGACTTCACAAGGTTATCATGAGGCCAGAATGAGATAAACATGCTACAAAGCTTAAAGTGCTATATAAATTCCAGTTTTAATTTAGTTGGATTTTATTACTACTTGTTGTTATTATTCTAAACATTCACCATCCTTTAACAGAATCTTCCTAACATTTCTTCAGTAAGATGGGTATATTTGAGTATCATTCACAATTGTTCTTTGAACAGAATAGACAGTCAATGAATCTTTGCTAAATTGAATTGGAAAATGGTGAGGTAGATAGGTGGCGCTTTCGGCATGGAGTCAGAAAGACTTGAGTACAACTCCAGTCTTGGACACTTACTAGCTGTATGACCCTGGGCAAATCACTTAACTGCTGTCAGCCTCAGCTCCCCTAAATGGGGGTTAATAATAAACATTATTATAAATGGGGATAACAGCACCTACTTCCCAGGGTTGATCTGCAGATTAAATTCAATAATATTTGTAAAGTACTTAATTAGCACAGTGCCTGGCACATAGTAGGTACTTAAATTCTTGCTTGCTTCCTTCCACATTGATCTCCCTAGTTTTTTTCTTTTTCTTTTTTCTTTGCTATCAAGACATTTGAGAGTCTAGAGTCCTTTTTGTCTCCTAAGTGCCCTCAAACTGAATAAAAGCTTAGGGATTTTGATGTATTTCAATAGTACTACTTCTTAATCTCTAGTTCTGGTTCCAAGTCCAACCCTCTTGACCATTATGAAAGTCAGGTAGGAAAGAAACAGAAGAAAGGTTTTCCCCAACTTCAGTTCACATAAAGGCTCACTGTTAACAAACAGAAGAATCAGCTGCCTCCATCAGGAGTGAGCCAACAAACAATAGCTTCCTTTAAATCAATTTCCTCCATTAACTATAATGAGAAAGGAATATTTGCTGAAGTTGGAGAAATAACAACATGAATAGGATACGAAAAAGCTAATAACCCTAAAGTCACCATTTGTCAAGAAAACACCATCTGTAGGCATATTCGTTTATCTGGCCTTTCTGATGTCAACTAAGCAATCACATATGAAGGGTACTTTTATTGAAAATAGATTCTAAAATTAATAACTTAAGTAGTTCTGGGTCTAGTGGCCAAAGTTCAGCATTTCAACCACCTTAGGAAGAAAATATGAATAAATCAATTTGCATTGAAAAGCTCCTTCATGAAGTTGGCTGGGCAATGTGGCGGGCATCCCAGCCTGTTCAGAGGAGCAGAAGATGGGTTTTGTTTTGCAGAAGACTGCTTGGTCCCAGTTGAATAATCTGCTGGTACTCACTGTTAGCAAAGCAGTAAATAGATTATGGGTAAACAGGTATTAACATTCTGATTAAACATTTTAAAACCTCACACCCATATTTAAATACACACAGAGACACAAAATCTTATTATGCTGAGGGAGCTCTTAGTATTCTCATTCTTGGAACCAATTCTACCTTTAATTGCTATATATAGATCCATAGCCTGAAATGTATATCAGCCACACATTTACCAGAAGCAAACCTTTTAAACTCTCTTACTCAGGTCTAGTCTAAGGTCCTTAACAACATTCTAATACAGAACCAAATTCAATTGGATAACTGACCTAGCTCTATGATTACTAACCAACTTTACTTTTTATGATTATCCAATTACTGTTTCTTATCCCCATGTATTTCCTTTGGAAAAAGACCAGGCTACAGTCATCTTTTTATACCAGCCATAAAAATACAGTCTTCTTGGAAAGATTCCCTCTAGTTTCCTTAGGATCCACTGATTGAAAAATTTAAATAAGAGTCACAATGGAAGAGACATTTTTAATAAGCTTTCTGGGTTTGAAATCTTGGTAAGAAGCCCAAAAGCTTAGTAGGCCACAAACATTTTTAAAACAGTATCATCTTTCTGTGGCACACTATTTAGCATGGCAGAATCAAAAATAATGAATTCATAAGTAGTACCGATAATGCATATTATAGTAAAGTAAACAAAATTGACCTTCTTTACTATTTTGAATCTACACAACTTATTCCTAGATGCAGATGGAAAAGCCTACCCTGGGAATTGTGACATGCAAGCATGAAAGATAATAAGCTGACCCGGGAGATGTGGGATTGAGGTCTTCAGAATTCTGTCTAGACAAATGAGATCCCTTATATTTCCAGGTCATGCTTAATGCCTGAGGATGGAGTGAGCAGGTTGGATGCATGTAAGGGCAGTACACTCTTAGTAAACTATCTGCCTTCCAGTTTAACCAGAGGAGGAGAAGCATCCAGTTGGGTGGGTGGGTAGAAGCAATGGGCAAATCCTTCCATTTCTCTTTTACATTTCCTTTCTTCCCACTCCCCCCCCCCCCACAAAGGAGAGTTCTTTCTCATAGAACAGATGCCCACCATCTTTCCACACATTCTTCTCCTTCCACATATGTTGCCTTGCACCTTTTGGGTCACTGCCCACCTCAGGCAATGCTGATAGTAAGTCAAAGAGATGATATAGCCCCAATAACCCTTGACAAAATAGGCTTGTTTGTTTAGACCATTTTCATGGGTTACCCCAGAAGCCCATAAGCCCCCCCCATCCCTTAAACCTTTCCATAACATGTGCTGAACTTCAGATTATTAAGCACATTGCAACCTTTAACATTTAAGGAGAGGAGAGGCGGCACTCACTATTTGAAATTTCCAGTGATTTCAGCTTTGAAGCAGTTTTAGGACAGGACACCTGGAAGGGCAAAGGCAAGAACCACCTACTGTTCCTGACACTGGGTAATGGTGGGGGGGGGGGGGGGAAGAGTTCTAATCCTCTTATAGGTTGTAAAAGATTCCTTGACTCATAATAGTCCTCTCCAATCTCCACCCATGTGCTCTCTCCCCCCACCTTTCTTTTGATGTGGACTGTACATTCTAAGAGGGAGATTCCTTTTGCTGCTACTGCTGGCTGTGTGTGTGTGTGTGTGTGTGTTTCCTTCACTTGAACTCTGAAATTCTCCTGGATCACCAACCCATCCACCTGTCTCCTTTCTTTTCTGCTCCCAAACACCAAGTGCAGCGTTTAAATCTAAGCCCTCTTCTCACTCCTTAAACTTGCCTTCCCAGTACCGGTTCCTGAAGGCAACCTGCCCGGCGCTAGGGAAGTCTTGACAAAGTTGGGCGAAGGGAAGCTGCTGAGGAGCCCTGAGGGGCAGTTCAGGAAATTAATTCTATGAGTTCGCTGGGGGAGGAGGATTGGGAAGGGGGCACTCAGCGAGCTGGAGGGGGAAGGGGAATAGCCCGGGGAGAGCGCCCACACAGAATCTCCTCCAGGTAACCCCCGGATCCTGTGCGCCCTGTGGAGCGCAGACGGCTAGTTGGGGAGCGCAGGCGGCTAGCAGCTGTGCCCACCCTCCCACCAGTTTACTGGGGCTGCGGGGCCGGGTTGGCACCGGGGCTGTCAGAGAGCCCGCCGACTGTGGGGGGCGCGGAGCAGGGACTTACTTCAATGTGAAGCTGGGGGAGGGGAGGGGACGGGAGGAGGGAAAGAAGAGTTAGTAAACAAGATACTTAAAAAAAAAGTACACACCAAAAAACCTGAGCTAAGAAGACTGGGGGGAAGGGGAGAAGGTGAAAAGCGGGTGCGGAAATCTTATGCCGCCAGAGCTCCTGTCTCCCCCCACAAATCTCAGCGGGACTGACCTGCCAGCCGTCTCTCTCTGACATTTTTCCACAACAAATCCCAGGCTTTGGAAGTGGAGTCCCGTAACTGCTCACTGATTGATCTCCTGAGCTGGGGTTTCAGAGGTTTCCGCTTGCTGGTCATTTTAGATCCGTCTGCATAACGACCAGGCTCCCCACCACCACCCCCAGCTCTCTCCAGCAATCAGTCTCTTAGCAATTGCCGAAAGAGAGCGCCTCTTTCCCGGAGTCCCAGGACCCGCAGCAAGGGCCACACATGGGTCTGCCCAGCCAACCTCCTGCACTTGTAGTCTCCACACATCAGAAAGGCTGGGAGACGTTTTCCCTGGGACCGCACCGCATGGCTAACCTGTACGCTTCATCAACTCCAAGGCTCCATTTCCCCACTTTCCCTCTTGTTCCCTCCCCTCCCGGCTTCTCTCTCTGGGGCTGTTTAGAGTCCCTGATTCCTTCCAGGACCGTGCTCTCTCCTCTCTCTCTCTCTTTCTTCCCTCCCTCCCTCCGGAGCTTAAGAGTCTGGACCAGATGTGCAGCAACTTAGAGAGTTTCCACCACCCTTATTCAATTTCACTCGCAGAGCACAGGGGGCTCTGCTCCTTTCTCCTCCTTCTACCTATTTCTTGATTTCCTGTATTTTTCTGCCTAAGAGACTTTTAAAACGCTTAAACAATGTGCCCTAGGCCGGCCTCTCTAAAATTGTAACTATCACTGTTTTCCTGTGTTCGTGCCACGTGATATCAATTATTTTAACTGCCATCCTGTTGTCTTGAATTCATTTGGGACTTATGGATAATTTGGGGAGGAGGGTGTTTTTAAGGTGTGGTGCTTGGATCATGATGCAGCCGTTAACTTTTTCAGGGTTGTGTGTGTGTGTGTGTGTGTGTGTTTTTAAGTTATCAATAGACTTGCATGAGAGGAAACAACCAAAAATTTGCACTTTGAATAGAAAATAAGCAGCAGCATGGAATAGTGGAGAGTGAACTACCCTCAAAGCCAAGAAGCCTTTGGATTTAGGTCCCACCCCTGGCCCAAGCTATCCGTGTGACCTTGGACAAGTCACTTATCTTCTCAATGGCAACTCTTACAGATCTTAACTGCCTGATCTGCATTGAGAGAGGGGAATTCCTCACTGGGAATTACCTATACAACAAGATTAATAGCCTAGTTCAAAAATGAGAGAAAAAATGCATTTTTCAAAAGAAAGGTAGCTGTGGTATGGCACAGCGAGTGGATAAAAGATTGACCTTGGAGGCAAGGAGAGATGGTTCAAATCCTCCCACAGAAACTTATTGGCTGTGATTCTCAAGACAGTTTGCCGAACTTTTCTGTGCCTCTGTAGGACTTAATCTGCCAAGTCCTAGGTCCACTGTGGTTCATATCTGCTAAGCCCCCACAGATCTTCTCCAATTGAAATGTAAAAGTCAAATGGGATATGTAATCTATTCATAAAACGGGTTTTTACACTATACCAAAAGATCAAGTTATTTGTACAATTAATGAGACACATGAGGAAAGTAGTATATGAAACCAGAAGGTTTTTAAAGTTATTGTAGCCAGTGGAAGGGGCGAACTGCACAGTAAGCATTAGGTATATAATCACTAATTTACTTTAATATGCATTGGGGGTGGGGATGAGAAGGAAATATTTTCTGATACAATATTGGAAAAGGCATATATCAAGCTCTCAGTTGGACTAGGCTTTTCAAGAATCTATAGCAGCGTATTTACCACGTTATTTAACTAGTCTTGGGACCCCAATATATAAATATGTTGTTTTTGTGTAAAATGGGTACGAGTACCACTTTCAAACTGGGGGAGGGGAGGCAATGCTCTGAAGATTCCCAACGTCATGTTTCTAAAGGGAATTAAGGTTCATTATTTCAATATTGGCAGCATTGAATGATCTATTTGATATAAACCTTAGGTTTGGAAAAAAGTGCCTGGGATACTTAAAATATCTCAGGAATTAGGTTCTGAGACACAAAGACAAAGAAGCAAAAATATTCCCTGCCTTCAAGGGGCTTCTCTTTTACTAGGGGATAAAACAGGTAAACAGATATGAATATTCAGGATAATTTGAAAAGAGAATGATTGGGTTTTAACAATTAGGAAGAATCAAGAAAGGTTTCCTGTAGAAGGTGGTACATTACAAAGTAAAGCTAGTCGAATTTTTCCCTTTTTTTCTAAATGTCTTTCTGTTAGTCTCACAAGCACTAAAAAATTAATTGACATTTTCTTCTAGATGACTTTCCATATGCATTGACAATTAACAAAAAGTATTTCACCGCACATATGCTATAAATTGCTTCTGACCTGGGGTGAGGAAGCCAATAACTATCTGCAGGGCTGCCTTCTACCGAATACATTAGTTCATATTTCTAGTGGAAATTGGAAGGAAAGTCAGTAAGAACAGCCTTTATTACTTAAAAAATCCAAGTACATTCTTGTAGTTTTATTACTTACTATCCATAGCTGTGCAGACATCTGAGCTGGGTTTGAAATTCTTTTTTCAAAAAAATTTTTAGGTTCTGTGCTAGTATTTTAAAGTTTTAAAATTGTTCATTGGAAGGTAATAAATCACAGATCAGAAATGGACACAAAAACATGGAAATATGCATAGCTACAGTCCAGTCCAGATTGCCTTCTGAACTTATGCCAAATACCCTTTTGATTACATCCTCTGCTTTGTATGCATGTAACTGGTAACATAAATGCTCTGCAAGGCATGGGATTTCTGTTATCTAAAGTGACTGCTATACAGTATAACAACAAAATGTTTAACAATTACATTCCCAGGGAGACGCTGTGTTGTATTTAACTCTAAAAGATATCCCTATTTGGATTAAACAAAGTCAGAAACTGTAACATTATCCACACAAGTGGGGCAAGAAAGCATGGGAGCAGGCAAGTCATTTCACTGCTCATTTAGCTCCAAGGATTCCAATCCCCCTACTGTTTCCTAATCTGATATTTTTTCCCCAGAAGCCACTGAGTAGCGTTTGTCTCAAAGTAAATGGAGTTTACATAAATGAGTAACTCAGTGATGAATTCTGGTTTTGCCAATTTGTGTGACTTCAGTTTTTCAAGTGGGAACGAATTTAGTACTAGCCAAAAGGTAAGAAACTGAAATCACCTTGCCATTCCAGGGTCTCACAAGCAGTCACCAGCTTTTATACACAGAAGGCACTAAACAATTAGTTACTAATAGACTTTCTCCTCAACTTCGCTGGACAGTTTTCTTGAATGGTCAGGCCTAGTTCTCACAATTTAAAACATCTGTTGCTATATGAAAATGAAACAAATAAAAACATAATGGTTGGTAGCACAACATAACACCTATTCTGAGTTCTTTCTTCAGTCTCCCAGCCTAGGTAATTAAGACATACCACAAACACAGCCAAAGGCAACACAGTTAAGAGCAGTCCTGCAGAAACCCACCCATCTGCACCTCTTTAGCACCTACAGCTTGAATACCAAATTGACTTTTGAGCTCCTTTGTCTCCTTTCTATAGTAATAGCTGACACTTCTTATGGCACCTTCTCTAGAGCTCCTTAAGGGCAAGATTTTGTGTGTGTGTGTGATCTTTTCCTTACATGGGGCTCTGCACAGAGTAAGGGGATAATGTTTGTCCATTTGAAGGCTTATTGATTATTGATTGGTTTTTTGGGGGTTTCTGGCCAACCAAGTTACAGAAGGCCGGCCTTTAAGCCAGAAAGGCCTGTCTTCAAGTCCTGTCTCTGATGCAGTTTGGTTATGTGACACTGGACAAGTCACGACCTCTCAGTCCTCTGGGTAAGTCTGTAAGACTATGTGGAAGGCAGAGAAAAGCTGACCTGCATAGCAAAAGGGTCTTTCCCTTACCAATGTAACCACAGGTCAACTTCCTATTCTCTGCTCTTATTTGATCTTTGCAATGACACTAAAACAGGCATTAGTATTTCCATTTTTCAGCTAAGGAACTTGAGTGACATCGGAAGTTACACTTATTAAGAACTGACTTGAGACAGGACTTGAATCCAGGCCTTTCCCTACCCAAAGCCCAATGTACTTTTCACTACTCTGTGATGCCTCCATGAATGCTCCCAGTCATATTTCACCCTCTCCTTCCAACCTTGAATGTCTGGGTTAGTCCTATCTATACCAAACATTATTTGAACCCATTTTATGTCTGCCTCCCTTCTTTCCCCTGATTCATGGTGTCAGGTGTTACATGTCACTGAGAAGGCAATGAAGCTGATGCTAACTATCAGCAGGGCCTGAAGTCTTGGCTCAAGGAGAGTCAACCACCCCATTCCTGATGGCGCCATGCCAGGGAGCAGCTGTTCCTCAGTATTCCATGGCTAGGCGCCATCATTTCAAGCTCTGCTGCAGTGTTTTTTAAAGCATTTCTTCTAACTGTCCTGCCTACAATGGCCTCACTTTAGTTCCTTACATGGTAGCAGCTTGGGTAGTTATCTATGAACCATCTATCCGAACTCAGGGTTGGTATGATCCAATGAAGATGCTTTATACTACTGCAGCGGTTCTCAACCTGTGGGTTATGTTAAGTTTGTAACAATGAAAATATATCCTGCATATCAGATACTTACATTACGATTCATAATAGTAGCAAAATTACAGTTATGAAGTAGCAATGAAAATAATTTTATGGTTGGGGGGGGGTCACCACAACACAAGGAACTGTATTAAAGGGTTGTGGCATTAGGAAGGTTGAGAACCACTGCTTTATAAGAAACAGTGCATTCTCTTGGCTACATTTCAAGACTTGAGTGTTGTTGAGCTTGCATTTTTAAAAAATGTTACATGTATTTTGTTTTGCTTTGTTTTTGGTCTGAAGTCATGAGAGTTTCCAGTGTAGAAATTCCCTAAACACATGGAGATCAGCAACTTACTCACAACTTAAAACTCAAGAGAGTTGCCTATGGATCTGAGAAGTTAAGTGATTGACCTGTAGTCACACAGTCAATATGTAGCAAAGACAGGCTTTGAACCCCAGGTTCTCTTGACTTCATAAACCAGCTTTCCTTGATATCATGCTGCCTCTCTGTGTCATGTGTGGTATAAGTTACATGATTAATTTTACCAGGGAGGAAGATGATTTCTCTCAAAGCCCCCCATCCCTTTTTCTGCCTGTTACCACCATTAACCCAATCTGCCATGTTAGAAATCTTTTGTTTGTCATCTTTGACTCTTCCTACTCTCTCACCTCATCAGTTATCAATGTCTATTGAGTCTGCCTCTGCAGTATCTCTAAGACCCATTCATTCCCTCATCCCAACCAACTTGGACTTGTGTAGTAATCTCTTTAAAAAAATAGATTTTTATTGCTATCTTTTGTTAATACATATCCTAGATTTTCCATATCCCCTCTCCCAGAGAGCCACTCCTTATAATAAATGATTCTTCAAGGAGGAAGAAGAGGGGAAAAAAATCAGCAAAGTTGATCAACACATTGAAAAAAATCTGGTTCTGTAATTTAGTCTTCCACACACATGGACCCTGACCTCTACAAAGAAAAGGAAGTATTTTTTCATATCTTGTTTTGGGGGTCAATCTTGTTCTTTATAATTATGCATCATTCATTTTAAAATTGTTTTTGGTGGTTCTTTCCATTTGTAGCAACAAAAACAAATAATTAGCATTTCTATATTTCTTTGTGTCAGGTGCTGTACTAAATATTTTAAAAATATTATTTTATCCTTAAAATAATCCTGGGAGGTAGGTGCTTTTATAATCCCTATTTAACAATTGAGGAAACTGAGACAGAGGTTAAGTGACTTACCAGGATAGCATAGTGATAGTAAGTGTCTAAGGTGGGTTTTGAACTCAGGTCTTCTTGGTTCCAGTCCTAATTCTATATCTACTGTTATAGGCACTGGATTCATGGCTCTGGCTACTTCAGTTTACATCAGTTCATGAAAATCTTTCCATTCTTTTCTAAATTCCTTATGAGATTCATATACCACAATTTGTTTAACCATTCTGTAGTTACTTCTTAATAGTCCTTCCTAAATTTCATACTTCCTCTTCTTCTGTCTTCCATACCACTACCAGTCTAGATACAGTTATGACATTCCTCTGCTCAGAAACTGACAGTACCTTCTTGATGTCCACAGTGCCAATTGACTGGCATTTAAATATCTTCACTTATAGTTCTCTTATACTTCTCCCCCACACTCACACTAAGTTCCTTCTGTATTGAACTCTGAATCTCTAACAAACTTTCTTAGCTCACAGACATTGTATTCTTTATACCTGAATTTATACCTCCCTCTTCTCTGCCTTTTGAATTTTCATCAATCTGAACCAATTTAAATTCTTCTTATAGTAAATATTATCTCCTCTGTCAATCCTCTGTTGACTTCTCCCATACCACCCCAGTTGATAATTATCTTCTTTGTGTACTTTGTTCTACATATTTCTATTGCATCTTTCATTCAATATTGTGTACTTCAATTATTTGTGTTTGGGTCTTTTCTCTCAGTTGGAAAGTATACAGCATAGTCTCCATGAGGCCAGGGAAAATGTCCCATATAAACTTGGTGTCACATTGACACGTAGTCCAGTATTATATAACTTTGGTCAACATAACCAATCTGTCATTGTCCCCACAGATAAATTAGCTGTTATTCTTTCTTTAGCTTCATTCCCCCTTCTTTTTCAAATAGAATGTCTTTAGATAGTTAGATGCCTTGGTTGCAGACTGCTGTGACAGCTATCAGTTCACTATTGCTAATGAAAACCCTTGGCTGTGTATAGGGATTCCATTGTGTGTATACCTTGAGAACATATAGCAACTTCAAATATATAGCAAGTCTTTGCTGATATTCGTGGACTCTTTAGTCCAAGAGCCTCCTAGAGGCTTGAAAACATCCTACAGCAGCCATCAAAACCCCCCTCCGTCTTCCATCCCATCCTTTTTTACATGGGAGAAGTGTGGAGGAAAGGGGAAGGGACTGGGCTTAGAATTAGAGAATATAGATTTCAGTCTTATCACTACTACTTATTGTGTTCTCTTGATCTGTGAAGTCAAGAGATCAGACTAGATGGCTGCTAAGGTTCTTTCCATCTTGAACATGCATAATTCTTTATGCTTCACATGTCTACTCAATTTGGATCAACATTCACTCATCCTTTACTCAACAAGTACCTACATTGGGGAAGATATTTTGCTAGTCTCTGGGGGAAATAGATGATTTAGATGTGGTCTCTGCACTCAAGAAAGTTACATGCTAGTAGGGAGATATAACTCATCTATACTCAAAATAATCAGTAACTTTAATGTAGAATGTAATATAAGATGATATGAAAGATTTAAAAAATGGTATGTAGTCCTGGGAGATTCAGTTATTTTCAACTGTGGGAATCTGGGAAAGGTAAATGGAAGGATAGGTATGATTTCAATAGGTAGAGATGACAGGAAGAGGATGAGGGAGGATATTCAATGGTCCAGGAACAATACAAATATATGGAGAGAGGCCTGACCACACAACCCTGTTTTATTAGGTGGGTGATGTGGAGCAGTTTCAAAGAGGGAAAGGGAATAAATATTTATATAGTATCTATGTGCCAATCAGTGTGCTAAGCACTTTTTAGAAATAGCATCTCATTTAATCTTCACAACAATCCTATGAGACAGGTGCTACTGATATTCCTATTTTACAGTTGAGGACTCTGAGGCAAGCAAAGATTAAGTGACTTGCGCAGGGTCACACAGCTGCTAAGTGTCTGGAGCTAGTTTGAACTCTGGAAGACTCATCTTTCTGACTCCCCAGCCAAGCACTCTCCACTGTGCCACCTAGCTGCCTCAATAAGAGAAGGTAAATTCTGATGAGACTGACAGTATCATCATGGAGTAACCTCAGTAAACTTTTCAGGGCAGAGAAGATTGCTGTGAATAATGACAGCTCTTATAAAAAGGGAGTTCAAAAGTTGGGTTCAAGTCTTGACTCAAGAAAGACCGTTTCCAACTGAAGAAGATGAGGGAGACCATGGAGGAGATATCATTTGAGTAAATTTATAAATGAAATATTGGAAAGTAATGGGCAATAAAAATCATATAATTGGTTCTACAATGTGACTGAAACCAATTTTAGGATTCTACACGTGCATGGTAAACAATCCCCTTAAGTAGTGAATTTACAAAAACTATAAAATGCATCCTAATGTTAGTAGAGAGTTGTGAGATGATGCTGTCATTGCTACAGACTGATTTTAAGGAGAGAACACATTCACATGTTGGTTGATTTTCTGTTTTGTATTTCCTCCTAATTAAGAGTGACTGCTTCCATCTTTGTAGGATTCTTTCCCTATTGGTGAGAGGGACTGTTAGCTTCATTCTTTGGAATAATCCAGTGTATATTTCAACAAGTAATATCTGCTCAAAGATCTCCTATGGTTTCCTATTGCCTGCCATGTAAAATTTAAATTGATATTCAAGGTCTTTATGAGCTGGTACTTTCTAGCCTTATCTTACATTACTTCCCTGTACATATTTTAAGCTTCTGTCAAACTGTCTCTTACAGTCCAAATTTCTGGCCAATTGGTTTCTGGACCTGAATCCAAATTAATAGAAGGATTAGATGTAGAAGAAAGAACTTTGGATTTTAAGTCAGAGGACTTGGATTAAAATCATCATTCTGTTGTTTACTATCTGTGTTACCTGAGACATATAATTTCACTTTTCTAGTCTCAGTATCCTCATCTGAGGGGCTGAACTAAATGGTTCCTACCCCTTGTAGTTCTAAATTATATAATCCTATGGCCTAACTCAATGGCAGACCACAATTCCACAGTTCTGAGAGATGAGAATAAAAGTTAAGTTCTCTTCCTTGTCAGTGATCATACAAAATCTAAAGAGAACAAATGGAATTATAAAATGTCTTCAAATAGATTTTTATGAGCCTTGATTTGACAATAATCCAAAAAGTAAGACAAATATTTTTTTAAAAAAAATAAAGTATCTTATTATCACTTAAGTGAATAATAAGGGTTTGTTTCAAAAAAGTATTTAGACAAATTAAAATGGCTTTAAATTAATTAATTGTTACAGCTTTGCTAGCAATTTATTTTGTCCAATATTTCTCTTCCAATGAGACTCCTTAACTTTTTAGAGTTAATTTTAACAGGAAAATATTTTATTTTTTAGATGACTCGGCATAATCTTTGTCCATTCATTGCCAATTTTCTTTCTTTTTTCATTAAAAATTTTTAATCCATCTATTTTTAAAAAAAGACAATACCCATCTAGGTGGCTTGACCAGTCCAGAAATCAAAGTCCCAGAAAAAGAGATTTGGAAGAGATCTCTGTGGCTTTATAACCCAACCCATATCTGAACAGTAATACTCTTTACAAAGTCTCCAAGAAGGGGCCATTCAGCCTTTACTTGAAGACCTTTAGTGAGGAGAAATTTAGTACCTTTGAGTGAGTCCATTCCACTCTAGGAGAGCATAATTGTCGTAATATATATATATTTTAACATGGATTACATTTTCTTCTTTGCAACTTCCACTATTTCCTTCTGGTTCTGTTTTCTAAATGTAAGAGGAACCAGTCAGATCACTAATTATTAATCATACCTGCCATTTCATTCAGTATATGTGATAGAGTTCCTTGACCTTGGTAACCTGAATTCAACAAGGGTAAGCTATCTCCGTACTTGGGTGTAAGCAATCTGTTAATTATTTTTTGTTCTCTCCTTTCCAGTTCAAAAAACACTGTCCTTGGTAGAAAACAAAAATCAAAACCCAAGTAGAACTGGAATCGTTCTTCCTTTTTTCTGTATTCCAATATCATCACCCTATCTAGCCAAGAAATATTTCTGTTATTCAAGTCTTTCTCCAGCAGAGTTAATTTTAAAATTTTTAAAAAGCCACCTTTTAAAAAATTGTCCCTAACTTTCTTTGTCAACTTTAGTTTTTTCCTGAGCTTTAGTGCTTCTGATTCTATCCTTTTTAAAAATTTTATTTATTATATTCTGAACTTAAGAAATAAAACAAGCATTTCTATAACGTAGTAAAATAGAAAGAAATATTATCGAACATGAAACTGCAAATTGATTATGTACAGCTTGCTATTTCTTTTAAATATATAGTGAAGTTATCATGTAACTTTCTCTTTTTCTTCCTTCCCTCCCACCCTAGAGATTGCTACTATTAGGCACAAATATGTGTGTATACATACACACATAAATACACACATAAAAATATCTATCTATAAGTAAAATCATTCAATACCTACTTCTATTTATCACTTCTTTCTCTGGATACAGATTGTGTCTTCCTTCATAGGTGTTTTGTAGTTATTTGGGAATTTATAACAGTCAAAATCACTTCTGATTCTATTCTTGCAGGAGTATGCAATTCTCTGCTTCATATTTATCGTTTATTCCCTGCCCTTGGTTCTGTTCATGTCCTTTAAAATCTAATGTGCTTGTTCAGTTCCCTGTGACCAGTTTCTTCAGACAGCACTCCCTTTTTCTGCCTCATCAGAATTGTTTCTCTATATCTTCACAATTTCATGCTTGAGAGTTTACCATCCTTCCTAGGGTGCTTCCCCTGTAGAATTTTAGGCCATGGGATCCTGCCTATCCTTTCATTGAACCCTTTGAAAACTGCTTTTCAAAAATCATAGTACACACAACACCGGGCTTTCTCCTCTCTTCTGCAACAAATTCTAGGTTGGAATGGTCACTTCTCCTCAAGGTTTCCCACCATGTCCAATCCAGTCCCCAGTTTGCCCTTGGTAGTGAGAATCAGGTCCAAAAATAGAATTTTCCCTTGTTGGTTCTTCATTCCTTTGAAGGATTAAATAGTTATTACAAGAAGATAAGAAATTGTTAGCTAGTATGCATTTGGCAGAAAGAACTACAGCAGATTCTAATTAATTGAAATTCCTCCATCACTACAACTATCATGTCTCTGTGCCAAGCTTGTTTTATGTTTCCTGGATTCATCTATTTTTTCTTTCTGTCCAGCTAGTCTGGAGTATATACTATGATGACAATATTGCTTCTATTTCTCCCTCAGAAGTTCTTCACTCAAATGCTGTCTGCCATGCTCCTCTCCCTCTCCCCCACCTCTAGTATTTCCTCACAGGAGTCTACCTAAATATACAATGCTATTCTACCATTCCTCCCTTTCATTTCCTCGCTACCATCCCTGTTTCTTTTAAGTGAGATCATCTTTGGTCTCCTGAAATACCTAACTTAAATCCAGAAATGAGGTAACTGTTTGAATTTGTTGTCAATTAGAATTATAGGATATCAGAGGTAGAATCATCTAGGCCAGGATCATTGA
>CM053596.1:154972858-154999047 GCA_028646575.1 Pseudocheirus occidentalis
CTAATTGACAACAAATTCAAACAGTTACCTCATTTCTGGATTTAAGTTAGGTATTTCAGGAGACCAAAGATGATCTCACTTAAAAGAAACAGGGATGGTAGCGAGGAAATGAAAGGGAGGAATGGTAGAATAGCATTGTATATTTAGGTAGACACCTATGAGGAAATACTGGAGATGGGGGATGGGGAGAGGAGCATGGCAGACATACAAACATAGTTGGAGGACAGGACTAGACATGTGATTTCATTAATATAGGAAATTCTCAAATGAGGAACACCCTCTACCAATGCAGGTGGGCATCTTCTCTGCAACTTGTAACCTAAGAGATGTGCCTGGAGCACCGAGTGCCTGGGCCAAGTCTCAAAGCCAGCATGTGCCATAGGTGGGGCTGGAATCTAGGCTTCCCACCTCTGAGGCTAGCTCTGCTTCTATCCACACAGGTGCTCTCCCAAAAACAAAGGAACAGACCAACTTTTTAAAGTTAAGTCATTGACAAATTGACTGTGGTGGACAGTGGACTTCAGAATAGTCGAGACATGCTGTATCAATGTGATTAGGCATACTTTTGTGCCTTAATCATGACCTTAATCTGTGAATGAAAAGAAACACTCTTTTGGTTCAGATCTGTGATTTCATTAGCACAGAGAACTCCTGACAGTAAAAACGCCCTCCACTGATGCCTATTGAATGTATAGGAAACTTGTCTGTATCTTAGAAACTTACAGTGACCTGAGGTAGCGGAGAGGTTAAGCAGTTTGTGCACAGTTGCATAGCCAGTGCACGTCAGAGGCAGGGCGTGAATCCAGGTTTTCTTGATCCCAAGGCCGGTTTTCCATAAGGGTACACATGCATACAGATGTATATTTATCCACATGTATACGTAATATGCACATTGTGTATATTTCACACATTACATCTTATAATTCAGATATTTGTATGTATGTATACATATACACAGGTATGCATTCAATACATATTCTTATATAACAAGAGAATATATGTATATATGTATATGAATAATGTGTCTTTATACACACATACTTCATACTATGGTAGTTTATAGTTAAATTAAAAATTAAAAAAAACAACTAAAACTAAAAATTAAAGTGATTAGGGAAATTAATGTTACCAGGTACTTCGGATTCAGTTGGGTTTCTTTTTTGGAGGGGGAAAGGCAGGGCAACTGGGGTTAAGTGACTTGCCCAAGGTCACACAGCTAGTAAGTGTTAAGTGTCTGAGGTCGGATTTGAACTCAGGTCCTCCTGACTCCAGGGCCAGTGCTCCATTCACTGTGCTACCTGGCCACCCCAATTCAGTTTTTATTATGCTTGAGTACAGAAATTATCTCTGAGTTCCTATCAATTAAGGAAAAAGGACAAAATACATCGAGTCATTTATAAGATAATCTTGATGTATAAGGGGTGATATTATTGTTGTAATTGTTGTTACCTTCATTGTTTTTCTTTTTTATTTTGTGTTTGAGAAAACCGAAGCTATGCTAAGAGCCATTTTCCCTCTATCTTGGCTTTGAATTTAGGGGCAGTGAATATGAAAGGTTCTGCAATAAAATGTCAATATTTGAAGTATTTAACAATTTTTAATAATTAAAGTCAATGGGGGAAAATGAAGTGGGGTGGGGGATACTAGGGTGGCAGTCAGGGAGCAGAGTGTGGGGCAGAGCTGAATCGACAATGGGTCATGCTAAAAAGAGCAACAAGGTTTTTATTTGTAAGCATGTCCAGAGCCACAGAATGAGTCAAGTACAAGACTAGACCTAATCTAAGTGGACTATTTAGACATAAGGTTGGTCAGAGTCTTGGTTTCTCTTCCATGGATGATAACAAAAGTATGCTCATCACCTGGGGGAGATACAATATAGAATAGTTGAAAAGTTCAAAACAATATTCTTGGAACAAAAATTATTTCCATTGGCATTAATTAGAAGGAAGAAGGAGCAGGCTTCATAGCATATCTCAAAAGAACTACCATTGAATAATCATTGTCTTTTGTATTATGTATTATGAAAAGGAGCTGTCTCTTCAGTTGAGATTTTCTTTTCCCACACATAGAATTAATTCAGTCTTACTTAAATTGGTTCTCTAAGAGGAATTAAACTTGATCACGGATGACTGTTTAAAAATCATGTTCAACATTCCAGATTCAACATTATAGATCAGGAAAATGAGGCCCAAAAAGCTTAAGTGATTTGGCCAGGATCATATGACTAGTAACTGTCTAAGTCAGCATTTGAACCCAAATCTTTGTGACTCCAAGTCCAGTGCGTTATCTACTACACTGTGCTACTATGCTTGTGTACTACATAGTGTCCCCTCTCACTGGGGATGGTATGTGACTCCCACTCCCACATCCCCACTAACACACACACACACACACACACACACACACACACACACACACACACCCCCTCTAAGGGTACCATGCTATCTTCAGGTTGTTTAGAGTACAGCTCTAGTGACAATTCTGCTGATACTCTGTTACCAGTATTCAAGAACCAAGTGTCGTGTCTATACTAACATAGGTCTTCAGAATGATCCTATCTTTAGGGTAAGTCATTTTAAAAATAGTGCCATAGTATATTTTTCAAAGTTTGTTGTTGTTTTTTCCACTATGGCCACAAGTGATTCCACACATAAATTCTTCATTTTCTTTCTCTTAATTTCTTTGTTACAGTTTTATTATAAGCAGGTGTTTTATTAATGTTAATTTTATCAAGTTTTTCAATTGGGTCATACAACTGTTTTTATGATACACAGTGTCCCAGAACAGTCCAAAACAGCTCCAAGTAGAAGGGGAAAATAAACTTTAAAATGCTTGCAGATGTCACTTCCTGAAAATAAACACCAAGAAGGGCCAGCAGAACACTGGAGAATACTGCTGCATGTACAGGAATGAACTTCATAAATTTTTGATGCTGCTGCTAGGTTTGCCTATATTCGGCCAATTAGACTTCTCTGTGGTCAACTTGGACCCAGTGCTTTCTTGCAACAGTTTGATCTCCACAGCTCTTTGGCACTTATGTCCAAAATAGAACTCTTTGGAAATGATTAATTTATTCCTTGTGCTCTACACTCTCAGATCCCTTGTTATTTCCAACAAAACCATAAAAAAAAAACACCTCAACCTTAACCAGGCACCTGCTTTTGATTTCAAATTTCCATGCTTTTCTTGAACTTTACCAAGCACCTGGCTTACCAGCTAACTGAACCTTGTTTCCTTCTCCTCACATTCTCACCATGTGGTGCTAGGACACTTTCTCCTAAGATCCTTCTCCTTTAGAAGCACCTGCAGTCTTCTAACAAGGACGGCATTGTCCAGCTGTTTTACTTAACCATGAGCTGATTGGGTTGTCAAGATAAACTTCATTATCCGTATTATTGACTCTCTGGATTAATGCCTTATAAAACAACCCATTTATGCAGTTCCGTCTCTTTCATAAGCATGGGACACTGATTTCATTTGATAGGAGGGATATCATATCGACTGTTAATGAAGGAAGCTTGTTGATGGGGTTCAAAGATGAACTGTTATGAAAGACAATCTTCTGGACCAACTTAAAATCTTGTTTCCTAGGAAGGATTTTAGAGGTTATGACATAAGGTCGTTCACATCTTGTAAAAGGATACAGCTTGAATGTCTGGGAGTCTTGGTCTGTTTTAAAAAGACATTAAAATAAATGTGCACCCAGGTGATTAATGACACCATTACCACCATGAACACTTATCATCATTCTGTCCCCAGGTAGATCATGTGTCAAGAAGAAGGGAATATAATTTTCATCAGGTCAACAGAGGAGCATCAGCTCAGTACCAAATAACATAGTTTTGAGCATTTCCCTTCCTTTAAAAGTTTTCATTAATACCTTTTGTTTTTGGATCACCTTTATTTCTGAACATATCCCTTCCCCCA
This sequence comes from Pseudocheirus occidentalis, assembly GCA_028646575.1. NCBI lineage: Eukaryota > Metazoa > Chordata > Mammalia > Diprotodontia > Pseudocheiridae > Pseudocheirus > Pseudocheirus occidentalis. The sequence continues at coordinate 154,976,786 of CM053596.1, forward strand.
ACTTAACCAGCGAGCTACCCCTTATATAAAAAAAAGAAAGAGAATCAGGTGAGCTAAACTAACCAATATAGATCAGCTACATTTGACAGAATATGTAGTATTTCAGAGCCTTAGTCTCCCGTCTCTGCAGTGAAGTAAAGGAGGTTCATTTTCTTGTCTTTCCTTCAGAAATAAGACTGGTCATTAGAATGAGCAAGCACTCAGGAGTTTGGGGGAATTTATTCTGGGAGGGGGTTGGTATTTGGAGGCAACTAAGTGGCTCAATGGGTGAGAGCACTGGACTCAGAGTCAGGCTGACCTGAGTTAAAAATCCCGCCTCAGATACTTATTTAGCTATGTGACCCTGGGCAAGTCACTTAACCATTGTCTGCCTCAGTTTCTTCATCTGTAAAATGAGACTGATAATAACAGCATATACTTTCCAGAGCTATTGTATAAATCAAACAAGATGATATATTTTAAATGCTTTGCAAATCTTAAAGTATCCTACATAAGTGTTAGCTATTTATTATTACTGGTCAAACCATATTTGAAGTATTCTGTTTAGCTCTATGCACCACATTTTAGTAAGAACACTGGAGCTGAAGTATGTTGAAAAGAAGGGAATGAAAATGGTGAGGAAATTGGAAATTATGCTATTTGAGGACTGGTTGAAGGGGGATGTTAGTCTGGAAAGGAGAAGACTTAGGAACATGACACCTTTCTTCAAGTTTTGGAAGAGTTATATTTGGGAAGAAGAATTAGATTTAATCTGTTTGACTCCAATCTGCCAGGGTAGAACTAGAAACATTGGCTACAAGTTTCAGAGAGGCATAGTATGCTTGATACAAAGAATACCTGTCTATAAAATCCTCTTCTTTGGCTTTCAAAGCGCTTCATAACTTGCCCCTTTATGTTTCCATACTTTTACATCTTAGATCCTCAACTCCCGCCATGTGCTCTGCAATCCAGTGACACTGGTCTCCTCTGCTGTTCCTTGAACAAAATACTCCCATCTCCTGACTCTCAGCATTTTTCCTGGCTGTCCTCCATGACTGAAGCACTTCTCCTCATCTCTACTTCCTGGCTGTCTTCAAATCCTAGCTAAAATCTCCCCTTTAACAGGAAGCCTTTCCTTCTCTTCTTCAGTTACAGTGCTTTCCTTATGTTGATTCTGTCCAATTATTGATTTGTATTTAGTTGTTTCCATGTTCCCCCCTCCCCTCATTAGACTACGAACTCTTTGAGAACAGGGATTGTCTTTTACCTTACTTTGCATCAGTGCCTGACATATTATTTATTAACAATTTAAAAGGTTCAAAATTGGAATGGGCTGCTTCATTAGCTAATGAGTTCCCTATGATGGAAGGTTTTCAGGAAAATCAGTTGTTGGAATGTTGCATCTAAGAGAAAGAAAACCTGACTTCAAGTTTCACTTCTAAAATTTATTAGCTGGATGTTTCTGAGCAAGTCACCTGATCTCCCTGAGCTTCTGTGAAATGGGCGTGACCATGCATGGGTAATCTTCACAGGTCTGCTATGAGGAAAGCACTTTAGAAACCTTAATGTACTATATAAACACAAGTTTTTCTTATTAGAGGTATTCCCACTGAGATTTAAACTGGATGACCTCTGAATGACCAATAATGTTTTGTACATGAAAAGTGGCATAAAGTACATCATCATGGATATGTAGAACCAGAATCAGTCAGTCAACTAGCACTTATCCAAGGCTAAATTGGAACTAATTAGCAGAAGGAATGCTAGTATTAAAAGGGATCAGGAAAGACTCCTCATCAGAGATGGGATTTTAGTTGGGACTTGAAGAAAGCCAAGGAGGCCAGGAGGTCTGGATAGGAAGGAAAACATTCCAGGCATGAGTAACATCAAGTGAAATTTCCCAGAGTCTGGAGTTGCAGTGCTGCTGAAAGAAGGCACAAAATGGTGCTGACTGGGCCCATTACATATTTATACTATGTACCTCAACTAAGTTTTCAGTGCTACAAAGAAATCCTTTTATTCACCTTTGATTTGCTTTATTCACCTCATCTCCTACAGTAGCTATTTCATGATTTTATACCTCTCCCTTAAATCTTCCAACTCTACCTCATGTCCTCCATTTCTCAGGAGATGACCTTGCTTCTTAAGAAAACTGAGGTCATTTTTCATGAGTTCCACTATTCCATTTCTGCCACACTTCTGAGTATGTTTCTTCCCATCTTCTCTTCCTCACATATCTCAGAGAATAAGTTGACTTTCTTCCTTGTCAAAGGGAACTAGAGATTTTAATAGAAATAGCCCCAAGCTTGTTATTTTCTACTTGTGTGAATTTGGGCAAATCATCTAACCTCTGAGTTTCTCCATCTTTAAAATGGAAGAATTCAAAGGTTCCAGCTCCAAATCCTTTTTTTCCCCCTCAATCTTGCTTCCTAAACCCTATATCTTCCCATATTTTCTGGAATCCTGTTCAACCGATCATCACCATCTTCATGAGAATCCCCTTTCTCTCTTCATCTCTGTCCCTTTCTCACCTACAATCTCTCTTTCAAATAAATGGTTCCTTCCTGTCTCTCTCCGACCAACCTTGCCTCCTTCCCCCACATTCGGAGAAAAATTAAACCCCAAGCAGTCCCCTTTTCTCTTGTTTCTATCATCTGCTAAACTATAATGCTATTGTTCCCCTTTCACTCATTGCCAAACTTCTCATTCAGGGGATCTTAGTCTTCCTCATACCTTGAATCCCCCTTAGTAGTCTGGCAAAGGCTCTGGACCCCTTCCCATTGCATAGAGCTAAGGTACACAAGATTACAAAGGAAACCAATTATACCTAATGCAGTTATCAAAATATGTACATTTTTGAAAATTCATGGCCCCCTGTCTAGAAAGAATAGACTGCTCATCTTATCTCTACTTGCTCACTATGCACACATTCCTCAACACCCTGCAGTCTGGCTTCCATTATTACTACTTTACTTAAACTGTTTTTCCCAAGGTCTCCCTTTTCCGCAAATAACAAAATCTAGGAAACTTCTCAATTCTTATCCTCCTTGACCTTTCTCTAGCATTTATACATTGACCTACCCTCCATAATACTTAATGCCTTTGGCTTCTGTGACCTTACTATCCTTGCTTTCCTTTTGCTTCCCCGACCTTTTTTCTCTCCTTCCCTGATTCCTTTTCCTCTTCTTGCCTCCATATGCATGATTATGGGGAACAAAATACTCCCATCTCCTGACTCTCAGCATTTTTCCTGGCTGTCCTCCATGACTGAAGCACTTCTCCTCATCTCTACTTCCTGGCTGTCTTCAAATCCTAGCTAAAATCTCCCCTTTAACAGGAAGGCCTTTCCTTTTCTTCTTCAGTTACAGTTGGAGTGCCATGCCTGGAGTCAGAAAGACACGTCTTCTTGAGTTCAAATCTGGCTTGTGACCCTGGGTAAATAATTTACCCTGTTTGCCTCAGTTTACTCATCTGTAAAATGGGCTGGAGAAGGAAAAGAAACCACTCCAGTATTTTTGCTAAGAAAACCCTAAATGAGGTCACAAAGAGTCAGACACAACTGAAAAAATGAATGAACATCAACAAGAAGCATAATTATTTCCCAAGATTTTATTTGTGACTGTCTTTTCTGTTTGTATTCTTTTGTCATATTGATTTAACCTTTTACTTCCATATAAATGACTCACAAATATATATTTCTAATCCTGACATCTCTCCTTATCTTCATTCCCCCTTTCTAACATCCTGGATATCTCTATATCTCTATGTATGCTGAGATTTTAAACTCACATGTAGAAAATGGAATCATTTGCCCTCCCAAACTTCCTTCTTCTAACTTTCTCTTTCCCTCCTAACCTTTCCCTCCTAACCTCTTGATCACTGATGATGGCACCAGTATCTTCCCAGTTATCATACCTCAATGCTTTGGAGTCATTACTAATTTTTCCCCCCTCTCCACATCTGATTTTTTGAAAAGTACTGCCAACTCACAATTCAAATCCTTCGATAACTTTTATAGTCCTCTTTTTCCCACTTCAACTGACAGCACATTTGTTCAAAACCCTGACCTTCTAACTAGTCTCTCTCCCTTCGATCTCCTTTTTAATTGAATCTACTTGTAGAGATGCCTGAATCCCCCTCCTAATGTTTTCATCCTGTCATCTCCCTACTCAAAAATTGTTGACGGATCCCCATTGCCTACTGAATAAAACCCTGGTTTCTTAATCTGGTATTGAAGGTTCTCCACAATCTTGTTCCATACTACTGTTCTGATTTAATTTCACACTATTTCCCTTTCCACACTTTTAAGATAAACCAAGTGACTCATTGATCCCACTTTTTTTATTGCTTACTTCCCCATCTATATATTTGCATACACCAGCCCCATCCCCATAAAATGAAATCATTCTGTGCCTTCAAGGCCCAACTTGTCCGCCATCTCTTCCTTAGCCTTTCTTGATCCACGCTCCCCAGCAGAAAAAGCTCCCTTCAGTCTCTGAATCTTTTTTTGCCCATCTGTCTAATTTATCTTGTAGTTAGTTGTATACTTAAAGCTCCCTGCTCACTGTTGAACTGTAAGACTGCTGAGATGGAGACAGTATTGTTTTTCATCTTTGTATCTCTGGAAACTAACAGTGCTTTGTACATTTTAGGTATTAATAAAGGCTTGCTAAATTAAATTTTTGTCTTCTAAAAGTTTTCTAATGAGGTACCTTGAAAATTTATTTATTTTACCTACTGAAAGGGAAACCACAGTTGGCATATTCAATTTTACCTTCTCAGTTTTATACAGATAAATTAGTTTTGCAAAACCCTAATAACCAAATGCATATTTATGTGTATTTTTAATTTTCCAAGGGTTCTACAAACATCAACAGGTCCATTGTACATCCCTGTGAAATAGGTATCATTATTCATTATTCTCCCTAAAAAGCTGCATTCTGACATAGCTCACATTCATGGGACAAAGAAGCACTCTCATTCCAAGGGAGCTCTTAGGGACTGCCATTGGTTATGTGTCTGATCCTGGTTTATTTACCAATGGGATTATGCTTCCTTCCACCCTAATTCTTTTGCTGAACTTGGAACTGTAGGCTTATGGAATAAGATGTGAAGGATTAAAGCTTCAGTGACTACATTTTAAGAATCAATTTTAAGAAATCAGCAAGCATTTATTAAGTGCTTTCTATATGGTATCTCTGTGCTATGCTGTCTGCAAACTATAAAAAATGAAATATCGACTTTCAAGGAGGTTATGTTTTATGGGGGGATGGAGAAGGCATACTTATATGTAAGTGCATACAGAATAAATGATTACATGATAAGTACAAGAGAGTTGTGCTGGTGGTGGTGAGTGAGGAAGGGCATCAATTGGGAGGGATGAGGAAAGGCTTCATATAGGTTATGCTTGAGCTGCATCTTGAAGGAAGAAAGGAATTTCTAGGAAGTATCAATGAAAAGGTAGTGCATTCTAGACAAAGGGGATGGCTAGCAGAAAGGTACAAGACAGGAGATAGAGTATCTTCTGTGAGAAACACAGGGAAGGCCAGTTTTACAGGACTGCAGAGTGTGGAAAGGGGCTCAATGTATTAGAGAGCTTGAAAGATAGACAAAGTAAAGGTTGTGAAGGGATTAAACTGAATACAAAATAAGGATATAATCTGAGAAAAGATATTTCTTTTGTAAATGCTCATTAAAAGTTAATTTTCTTTTCTCAGAATTGGAATAGCCCTGGAAAATCGTTATAGATGGTCCCCTTAATAAAAAAGCCTCTCCATTTACAGCAATATAAAGCCTTTGTTAAGCTCTTCATGAATTCTAGAGCATAGTACAATTATCACCAAATCTGGAACATTCTTGATGCAATTCAATTCAATAAACACTTATTAAACATAATACCAATACTATCTATTATTTTTTTTTTGCTTTTTGGAGGGGGGGGTGGTTTAAGTGACTTGCCCAAGGTCACATGGCTAGTTTTTTGTGTTAAATGTCTGAGGCCAGATTTGAACTCAGGTTCTCCTGATTCCAGGGTCAGATTCGCTGTGCAACCTAGGTACCCTTACACTGTCTATTCTTTTCCTTTTCTGGTTTTATTTTATGTCACAATTAGATAATGACTCCAAAGACCAGAGATCATATAAAGTTCTGTTTGGTCTTTTTGCCAGAGGGAAGAGTCCTAGCATTTTGTTGTAAATCAATTAAATATATTGTCATTATCATAGTCATTATAATTGTCATGATAAATTTAGTATTTTCAGAAGCATACACAGCTGTTATGGGACCAGGTAACATTTATTCAGCATGACCAGGACTTGGATCAGGAATTACATTGGTAAGTTCCTCACTCATGTTCCTAAGCTTTCTGTTCCCCCTTCCTACCTTGCCCCAGTAATGTTGCCTTTTTCTAATTCAATTCAATTAAAATTAAGAAATATTTATTAAATGCCTTCCAGGTCCAAGAATCTGAGAGTAAAGCACTGAATTACATACAGAGATTTTAAATGAGCAATTCTATATTTTGATGTTAAAGATGCCATTTCTAAGTGTTTCCCTGCCTATTCCTATTCATGGTTTGGGGTCCAGCTCAGAAAATCTTCCTTGGCAAACCCAGTCCATGCTGGTGTCTGCCTGTCTAAATCCTGGCATAACAATATGACTTGGACCACAAATTTGAACCTTGAATTACATTTTGACCAGCACTTTTTAAAATTAATCATATGAATAGCATCCCCCTACCCACCCACTAAATGCTAACCTCTAGAAGGGAAAGAATTCTGTTGCATACTTCTCTTACAACACCATTTTAGAAAGGTAGTAAGCCTTGACTTGACTACTTGTCTAATTGAATCAAATTGGTATATTTCTAAGATTTAGAAACTAAGAGGCAATATCTGCCACCATAGATATAAATACTGTCAAAGAAATTTTAGCAGGACTTGGGAACTCAGAGGCACGCACAGAACTATAACTAGAATTTTGGTATCTGAGGCAAGTGCCAATGATGGGGAAGGTCATGAGGAGTTGTGGAGTTGTCTGAAGTATGATTAAGGGAAAGGAAGCATGCCTCAGAACACTGCCAAAGGACTGATCACTTCTTGGGAGAGGAGAAGAAAACTAGGGATCTGGCTAGGAACAGGGAAGGAAGAGTGTCCTGGGATGCAATTGCTTCCAAGTGCTAGGGCCCAGGAAGTTGGGGAGGAAGCATAACCCTTGATGGTATTGAAAAGGTCCTGCTGGTCCCACCCTAGAGATGGTTATGGATAGATGGAGCCCTGACTTTTCTTTTACTGGGGGCAGGAAGTGTGGTGTAGTAGCTACTTTTTCCTTCCCTCCCTTCCTTTCTCAATCCTGCCTTTCAGCTGGGGAATTTTCAAAAGTGGGATGGTGCAATGGATCCTGGAACGGGTCCCAGATCTTCTCCATTCTCATAATGCTTCACTGTTGTGCACTTCAAATATGCAGAACATATAACCTTGCTCAAGAAAGTATTGTCAGTTCCCCTCTCCACCAAGATCTTGTGGAGAGTCCATTGAAATTACAGCATTGCCTATAATTCCTGTCCTTCAATTTCAAAGGAGAACTGGTAGGTATTCCAGGTCTTATGTTTTGTATCAGACAACTTCTCAAGTATAAATTCTGGAGACACAGCAGGAATCAGAATTTAGAGGCTCCACATTCTGTCTTTTGTTTAGTCTTCTTAAATAGCTCAGACTTTAAGGCAGAGATTTTTTTTCCCTTTTAAGGACTCTTTTTTCAAGTTTTTCAGAGCACTGAATATTGAACCAGCAATCTTCCTCATAATGCCTAATTTACTCATTGTTAGTCATGGCTAGAATAGCCATGGCCTCTGCTGAAAATGTACACCTGTCTTACAAATGTCTTTGTCCTTACGATGTCCTGAAAAACAATAATTTCCTTCTCTTTTAGTGCACTTGACATCAACTAACAAAACAATGGTGCCCACTCTGAAAGGGCTTGAGCATGAGACAAGAAACCTATCTAATGGACACTTGTCTAACTAGACAGACCAAAGTTAATAGACTGGAAAGCAAGCCTGGTAGTGCAAGGCAAATTGAAATCCTCTTGAAACAATCTTTACTGTAAATGTCTTTGTCTTCTAATCAATTGTCATCTATTTTTAAGCATACAAATGGAAAGCCCAAATAAAAGAACAGCTGAAAACAAATTTTTTTTCTCTTTGTTAAGAATTAATTGCTTTTCGTGGTAAACCTTACTTTGAAGGCAAGCAGAGGGGGGGAAAAATCTCTCCATATATTTAAGAAACATTAAAACCATTCTGAGGATGAAAATTAAGGATGATCCAGATAAAGTTAAAATCTCCTAATCCCAATGGATAATAAGGGTTGCTTATTCCAAAACAATTTATGGTGATTGCTCAAAATAACTTGAACTAAAACTGGCATTTTTTTAAGATGATAAGTTGTGTAAAGGAGGGAGTATGGTACAGTAGATAGAGTTGGCCTTCATGTCAGGAAGACCTGGGTCCAAGTCCCTTCTAATACATACTAGTTGTATGACTATGAGCAAGTCATTTAATCTCAACGTCCTAGCCAACTGTCTAAGATGATAAGTTATAGAACAGTTTGCCATTTCCACTGATAGATGGAGTTTCCTCATGAAGAATTTTCTATACCAGTGAAATTATAGATCTGGACCAAAAAAAAAGTGTGAATACACAGTGAGGATATGGGATCAATAATGTTTCCTACAGTAGTACAGCTAGCACCCTGTTATTGCAAATAATGAATCCCTTGTAATGGTCACATGTATCAAAGTTATAATTATTTAACATATGGTAATTGGTTCCAGTCTAATGGAAATATGCAGCATGGATTTAAATAATATGACCTCTTAGGGGATTTGTCATTTATACTAATAGGATTTGGTTATGTTTTATAATATGTATAGAACTACCCTGAATCAAATTTGCATAGGTTTTGACATGTTTCTTTAGTATTCTTATGTATTTTTACCTGCATTTTCACTTTCCATGTGGCTCCCTTCCTCCTTACTACCCTTCTAATCCTATTCCCCTAGTCAAATGGAGAAGGAGGATTTGCTGTCGGTCATTAATATTTTATTGATTGATTGACTCCCTGTACTTTCTTATGAATACATTTTAGCCTAAGTTTTATTTCACCCTTGCATTGAAAGTTATTCCCCCACCGCCCATCTCTTAACTCCACCCTCCAACTGTGGAATAAAAAGCTTTGTCCTTTGTTAAAGGCATTTTTATAGCAAGTAAGTGTAATGGTAATGGTAATTTGAATATCTTCCCTGCCCCTTAATATGCCTAAGGGAATTTGAAGATCTTCTTGCCCCTTAATAGGCCAAATATAATCACATGGAACCAGTGGTAGGAGGAGTTTGCTGAACAGGTGGAGCAGGAAGGGTGGAGCAGAGCTGAGAGGAAGCTGGGAGTCAGAGCAGTTAGAAAGGAGAGAGGAGAGAGGATGCAGGCAAGCAGACAGATGGTACTGTGAGTGTTTGTTTGTGGGAAGGCTTTGGGGGTGATGTTGCTTCCTGCAGTTATGAGGTGTATTATCCCCTTTCTGGCTATGATGGATTTGGCTTTCTGGTGTTGAGATTTGGCTTTCTGGTCTCTAAATAAATGTTTTGCTTCTGTCTTCTATATGGAGAGTCTGTAATATTTTATGATTCAGAACTATGCTGGCATATTCATAGTCACTGTAAGTGCTGTGAATATTGCCTTGTCAATATAGTAGGTAAGGAGAAACTTTTTTGGCAGGGAGTTCTTAAAATCACTGAATAAGAAGGGCTCACCCTAATTTTACGCCCTTTCAAGTCTATAGGGTCAGGGAAACATTCAGTGGAGAGACTGGTTTAGATGAGAAACTGAGGATCTTCCTGAAGTAGGATCAATGGGGGTGGGAGTAATAGGGAACTGTACATCACAGTACCATGTACATTCCAGGTAATCAAATGTTTGTGGAATAGACAGTTAAACAAATATTGTTTATTTGATTTGAACTTCTGAGAAGAGAAATTCCGGCTGAGATTCCCATTGCCCCCAGTTTTAAATCAGAGGATCTGACTGGGAGGTTTCTTTCTTTTAAGCCTTACCTCTCTTCCTCCTTCCCCTCTCTTAACTGTGTAAGTACAGGATCTTTCCTCTTTCCAGCATCCTCCCCCCATCTGTACTCTTAACCTCCTCTATCTGGAAACTCTGGATACATATTTTATGTTTCCCTCACATATTTAATGTTATTTGAGTTATTTTTATGATATTTATGCATTCTACCTCTCCTTTCTGACAAATTATGTTTGACCTGGAGATGATCGGAGAAAGACCCAGCACTGCCCTAGGAATCAAGAGACCTGGGTCCTTTCTAGTCCTGGCTCTGCCCTTAAATATGGGAAGGGTAAAAGAAATAAGCATTTACATGGCACCTACCGGTACTGTTATATTCTCTTATTTGATCCTCACAACAACCCTGTGAGGTAGATGAAATTATTATCCTCATTTTACAAATGAGGAAACTGAGGGTAAGTGACTTTCCCAGGGTCACACAGGTAGTAAGTGTCTGAGGTTAGATTTGAACTCAGGCCCCATGCTTTATATTCATTGTGCTGCCAGCTGCCTTTAATTACTTGGGTGACTTTTGGAAAAAAATTTAACCTCTCAGGTCTCAGTTTCCACACCTTGAAAAATGAACAATTTAGACCAAGGTCTCTTCCAACTCTGACATTCTTTGATTCTGTGTCTTTGTAATAGGATAGATCTCTTCAATTCTTTTTCACAGAATCGTTGGATTTTAGAGCTGCAAGGAATCTTAGAGGACATCTTCAAGGACTGTAGTGTGGAAGAGGGATCAGATTTCCTCTGTGTATCCCACAGAGGACACAACCAGAATTAGAAAGAAGCTACAGGAAAACAAATTCTGGCTCATTCCAAGGAAATATTTGAAATGAGAATTGTCCAACAATGGAACAGGCAGCTTTTTTCCCTGTCATTCCTGGAATGCCCTCTCCCCTCATCACCTCCTGACCTTGACTTTCATCAAATCTCAGCTCAAATCCTACCCTCTACAAAAAGTCTATCCCAGTCCCCATCCCTCCCCATGTCCCACCCCCTCCACCTATCATTGCCAGAGCCTTCTCTCTGAAATTGAATCCCAATTATACTGTATTTATCCTATTTGTACAGTTATTTGGATGTTCTTTCCTCCATTCAAATGTGAACAGGACCTGGAGAATAAGGAATATTTTTGCCTTCCTTTGTATTCCTGGTGCTTAGTAACTGAATGAAAGTGTTGCACTGAGGTTCAACTTCTGGAGACTCACTGGCATATACTGAGTCCTCAGTGTTTATTGACAGACAGATGATTTACTAAAGGGTTCAAACAGACACTGAATGACAACTTTTCTGGGATGTGGTAGAATAGACTTTCTCTCAAGAAGGAGATGAGAGAAAATGACCTCTGAAGTTCCTTCTGGCATTAGGATTCTCTGATTCTACCAAGTATGTCTTAAAAACTTTTGAAGATTCTTTATTTAAAGAATTCCTATAAGACCCAAATTTCCTGAAGTACTATTCTGTCTTGGGGCTGATCAAGATGGAAGAAAGCATTCAGGTTGAGTCTAAATTATTCTTGTTGATGCATTCTACTCAGGAGCATAAGGACATGTTTTTTGCAATTAAATGATTGACAAATATGATGAAGACCTTCCTCATTTGATAAAACCATCAAAATAGGTTTTCCTCTACTTTTACAATGGGGAAGTAGCAAGGCATGTAAGAGTGACAGAAGGAGCAGGTTGAGGGTTATCTAGCTTATAATTCCTGAATATCAGGATTTGTTCAGGGATTTAGTTTGTTTTTTTTCCCCCTGGTCTTTTGGTAGTAAAAGAAACAGGGCCATCCTGGCAGAATATTGCTCTTATTTTCTATTTCAGTGTATTTACTAATCTAATAATAACAATAATAAAGAATAAAATAACATTGACTTCTCTCCCCCAACTTAAGAATAACATTTTAAAAATAGATGTTCCCATACTGAATGCTAATTACCTCCAAAGTATATGGAATGGAAACTCTCAATTTATAGAGATCCAAGAGAAGAAATCAAAACCACATTGGGAAGCAGAAGAAGGTTACATTATCTCCATTGTCCTGTTTGTTCTTGGAGTCATTCCAAAGATACTTCCAATGAATTTCTAGAAGATGAACCTATATTGTGACATTTTTGTTCAATTACAACAAATTAGTCATTTTATGTTTTTGTTGTTTCCTTGTTTCAGTTGTGTCTGACTCTCTGTGACCCTATTTGGGGTTTTCTTGGTAAAAATACTGGAGTAATTTGCCATTTCCTTTTCTAGCTCATCTTACAGATGAGGAAACTTAGGCAAACAGGGTTAAGTGACTTGCCCAGGGTCACACAGTTAGTAAGTGTCTGAGGCCAGATTTGAACTCAGGAAGATAAGTCTTCCTGATGCCAAAATCTGTGTTTTATCCACTGTGCCAGAGCAAATCAGAAGATATTTTAGACATGGAGAGCCCTTATAACTTTCAGGCCCAGGACTTTATTCAGTTGGCCACCTGGCTGTCCCAATCATTTTATCCACCAGTGAAATAATTCACCATTAAAGAGAAACAGCAGGATAGTGACTTGCCCCAGGACAGTTTCTATCTAAGCTTAAAATACAATCAAGATGAGAATAATTAAATAATAATCATAATAAGACTTCCAAAGAGGGGATGAAGAGTAAGTGAAAATTGCTGAAAGTCCCATCAGGTTCCTTTCTTTTCTTTTCTGAATAAGGTGATATAAATTGAGCTGCTGCTGCTGCTGCTGCCACCATTAGGTTTCCTGTGCTGTCTGGAGTAGAGATCTAGCAATTTAATGGGTTTTTTCTTCTCCTCAATACCAATGGTTCTACAATCAGAGAAGAGGGGATTTCTGAAAGGGTTATCACAGTGCTATCTCCTTTTATTATCTGTTGAACCTGAGGGCAGACTGTGAGACAGTCTTTCTTTTATCTTACCTGCACCTGCTAGAATGAATGAAAATCCTGCCATGCCCTTCTCACAATAACTGTCATGAAGCAAGCTCCTTGTCCTTGAGACTATGGAAATTAATCTTGATTGGGATGAATTTTAGGAAGATTTGCATTGAGAAGGAAAGCTAAAGCTGATGTTATTTGTCTTCAACTATTAGCACTTCATTATCTGAACCAAAAATTTGGGATATTTTTAGCATTTTCACTTCATTGATGGGTGGAGGGGAGGGTTAAGGGTAAGCAGAGCCTTCAGTCCTTAGTAAAAGACCATTTTATTCAGCCCTCCAGCATGGTCAGTCTAAGGAATAGTGCAAGTGTCACGTGCACAGGGAATGTGTTAGTTGAAGGGACACAGCCGGATTGTACTGGAAATAGCAGTGACTTAAAACTAAGGACACCTGGGTTTCAGTTTTCATTCTGTCCTCAGTACCTTTGTGACTTTGAGAGGCTGCAGCACTCCAAGCTGGAGGTGGAGTCAGGAAGACCTCAGTTCAAATCCCATCTCAGACAGTGACCAGCTGGGCAAGTTGGTTAACCTCACTGGTCTCAATATACTCATTGGGCTCTAATGTTTCTTCGACCTAAAAATCCATGATCCTGTAACTAAAGGCAAGTCATTTCACCTTTTTCCTCTTCTCTAAAATAGACTCTAAGGTCTCTCTCCTTGCTCTAATACTCTTTAATGCTCCTTGCTCTAATACTCCATGAATGACATAACTTACTACTTGCTTGATAACAAGAAGTGGGAATGGGATGAGGACAATGACCAAGTTTACCTAGGAGGAGCAGAGAACTTAGGGAGACAGTCTGAGGGGGTCTAATGAAGCCCTTCTGTATGATCCCGAATGACTAACTCAGGACTGATGTTTCTGTCCCTTACTACTTAGGAAAAGGAACGCAAAGGAAAAGGTTGTCTCAGAAACACTTGTCCTGATTAGTCATTTCAGTTGTGTCTGACTCTTCATGACTCCATTATTGGATTTTCTTGCCAAAAATCCTGGAGTGGTTTGCTATTTTTTTTCTCCAGCTTATTTTACAGATGAGGAAACTGAAGTAAATAGAATTAAGTGACTTGTCCAGGAGCACACTGCTAGTAAGTATCTGAGGCCATATTTGAACTCAGAAAGATGAGTTCCTGATTCCAAATCCAGTGCTCTAGCCACCATGCCACTGTAAATGATAAGTGCACTTGCAGTTTCTAACTCTACCTTCCTTCAATTTATCTACTTTACAACTTAAACAATTATGTAAATGACTTCATACCTTAGTTTATTTATCAGGCAGATAAGATTCTATACACATTTTTAAATTTTTGAAATGTTTTAGACTTTAATTTCTAATTAAATTTTTTTCTTTTGTTCTTATGTTAAAAAAGACCACATATCACTATTTCATCTAGGTTAAATTGCATTGGCTATCCACATGCTCAAATACATTTCTGGGGTACAGATCTTCACCAGCTCTGTTGTTTTGTTTATGTCTCTATAGACCATTTCATGGTATCCAGTTCCTATGGATTCACCATGTTGATTCTAAAGTTAACAGTAACTTTCAACTGGCATGGCTCATTGCAGCCCAGAACTAAAAGCTTTAAGCAATCCTTAAAATTCCACAATAGCTAAAGCTTCAGTTGTCAGCCATCATGCCTGACATTTGAGATCTTAAGTTATGTGGGTCCTCAAAACTTGAAAAAAAAGCTCAAAGTATTTGGCACAAACTTTCAGGGTGAAATGTAAACTTTGGCTCTAGAAAATGGTACAGAAAGGTCAGCCCAAATGAATCTCCCATCACAAAGTCAGGGGTTGAGTAAATGGTGAGTTATAATGAAAGACTATATGTGGCCTTGGTTCATACACCCACAGGTAGCCCTTCAAACACACCCACATATTAGTATCAATGGACAACTATTAGTTTTTATTTGTGTTAAACAAGCAGAGGACCTACCATTGGTCAAAAGCTCTTTAGTCTGAATGTTTTGCCTGAGAGATGCTGAGAGCTTGACTCATGCCTTTGAAGTTGTTTTTGAATCAAGAATGAAAGTGGACCCAGGAGGGCATTCTCTTTTGTCTCAAAATCACTTTCTTTTGCTTGACCTTTCATTGTAAGTTATCAGCAAACTCTTTGTTGAGATGCTGTACTAATTACCAAAAAGAATTTTAGGTCATCCTTTCAACTCTGACATAACCAAAACAACAAGTTTCCAAGGATCTATTGTATAGCAGGAACAAGATGACAGCCCGTACACAAGGGCATAAATAGAGGGGTTCAGTAGCCTCATAATAATTTGTTGTATAGAGCTCTTCAGCTAAAAATAGATCTCAGAGTGGAAAGGTCATCAAGTGAAAAGGTCAAATTAAGTCAAAGACAAAACTGGGAACAGAATGTCATGGTCAGTATTTCAATAATCTGTTCTCTCAGATTAACCTTAGGCTACATTCAGACAGATAGTGTTTCATAAAAGTCTCAGCACTCCACAAAAGATTCAGCAGGGCTTCTGTCTATATCACTACCTGATCAATGATGTACCTGATGGCAGCAAAGCAATCAGGATTAGCTGTGGTTGGTAGCGTTTTGAATATTTTACAAACATTACTCTAGTAAGGCAGAGTGGAATAAAAATAATAAAAATAAAAAGCTAACGTTTACATAGCACTTAAGATTTACAAAGTGATATATATGTGTATATATATATGTATATATATTTATGTATGTGTATATGCATATGGGGAGCTAGGTGGCACAGTGGGTAATGCGCTGGACCCGGAGTCAGGAAAACTCATCTTCGTGAGTTCAAATCTGTCCTCAGATACTTTCTAACTGTATGATCCTGAACAAGTCACTAAACCTTGTTTGCTTCAGTTCCTCAACTGTAAGATGAGCTGGAGAAGGAAATGGCAAGCCACTAGTATCTTTGCAAAGAGAATCTCAAATGGAGTCATGGAGAGGCAGACACAACTGAAACAATTAAACAACATATATGTATGTGACACTCACATATACATACATATATGTGTGTACACACATGTGTGTATATATATTACATATATACACATGTGTGTATATATATATATATGTATATATGTTTCTTGAGTCTTAACATGACCTTGTGAGGTAGATATCATTATCATCAACTTATAGATGAAGAAACTGAGTTTGAGAGGTTAGGTGACTGACCCAGAGTCACACAGCTAGCAAGTACCTGAGGCAAGATTTCAACTCAGATCTTCCTGACTTCAAGTCCAGCACCCTATTAGATATGACACCTAGTAGTAGAGACAGGACCAACATTGGACCTGGGAAAATCTGGGTTGAAGTGTTGCCCCTGACATATATTAGCTGTGTGACAGGGCAAGTCACTAAACCTCTCAGTACCTCAGGCAACTCTCTACAAATATAATTTACAGAGGAAGTGCCGATATGCATTGGTGGAGGGACTTTCCACATGAAGAGTTCCTTATATTTATTAAATCATAGTTCCAAAAAATAAGCAAAACTTGCTTTCTGTAAGTAAACTAACTGGATCTGTGACTTCTTCAACACTTATCACACACATTCCATTGCTATGGCTTCTAATATTGGCATATTCAAATTGGCAAAAGCGGGGTATTCCACCTAGGCTACAATCCCCTAATTGTTTGGCGAGGAGTTCAGAAAGATAACTAGTTGGTGTTATACTAGTTAGGATTTTCTACAAGAGCTTGTTCAATTGTAAATATACTCAAACAGGAAATGTCAAAGTTTGAAAGGACCCATTGGGTACTGTCACCATCTCCAGTAAAACTATAAAACTGAGCTCCACAGTGAGTAGTTTGAGTCCTTCAGCAAGCAATTGTTGATGTCTGTGAAATGTCTGCTTTAGGAGACTGGTCAATTTGAAGCTATTTAAGTCTGGAGAGAGTTAAATTGGAGCCAAACATTGGTGGGTAGGATGTCTTCCTGGATAAATCACACTTAATCTTTTTCTTTTTTTTTTTTTACTAGTATTTTATTTTTTCCAATTACATGTAAAGATAAAATATAATAGTTCCAAATTTTCTTCCTCCCTCCTTTACTTCCCCTCTCCCTAAGATGGTAAGGAATTTGATGTGGGTTATATGTGTGCAATCATGTAAAACATTTCCATATTAGTTGTGTTGTGAAAGAAGAAACAGATCGAAAGGGGAAAAAATGAGAAAAATAAAGTGAAAATATTTTGCTTCAATCTGCATTCAGATTCCATCAGATCTTCCTCTGAATGTGGATAGCATTTTTCATCATGAGTCCTTTGGAATTGTCTTGGATCACTATATTTCTGAGAATAGCTACGTCATTTAGAGTTGATCATTGTGCAATGTTGCTGTTACTGTATGCAGTTATCCTGGTACTGCCCTCTTCACTTTGCATCAATTCATGTACGTCTTTACAGATTTTTCAGAAATTTGTCTGTTCATCATTTCTTTATTTTCCCTCAAGGAAATTTCTTTTTTTAAAAAAAATTAACTTTTGTATATTTTTAGTTTATATAACTCATTTCCACAAGATTTTTTTAGTTACAAATTTTCTCCCCATCTTTCCCCTCCCACCACCCCAAAACAGTGATCCCACTGTATACCCCTCCCCCAATCTGCTATTTCCTATATCCTCCCCCACCTCCCCTCTAACTTTCCAATAGAGCAAGATGCATCTCCCTACCCCAGTGCCTGTATGTCATATTTCCCAGTTGCATGTAAATAATAATAATAATAATAATACTATTTTTAAACATTTGATTTTAAAATGTTAAATTCTAGATTCTTTCCCTTCCTCCCTCATCACCCATCCTTACTGGGAAGATAAGCAATTCAATATAGGTTGTACATGTGTGGTTACGTAAGCAAAACATTTCCTTGGTGGATATACTGTGAAAGACTGACTATATTTCCCTCCATCCTATCCCACCTCCCACTTGTTCTATTCTCTACTTTGTCCCTATCCCTTTACAAAAGTGTGTACTTCTAACTACCCTTCCCCGCCACCTGCCTTACCCTCTATTATCCCCCCTCTTATCCCCTTCCCCCCTACTTTCCTGTAGGGCAAGATACCCGATTTAGTTGCTTATCATTTCTTATAGCACAATACATTTAATCTTTTTCACAGGGATGGGTGCTATACAAAAGCAATGAGTAATAATACCTTGATAAGGGTAAGTGCTGAACCTGTGATTTCACTTATATAAGGATCTCCTTGGTAAGGAAACTCAACCAATGAGAGATTATAGAAGCTGGTAACTTCTCTGCAATTTAGAGACTTTGAGAGATTCCTAGAACATTGAGAAATTTCAGTTTATGTCAGAGGTGAGACATGAGTCTAAATTTTCCTGACTCTGAGGCTTTGCTTCCTATTTACCTAAACACACTGCTTCTGAGTATTAAAAGGAAAAAAAGATTTAAAATCAAATGAATATTATTATACAATGTTAATAAATATTTAATACATATTAGAATGCATATTTATTTATAAAATATATTTTATAATGCTCAGGTATCAGAAGTAACTCTCTCTGGAGACAGCTTCAGACTATAGATAGATAAAGATATATGACTATATAAAAAGACATATAAAATATAGAAATAAATGTGTATTTACATGTGTATGTGCCCACATATAAATATATGCCAATAAGAGCAACATGTCAGACCCCCAATTCAGACTGTTTCCCTAGTAAGAATTGATGTGGGCCCCTTGAAGGGGGAGTGTGTGTGTTAGAGAAAGAGAGAGAGAGATTGAAAACAAGAAGTCAAATGGCTTTAAAGCTGAAAATATTTGGCTTCCTCAGAAAGGCAAAAATACATTCAGCTGTCCAGGACTGTCAATATTATAATGCAGTTCACTGCTGCTGAGCTCAGTGGTTTATTGCAAGGACACGGAAACAAAGAGAATCATTGTCCTTGGAGCAGCGGTTCTCAACCTTCCTAGTGCTGCAACCCTTTTTAATACAGTTAATTTCTGATGCTGTGGTGACCCCTAACCATAAAATTATTTTCTTTGCTACTTCATAACTGTAATTTTGCTACTGTTATGAATCGTAATGTAAATATCTGATATGCAGGATGTATTTAAATTGAACATAACCCCCAGGTTGAGAACTGCTGCCTTGGAGGCTGAATCCTAGGAGTCCAAACAGTAAAGGACCTTATAGCTCATATGCTTATAGCTCAACCCTCCCAATTTATATGGAAGGAAACTGAAATCCAGAAAGGTGAGTGGATTGCCCTTCATTGGCTTCCTATTGCCTCTAAAATGAAATGCTATGCCTTAGGCTAGCGCTTAGGCCTCCCATCTTCCTTTCTGGCCTTATTTGACACTCGTATTTTTAGTTTAATTAGAGTGCCACCTGTTCGCTGAATACAACCTGCTGTCTTCTATCTCTATACATAAGGCAGGCTCTCCCTCGTGTCTAGAATGCATTCTCTCTCTCTATCTCCATTCCTCATAATCCTTGACTTCCTTTAAGGCTCTCAATGTAAGGGCTTCTTCCTCTGTGAAAACTCTGCCATTTTTCTACATCAGCTGAAAATATTCCCTTCCTCACTGGATTTTCCTAGATGACTATAATTTCCTAAGGCACACAAGATAGACAGGAACTGATGGGCTGTTGGAGGAAGTGCCCTTCATAGATGATAGAGACCCAGAAATAACAATAATGATAATAATAACTATCACTTATGTAAGTTTGTAAAATGCTTTACATGTTAACATATTTGATCCTCACGGTGATCTTGTGAGGTAGGGGCCATTATTCCCATTTTACAGTTGAGGAAACTGAGATGGTAAATGATTTGCCTAGGGTCACACAGCTGGTAAGTGTTTGAGTCAGGATTTGAATTCAGATCTTCTTAACTCCAGGCCCATTCTCTATCCATGGCATCAATCTTAGGACCAAAGGATCATAGTTCCAGAACCAGAAATCATCTAATCCTGCTTCTTCATTTTATAGAAGAGAAAAAGGAAACTGGGAGAGGTTAAATGATTTGCTCAAGATTCCACAAGACTGGGATTTTGGATCAAAGTCTTCTGATTCCTAATCTAAAGGCCTTTCCATTGCATCTAGCTGTCAATCAATAAGTATGTACTAAACATATGAAAATAAATGTATCAAATTAAATGTATCAACCACACACTGATGGACTGGAAAGCACCCTGTTCTGTGCCACAGCTTAATTTATAGTGTACATATCCATGCATCTCTCCTCCTCCTCCCAGAGAACTTTTGGAACTCATATTTTATCTTTTACTCCCAGAACCTATAGAAAACCTTGGGGGCAGCAGGGTGGTGCAATGGATAAAATACTGGGCTTGGAATCAGGTAGACTCATCTTCATACGTTCAAATGAGGCATCAGATACTTACTAGCTGTGTGACTCTGTGCAAGTCACATAACCCTATTTAGCTCAGTTTCCTCCTCTGTATAATGAGCTGGAGAAGGAAGTAGCAAACCAATCCAGTATCTTTGCCAAGAAAACCCCAAATGGGGTCACAGAAAAGTCAGAAATGACTGAATAACATAGAGAAACTTTGCCGTAGTAGACAATAAACTGATAAATTGATTTGCCTGAGGTTATAGAGGTAGTCAAATTTTGTACTTGAATTTTAATACCTCTCCCCCTTCTAGAAGATTCCAGAGCCATATTTTAGAGGTTATCCAATTCATCCCTTTGCCCTCAGGCTAAACCACAAAACCACCATTCCCAGACAGTTGAAAATCTCTCCTATTAAAAAAAAAAACCACACACGACAAAACCCTGCAGAGAAGAAGATTCCACAACACTCCTTGGAGCAGGAAGCTATGTGGTCAGCTGCTGTGGTGGCTGTTTATGGTATCATCATATTTCTTGTCTGGGTCCTGGGGAAAATACAATTTCTCCAGGGAAAGGAAATTAGAATGGTCATTTTCTAAACAGAAAAAAAAATTGTTTCATCCTTAAGAGCCACACATGCACATCAATGAGATATTCTTAAATGAAAAACAAAGTCAAATATTGTGACTATGAAAAAACCCTACAATACAGAATACAACTTTGGGACAAATGTCACCTAGCTTCCCCTTGCTAGTAACTAGAAGGCTACTTTTGTAATGGGGAGGGGGGTAGTGAAGCCGGGGGATGGTTCTTTGTGTTCTGGCTGAGGCTGCTGAGTAACATTTTAATTTCATGGTGGAAAAAGTTAGTGCATTAAAGAATCATTACACTGTGAGTGGAGCATATCCACTGGTTTTGGCTCACTGGGTTGTCTACAGGGTGGACATGGGTTCACATGGTCTTGAAATCACACTTCAGTTTTAGTTTGTGGGTATCTGGACTTGAAGGAGGCGAAGCAGAACCCCATTGCCTGGTCTAGCACTCAAAACCTTCTGCACTTTGACCTCTGCTTATTTCTTATATTTCCTAATACTTCCTTACACAAATGTTGCTTTTACTCCAGCCATATTAATCTCACAGAATTTCACAAGACTAAATTTTTCCTATTAAAAGACAATGCTGGTTATGAGACAGGCCCCACTGACACAGTATGTTGGGAGGAGACAGGTCCCCCAAATGCAAAGAGGCCCCAGGACGAGGCCTACTGATCCACCAACCACAAGGGCCACTCTCAGGGCTATCACCACAGGGCGGGGATTAGATATCTGCCAGACCTGGGTAAGAGACAAAGGCAGGGCCCGTGGCAGGGGCAGCAGCTACTCCTGGGTCTACCCATCCACAGCCTGAAAATTTAAAAAACCTCTATCTGAACTTCCAGGGACCAAGTTGGCAAAATAAACCCTGGCTACTCCAATCCCTGCCTCTTACCCAAAAAAACAGTAATTATTGCCCCAGAGGAAAATTTTAAGAAGTACAGGCTTAGGAACCCTGGAGGAAGGGCGTGGCTAAGGTCCTGCCTCAAAATGGGAAGAAAGCAGGCTACAAACACAAAGACTCTGGAATCCTATTATGAATCAAACTCAGAAGGAGAGATTATTGACTCCACACCTGCAGTTGAAGCTTTAACAGGGACAGGACCTCGACTTCGACTTCGTCTCAGGCACAGAAAGCATTCCTAGATGAGCTCAAAAAAGAACTTTGAAATCTGACTTAGAGATGTAGAAGATAAAATCAACACCTCTTATAAAAACAAAATTGCAAAATTAGAAAAACATTACAATGAAGAGAACAGCTCCTTAAAAAGTAAAATGTGTGAACTAAAAATGAAATCTGAGCATATGGAAAAGGAGCTTCAAAAACTGA
>CM053596.1:154999547-155028415 GCA_028646575.1 Pseudocheirus occidentalis
GGGATAACTGTTACAACTTTACTCTCATTTATTCTCATTGAATCTGGCTTGCGGAAGGAATGACATAAACTCTAAACTGGGTATCATGCCACACAGGAGAGTAGGGGGCATGGGGATGAGAAGCAGGATTATGGAGGGGAGGGCAGGGTCTGGGGGAGGGTTGCTGGAAGCACACACTTCAGTAAAGGGACAGGGACAGGGTAGAGAGTGGAACAAGGAGGGGTGGGATAGGAAGGAGGGACATATGATCACTGTCACAATATGTCCACTGTGAAGATGTACTGTATAATTACACATGCACAGCCTGAATTGAATTGCTTGTCTTTCCAGTGGGGGTGGGTGACAAGGGAGAAACCGAAAGAATCTCAAATCTAAAGCTCTGCAATAAATGCAACTAGGAATTAAGATGTGCAGCGACTGGGGTAGGGAGACCCTCCCTGCCCTACCAGAAAGTTAGAGAGCAGATTGGGGGAGGGGCTTTACAGTGGGATCGCTCTTTTGGGGTTGGGGTAGGGGAAAGGCGGGGAGAAAATTTGTAACTCAAAAATCTCATGAAAATGAATGATGTAAACAAGAAAAGAATAAAAAATTTATACAAAAAATAATAATAATATCTGTGATTTATGTAGCACTTTAAAGTTTTGGAAACACTCTACATATGTGACTTCATTTGTACTTCAGATCAATCCTGTGAAATATGTACTACAAATGATATGATCCTCATTTTACAGATAAAAAAATTAAGATTTAGGGAAGCTTAATGATTTGCTCAGGAGTCATACCGTTAATGAACATAATCAGAGTCTGGATTCAAACTGAAGTCTTCCTGACCCCAAGTTCAATGCTTTATCCTTTCCACCAAACTAATAATGCTTGTACTACCTCACATTTTTCATAACGTTCATAAAACTTGGAGCCAGAAGGGACCTTTGAACTTTGTTAGATCAATTTCACTATTAATTCCCCTCTCCCCCAAACACAATACACATTGATTTATACTGCTTTCCTTTTATAACTGAATCACTAATTAATCTTCTCTCGTTTTGTCTTCTACATTGTCTTAAAGCCACCTGTATTTCTTGCAGTTTTTATAGATGAAGAAACTGAGATAGTGGTGAAAAGCAAATGATATAAAGCCTTTTTGTAAACTGTAAAACATTATATAAAACCATTATTACCAAGCAGGAGCATGCCCCAGTGGCTAGGTGCTACACATGGAGTCAAGAAGATCTGGGTTCAAATCCCCCTTCAGATGCTTATTAGCTATGACCATGGTTGAGTTTTTGAGCCCCAGGCAACTTTAAATTTTTTTGAATTTTTTTTTTATATCATGTTTTCCCCCTCTTTTTCCCAATCAGCTTTCTAAAACTAAATTCTAGACAGGTCAGAGGGCTAAGTACTCTGTGATGTGCCTTGTTGTATTGATGATACTACTCCATGGTTCAGGACTGAGCCTTTTAACTCCCAAGCAGCTGTTTTGCAAATTTTTGCTCCTATTTGTAAAGAAAATGGGAGAAAGAAGGTAGATGGATCAAGGAAACTCAGGGTTTAACTCAGGGCTACAAAATCATCAATTCAGAGCTGGAGGAGACCTTGGAAACCATCTAGTTCAACTCCCTCATTTTATAGATGAGGCCAAAGAGGTCCAAAGAGAATAAGAGTTAGTTGAACTCTAAAGCAGGATTTGAATCTGAGTTGAATCTGACCCCCAATCTAGCAATTTATCCCTTGCTCTTCCACTGCCAAGAATGTCTTCTTCATAGATGACAGAAAATATTATTATTATTTTCATAAAGCTAACATCTAGAAAAGTTAAAAGATCTCCTCATCTTCAATGATCTCCTATTGTCCATAAATCACATGTCAATAGTAACTATTCAGTGTTCATCTGTGACAAAGTCTCATATTGTGCTACATACATGTATGTGGCAAGGGGACCACACATCACATCTGTCCCTCATGGATAGATGGTCTCAATTTCAGCCATTTTTGATACAATCAGAATCCAAACAACCTAAGACAAAGCTGTAAACTTTATTTTAAAATTTTAGCAGTTCTTTTTCTAGATTGTATTGACTGTGACACTTAACTGGAGTTTCCTAAATTAGTCCCCATTTCAGTACTTCTTTGCTAAATATTTATACCTTCGGGCAGCATTTGAATTCAGCTTTTCAAATTACTCACTGTCATGACAATAGGCTATCTTCCATATACAAACATGAGGTTACAGACATGTTTCCAATGAATAGGAAACATCAAGGAGATTGGATTATACTGGCAGTTTAGAAACAACTAATCCAGTTTTACTTTTTTAAGATCTGGCTAAAAAAAATTAGTAAGAGGTCAATGTCTGATAAAATAGGGAGTGGAGGGCTTGAGCAACAATTAATGGCAGATCTGTATGGTGGAGGCTGGGTGGGTGGGGGTCAGGAAGTAGTTAGTAGTTGTCAGAGGCTGCAAGAGGCTGCAGTCCTTTGAAGGGAGGAAACTGAGCAAAGGTATCTGCGTAGGCCATCCTCAGAGGCAAACTAGAATTTTTAAAAATGCCAGGGGAGGCTGGAATATGGGGAGGGAGAGTCCAGCAAAGGTGCCTAAAGAAGAAATGAGGGCCCCTTGGTCAACGTAGCCTGCCCAGTCAAATACGAATAACTCAGAGAATAGAAATGGGAACTGGGCAGAGAGACACAGATGTGGTTAGGTGCTTGCCAGTCAACTGTCTAGCTGTTCTCTTTTCTGTGTGTGTCACACCTCTCCGGATGTTTCTCCTAAAAGTGTGTAGTAGGGACACTGACAGACTCAATGAAAACTTAATGATTAATTTGAATGAAAAACAAATGGATTGGACTAGTTACTTCAGAAAACCTCTATGCTTCGGGCGGCCTCACCTTTTTTTGTGACAGGCTGTCTCTACTCTGGACGTGCCCCCTCTTCCTGCCTGGCACTCCTCACTCCCTCTGTTTACTGGAATCTTTCATACTGGAAACCTCCATGCTCTATGGTAAAGTGAGACCTCATTGACCAGTCTCTGGAGTCTCTCTACCCGTGTCATCAGAAATTAAGAAAAAAATTGGTCTGTTGAGAAAGAATATGCCTTCCTTATAAAATCCCTGACCCTTGTGTCCATTACCAATCCACTCTGATATGGAGGATGGAACCCAAGTGTCCTCATGACAAAAGGAAGTGCTACAAGTTTGTTATAACCTGGGCATGACAAATCCACAGGGCAGTCTCTCTCAGGAGCATCCATTCTCTTCCTCCTTCTGCTGGGATTTGAAGAGCAAGTCTAGAGACCCACTTCTAGTGATTAACAAACATCCAACCTCCACTACTGTCTGCTTTTTCAGGTGTCTAAGATGTAGTTGTATTCTTTCTACACTCACCCTCATCTCCTCCCCCATGTCCCAGAGGGGTGACTCTAGTTAGCCCCTAAGTTTTACTTTTTCAATCAATGACTCAATAAACAAGCATTAGTTAAAGCTAATTTATATATAAGATACAATCACATATGATACACATTAATGTCATACATATTAATGTCATACAGGCATTGTGCTAGACACTGGGGTTACAAAGACACAAATGAAAGTTTTGTGTAAATTAACATATGCCTGTAATAGAATCTTCATTATTATTAACCCTTTCTCCTCTTCTGGAGAAGCCTCTAAGTCCCTAAGTGTTACAATGGATTGGGACAGCTGGGAGTCCAGTGACATGATGAATGGCCTGTGACACTCAGCTGAACAAACCAGTGCTGATAGCTAACACCTTAGTTGATTAACAGGGGATGAGAGGGAACGGAATGGATAGAAAAGATTAGTATAAAGGCGGCACTTCCAGGAGTCCAATAGTGAACAGGTAAGGGAAAGAGGCAGTTTGCTATGACAGTTTGTAGGGGGAGTTTCCCCAGGAACCACAAAATACTTGAGTTCCACTTTAAATCTAGCAGATATGGAAAGAAAGAAAGAAAGAAAGAAAGAAAGAAAGAAAGAAAGAAAGAAAGAAAGAAAGAAAGAAAGAGGATTGTTCAAGAGATGTCAGTTTTGTGTGATGTTCACCTTCCTGTCAGAAACCTTCATCAACCATGTTTTATAAATGCAAGCTGATAACAATGCATCCCTAACATTCCTTCAGGCTGTCCTCAGCCTTCAGTTCCTGCAAGATCTCTTTGCTAGGAGATCTTGAGCACCCCTCCAAACTCTCCTTAGCACAGCACTATAAGAGAGGTAATCCCAAGCTGGACCTCTGAAAACACCTTTCTACTGAGAATTTTTTCACCACCACTGAAAGAAGTTTTCCACCCTCCTTGTCCTTCCCCACTAAAGAAAAGCTAATGTGCCAATTAGGTTCTATCTTTCTCTTAGTATGGTACTACTGTTACATTATGGGTTAAATGGGTTTTTGTAGGCTGGCCTGTCACATACTTTTTTAAAGCTAAAAATACAATTTAACTTTCAAACACCAATTCGCAAACTTCTAGAACATACTCATTTGGACATTGGGGACTGATCCTGGTAATTGCTTACAACAGTAAGTGAATCAAGTCATGGCAAATCAAATTAATAACAGCTGTGAATAGTAAAACTAAAAATGTAATAATAAGCATCAGGATATAAATAGCTATGGCTGGCCAATTTTGTCTTTCAATATTGACTTCATTTACTTGTTCAGGGCGTGATTGAAGTTCTGGGCAATTTACTTTTATTCTCATTCCAGTTTGGCTGTCATAAGCAAGGATATTGCTGTTGATCAGTGTTGCTGTGGGAGTACTGGTATATTGGGATAGTTTGGGGGAAAGGCATGTGTTGGAATTGTATGTGCATCTAGCATACCGTGTACACTAATTTAAAACAAACATAAGAAACAGAAAATAACACGTTAGACTTCCTTGGTGTTTCTTATCTTTCCTAGTACAGATTTTATTACAAACATCTATTATCTGGGCTACACAAATTGTGGAACAGAATGGTTTGGTAATGTGCCCAAGACCTCTCAGGAAGTCAGCAGGGGTTCAGAGGATTCTTGTTCTTAGAACTGGCCAATAATTACTGATTACTTGATCCCTTATATCTTAGATAACAAATTGGAATGATTTTTTGTTCATAATCACTGGCTGAAACTCTGGATGGAGCAGTCCTCTTGGGCAAAGAATACTTTAGTTCTCTGGGTGCTCTTTTGGATTCAAAGGGAGCACTGCCCATGTAATTGAAGACATTTCCTTTTTTTTCGTAATAGTAGATGAATTCTGTAGGCATACCAAGAGTGAAAACCATAATATACCATAAAGATTTCTCCGGGGTACACAGGTACTTTTGAGCAGCTACTTCAGTATAAGTAAAAAGGACATCAATCTACATGGACAACATGGTCAGTGTTGTGGAAAGTAAGTACTGTACCTGCCTCCAAATCTCCTTGCTTTTTCCAGGGAATTCTCTTTCCAGAAAATGTTTACACAGGGCTGCCATAAAGAGTAATGCAGAAGCAAAAAGACATACAAAAGAAATAGAAATGCACAAAGCAAATTTCAGTTCCTTATGATTCCTGTAAATTATTTCACACTGCCCATGATTTTTCTCTTGCAATTCAGATAGGTATTATAGCTTATATTCCATACTCATTGTTCATGCCCAGAAATGCCGTGACAAGATGGCAGGAAACATGGAGTGGGGGAAGGCAGGAACAGACACAAGGTTATATTCAGCTGAGATGCTTATTTTCCTATTAGTTATAGAGCACTTGTCATTCCTTTGGCCTCCTGGTCACATCACATTTTGCTTTATGTGGTAGAATGGAAGTAGTCATCTAGTTTTTACATTTATTTAGCCACATCACCATATCCTGCCTAATCATAAAGAGAAAGCAACTTCAGTGCAGTCTGACATTCATAGATAGGCAACTAGATGAGGCACTGGACACAGTGCTGGGCTTGGAGTCAGGAAGACTCAACTTCCTGCATTCAGATCTGGCCTTAGATACTTACTTACCAGTTGCGTGACCCTGGGCAAGTCACTCAACTCTGCCTCAGTTCTTCCTTTATAAAATGAGCTGGAGAAGGAAATGGAAAAGCTCTCCAATATCTTTGCCAAGAAAACCCCAAAATGGGGTCACAAAGAGTCAGACATGACTGAAAACGATTGAACAACAACAACAACATCCTCAGGCAAGGCCACTTTATTAAATATGAATTAGGAGCCTAATTCCATAATCCTCACATGGACCACCTTTCCACTAACTTCCAGTCAAATGTTGCTGGCACCAAGATGACAGGACAGAACCTTGTGTAAACAGAATGTAGAAACCATGCTTTGTTGAATGATTCCAAGGCTCTTTTGTCTCTCGCTTGTAAGGTACAATATGGCGAGGCTCTTGGCAGATGTCTGAGAGCTTTTACAATTGATGCTGAGATCAACTGAAACAAAGGCACTTGTGTTGAGCTCCAGATTCAGATGCAGGCTGGGCTATTCATAGAGTAAACCACAAGTGTTTGCTCTCGGATATGAGATGAGAGTTGTTTCAAAAACTGATTTGCCAATGCTTATACAAGGCACTAGTTCACCTTATGAAGCATTTGCTATCCTGATATAGAAGCAAACTAAAAATACAATGGCACCATGCAGATGGAAATAGACACCATTTTGGAGAAATAGCTCTTGGAAAAGACGCTCTCATTTTCCAAGACCCAGGTTAACTTAGAGATAGTCTGTTCAGTTAACATCTTTAGTAGAGCAACCATCTGGATTCCAATGCAATGCAATATAATGAATAGAAATATGGACCAAATGGCTGAACAATGTGTACTAAATAATTGATCTTGGAACTCTCTTCTCTGACTATGGGGGTAGGATCTTCTTGTTAACTTGAAGAGTAATACAGATACAGTTTCTGTGAGGTTATCATTCAGTAGAAGAAAATAATTATTATTGAGAAAAATAATGACAACTTTTGGATTAAATACACTATTTGGAATTTTTATGATTAAAAATATTTGAAAAATATTTCAGGTAGTTTTATGTTATAATAATGGCAAATGCAGTGCTTTAAAATTTTAAAATGCTTTACACATTACATTTTTTGATTTGGGGATGTTTAGCTGGAGAACACTTGGGAAGATCATTGCTTAAGTATTTAAGATATTAAGTATTTAAAGAACCATCACCTGGACTAAACTTGTTTTCTTTGGCTCTACTAGGCAGGTAAGAGCTGAACAAGGCAATTTGGGCTTGATGGAAGGGGGACAAAACTCCCATCTTTCTAATGGTTAGAGCCATCAGAAATGATGCCCTGAGAGACGGAGGATTCAGTAAGAGCAGAATGAACACTTGATGAGTATGTTTTGGAGGGGATTCTTGATGAAGCATAACTTGGACTAGAACACAACTGAGGTTCCTTTTGACTCAAATTCTGTGGTCTTCACAGCAATACTGTAAGTCAGACACTTTGGATATTATAATCTCTAATTTACAGATGAAAAACCTGAACCCGAGAAAGGTTAAATGACTTCTTTTTGTCATATATGCTAGTAAGGTGGGATTGGGAGCCATCTTTCCCTAGTATCCAGCTCAATACTTTTTTCTACTCTACACAGTCCCTCACATTATTTATCTTTGGTGATGTTGATAATAGGCACTTTTAGAAATAATTTAAGATTTTATTGTGAGGGTTCCACCAGAGTGTGGTTTAAAGAGAAGAATTCTGACAATGTATTTCCAACCAGTTTCATAGTAGCTAACAATGGCATGGGCTTGAAAGTTTACAAAGTGCTTTCCTATTTCTTTTGCTCCTCACAATAGTTCTTTGAGGTGAGTACTATTGTTATACCCACTTTACAGATGATGGGGCTTAGAAGGGAAGGGGAAGGGAGCACCAGCTCTGTGCCTGGCACTGTGCTAAGTGCTTTAGAAATGTCATCTTATTTGACCTTTACAATAAACCTGCAAGGTAGTTGCTGTCTTTATTCTCATTTCACAACTGAGGAAACTGAAGTAAAGAGAGATTAAATGGCTTGCCCAGGGTCACACAGCTAGTAAGTATTGGAGGCCGCATTTGAACTCAGGTCTTCCTGACTCTATCCACTGTGCCATGTAGCTGCCTAAGGTTAAGTGACTTGCCCAGGGTCACACAGCTAGTAAGAATCTGAAGTAGTATTTAAACCCAGTCTCCTCAACTCAGAGTCTAGTGCTCTATCCATTATGTAGTGATGCCTCTCAATTTAACAAAAGTTTATTATGTATCTACTGTTAGACACCAGGGAAACAAATTTGAAAACTGACCTAGTTCATTCCTTCAAGAAATTTATAACCTAGTTGGGGTAATGGACTATTAACTTCAACATTGATAAAATGATTTATGAAATGATTAAGTACATAAGAGAGGTCTGAGTTGCTAGAAAAATTCAAGGAAAAGGATGTCACTTCTTGGTGGGTGGGGGGAGGGAATCAGGGGAGGCATCAAGGGGAAGGTGGCACCTGAGTGGACCTGGAAGAAGCCAGAGGAAAGATAAAAAATATGAAAAAGGAAACAAATAGGACAACAAAAGGTGAGAAGTAGATGCTTTTCAACATAAGACCCTAAAATGTTGCTGCTGTGGTCCAAAGCGAAAGAGAATTTGGTAAGACACATTATGATGGGGGCAGCTAGGTGATGCAGTGGATAGAGTACTGGCCCTGGCATCAGGAGGACCTAATTTCAAATCTGGCCTCAGACACTTACTAGCTGTGTGATCCTGGGCAAGTCACTTAACTCTGATTTCCCCTCCCCCCAAAGATGCATTTCAATGTTCATTCGATTTCTTGTTCTTTGCTGTTTCATTACTGGGTAAACTATTTTAAGGGCTAGATTAGAAACATCCAATAACCAATCTCTGCTAGATAGCTCTCAAGCTCAATGTACCAAGAACAAGAACTTTGGTTGTAGAATTTTAGTGGGAGCCTCTGCCTTGAGATCCTAGTCCAGTTTCAGTATCCAAATAATGCCATTTGTTCCCACAGGCAACCAATGTCAGATCAAGGACCCCGATAAGGAGATTGATGTTTTTATTCTAGTCTAACAGAAGCCAGATTGGGCCATCCCAGAGGGCTTTCCAATATGTACAAAATGGTCTTGTGATAACTTGGCCTTTTAGAACTCAGAGGTAAGGAACTCAGCAGTAGTTTGACCTTTACACAAACTCTTCCTAGATACTGGCCTCATAAGAATCTGCCTACTCTGTTTTGTGGAACAAGATTTACCCATACCAACCCACTAAAATGCGAGCAAATTCCTTTATAAACTCCAGGTACACTAAGTGCACACGTGACCCTACTTATGGTAAGTTTTCAAATATTCCAATTTAGCTGTAGGACAGGCTGGAATCATTGATTTGTTTTCTTTCCAAAGGGCCTAAGCAAGGTATGAATTATATCAAAGGCCACCCTGCAACTGTCTTAAAAACTGAGAAAAAATATTTTAATTTTTGTTTGCACTAAAGATTATTTAAATGAGCAGTGACTGTCCCAAACATGGAGAACCTAAAATAGAATATTGCTCATAGAAGATGTCAGTATTTCTTACATGACCTAGACAAACAAGGGGTAAATGTTGAAAACCAAATTTTTTCAGGCCTTTGGTGCTGAAGGAATTTTCAAAACTTAAGATAAAAAATTTAAGTAAAATATCTATTGAGGGGCAGCCTGGTATAGGGGAAAAGCAACGGATTTGGAGTCAGATAACCTGGGTTCAGGGCAGTTAGGTGGCACAGTGGATAAAGCACTGAGCCTGGAGTCAGGAAGACCTCAGTTCAAATCCAGCCTCAGACACTTACTAGCAGTGTGACTTTGGGCATATCACTTAACCCAGTTTGCCTCAGTTTCCTCATCTGCAAAATGAGTTGGAGAAGGAAATGACAAACCCCTCCAGTAGTTTGGTCAAGAAAACCCCAAATGGATTCACAACAAGTTGGACGTGATTGAAACAACTGAACAACACCACCAAACCTGGGTTCAAGACTCCTAACTAACTACTCAGTTTTTTCGTTTGTAGAATGATAAGAGTACTAGATGAGATCTCTTCCAGTTCTTAATAGGTTACTGTATAGTTCTGTGCTTTTCTTAAGGGCTTGTTTGTGAGCATCGCTGATTTGCCAATACTTTGTGAACATAACAGACGGTGTAGGAAACAGTGCTGGTGACACCTCCTACAAAAAACTGGTGCTTCATCGTTTTGTACATGGCAGGCCAAGCTGGTACGAGGGACTTTGAAAATTAGAACTTAACACAGTGATGGCCTGTGGAGATTTTTTAAGAGCCTATTCTTCTCTGAGTATTAAAAAAATATTCTTGGGGTGGCTAGGTGGTGCAGTGAGTAGAGCACTGGTCCTGGAGTCAGGAGGACCTGAGTTCAAATCCAGCCTCAGACACTTAACACAAAAACCTGGCCATGTGACCTTGGGCAAGTCACTTAACCCCAATTGCCCTCCCCCCCAAAAGAATATTCTTTCAGTTCAACTCTGCAATATAAAAATTCCACAGAAAGATAGAACCCAAATGTTCTTGAATAATTTCCAAATTAGGTCTAGAAATAGAAAATAATATTCTGAATTTAACTATTTTTGTCAAAGGAGAGCCGGATCACACAAATGCTAATGTGCTATAGTCATTCTAGTATTATATGGGGCCTAACTACAGTCTCCCCACCCCCATTCCCAGAATGCACTTCCTCTTCACCTCTACCTCCTGGATTCCTTCTCTTCCTTTAAGACAATGGGCTTTTCTTTTTGGGGAGACAGCTATATCACAATAGTGGTTTATTCTGAACTTGTAGTTAAGGTCTTTTATATACAACTGTTGTTCAGACAGATCTGCTGTTAGTCTAAATATGTTCAAGGATTTACAATGACTTCTCAAACACAGAAAGGTTAAGTGACTTTTCCAAGTAATAAACATAAAAAGAGGCAGAGTCTGGATTTGAACCCGGGTCATCTGATTCCAAAATTCAACACACTTTTTACCATGGCATCTTGTAACGTGTTTTGTAAGCCTTAAAGTGCTATGCTTTTATCAGCTTTATCAATGATATCATTATCATCTGGATTGGCATCTAAATCTACCGTGATACAATTTCTACTTCTACATTCTTTTATTCCTGCCCAAATGTTATGCAACATACTATTATCCCAGAACAGTGGTTCTTAACTTTTGTGTGTCATAGACTCTTTTGGCAATATGGTGAAGTCTATGGATCCCTTCTTAGAAAAATGTTTGAAAATACATAAAATAAAGTACATAGAATTACGAAAGAAACCAAAAGTTGATGAAATTAAAGATGTAATTTTTTCCCATCCGACTTCACGGATCCCTGAAATTTATCTATGATCCAGTCATGGTTAAAAACCTCTGCCCTGGGATATATGGATTTCAATATGCACGTATACTTTGTTACCTCTAGATTTGGTCTTCTATTCATTTGAATATAAAGGAAACACTCCATTGTCCATCCTAATAAGGTCTTGGTAATACTTTAAAGTCATATTTACTTCTAACGTTTCAAGATCCACTTTCTTCCCTGTTATTGTCTCTTGTGAAGTACTGGTCACTTTCTCCACTTCTGTTCTGTCATACATATCATCCTCCATAATATATGGTCTTATATTTTTCCATAGGCATTTACTCCCTCTCCCTCAAATTTCAGTTTAAAGCTAGCCTGTTTAGTTGATCAACTCCATCAAACATTTTCCCCAGTTTTTGCCAGGGACTCAGGATTCCTTTCCAGGAATCCATCATTCTGGCATATAAACCATGGTCCGGAAAAACCAAATGTGGTTCTCTGACAACATCATTGCAGCCAATTGTTCTTATCTATTGGGTGTTGTCTCTTTCAAAGTACTATCAACTAGAATAAGAAATAAGTCCTTTTGTTGCCGAACTAGGATGTCAGGTCACAAAAGGTTCACTCCTCTTTCCTTCTAACTACATCATTCATCCCCACAAAATCAGCCAAAATAGATAATGATTATTGAATTGTCTTGGCAGCTCTTCAGAATCAGTTTCTATGGGATGAACTGTGTAGCTGCACTGAATGGCATAGTGTTTTCATTTTCTTCTTTCAGAAATCTATTAACATTTTAGAGCTGGGAAGGATTTTAAAGATCATGTCTTCCAGCCCTCTCATTTTATAGATGTTGGAGTTCAGGTACAAAAAGTGCTTTGTATTTGTACCAGATCCTTGAGTGATTTGCTTAAGTTACAAAACTAGTTGGTAACAGAACCCAGGACTTGAGTCTTCTAACTTTCAGATTGGTCATTTTTTTTTTCATTATATGATATTGAAGATTTTAAACATTTTTGTTAGAAATTGAAAGAGGCATAATTTGGATTTATGTTTCTTAGACATAGTTTATACATGATTTTAAAAAGCAAAATAGTTTTTAAAATGTTCCTTTCTCTTTTAGTCTTCGTCTTTCTTTCTCCTTTTCTCCCAACTCCCATTCTATTTTCTTTTTTTTTTTTTTTTTTTTTGCTTTTTGGAGGGCAGGTTGGGGTTAAGCGACTTGCCCAAGGTCACACGGCTAGTTTTTCGTGTTAAGTGTCTGAGGCCGGATTTGAACTCAGGTAGTCCTGACTCCAGGGCCGGTGCTCTATTCACTGCGCCACCTAGCCGCCCCTCCCATTCTATTTTCAATATTATTCTGGTTTACAACCTCAGAGTCATCCTTCATTTCTTCCTTATCATCAGGTCTCTCTTTTAATCAGCAGCAGGTCTTGTTGATTCTACCTCCATACCTATCTCCTCTCTGCTCATACTATAACCATTTCAGTTTCTTGCCCTAACCTCTGGTCTGACAATGTGAACAGATTTCTAACTGGTCTCCTGGCTTTCAGGCTTTCCTTTCCAATTTGTTCTCCATACAACTGCCAAAAGGATATTCCTGAAGCCAAAGTTTGATCATTTCATTCCCCGTACTCAAGAACCTTCATTAGCTTCTGTAGCTTCCTATTATTTCTGGGATAAAGTATCAACTCCTTTGGTGTTTGAATGTTTTCACAATCTGGCTTAAACCCATCATTACAGCTTTTCTTGGCAAAGTTAATAGGAATAGTTCACCATTTCCTTCTCTAGCACATTTTACAGATGTACAGGAACTGGGCAAACTGGGTAAAGTGCCTTGTCATGCAGTCAGTAAGCTGTCTGAGGTCAATTTTGAACTCAGGTCTTCCTGACTCCATCTATCCACCCTGTCACCTTGCTATCCTTAATGCACATTACTATCCTTTATTCACTCTACAATCTAGCCAAATCAGTCTCTTTGTTGTTCCCTGTCCGTGTCCTTCTGTCTGTTTCATTTGCATCTACACTGGCAACGTACCCCATAACTGCAGTGCCCTCCTTCCTTATCTCTTATTCCCCTTATAATCTCTATTTTCCTTCAAGGCTCTGTCCAAGTGCTGCTTCTATTCTCTAAGAGGCATAACCTGATCAGAAAACCCCCAATTCCTTTTCATATGTCCATATTTTTCATCCAATGGAATATATAAGCTCCTTGAGGAAGGAGGCCATTTTATTTTTGTCTCTGTATGTATACCATGGCAGGCATTTAATAAATGACTGTCAAACTCAATTAGACTCTGATTTTCTTTCCATATACCACAATTGAAACAATTAAATGAGAAAATGTGAAATCTCTTCATGTTTAAAAATCGATGTTTTGCATGGTTCACACATAGTAGAGTTAGGAGAAAGTCTGCCATCAGTGGACTTAATTTCAAATCCTACTTGTGACACTTGTAACCTGTGTGACCTTGGATGAGTCACTTAACCTCTCCATACTATGGTTTCCTCAATGATAAAATGGGGATTTAGAGTAGATGACCTCTGAATTCCTTTCCAACTCTAATCAGTTATCTTACAGTCCTAAGATGTAACGATAATCACGGATGATGTTGAAACTAAACCATAAATTCTTGAAGGGCAAAGGGCATTTGAGCTTTGGACATTACCTCAGATGCCACTTGGCACAAGGTAGGAGCTTATAATGATTACAATGATGTCAGCCACAGTGGCAGAAAAATGGTTAGCAAAAAGGACCGTTTGTAAACTTATATTGGAAATAATGTTTTTGGCACTGTCAGGCTATACTGCAGTTAAAATATGTGTACAATGTAAAACTCGACCTCTTTCTTACTGTGCTTAGTCTGTATTATTTGCTTTTAAGTCCTGATCTGTAACAGACTAAGACCACATGAACTACATAATAAATAAACAAATATACCCCTAGATAGTTCTTTCATAGTTTGGTTAATTGTCTGTTGGATATTTTAGGAAAACAAATCTAGAGTTTTATAATAAGAATAGATTTCCTTTTTTTTTTTGATCTTTTGAATAGGTGAATATGGATTTCCTAAACTAGGCTATTACAGGATAATTTGGGCAGAGGACAAGGAGGCTTATTTGGAAGTAGGCAAGCTAGTTGCTAATTCTGAAAAAAAATCCCTTTTGTTATGAATCTCAAGCTTCAGAGTCTGGTTAATATTATTAGAGCATACAGTTAATTAAATTTCTTCTTATGTTTCTCAATTTGAGGTCTCCTAGAACTTTTTAAAAGGAAAACAGCATATCACAAAAATGTATTTCTTTTGCTTTTTGACATGAGTATGTGAAGAAAATCTTACTCTCACAACCTATCTTTGTCTTGGCTTCTCAGGATCACCCAGTTACATATTATCCTTTTCTTGCCATTGGGGAATTCTTCCAAAGTTCAAGTGACTTTCCTAAGGTCATTTACTCCATAAATCAATAGTGAATAGGAGGGACAAAGGGAGATTACAAAGACTTCTAATCTTTGCTTTATAAATATGCTTTTTTCCCCTGTCAACTGATATTGGTAGTATTTCACAATAATAATAATGTCACATTCATTTAATAGTTTAAGATTTACAAATAAATGATTTTTATTGCTGTTTTGTGGATGAGGAAATTGAGACTAAGGGAAATTAAGTGACTTGCCTATGGATACCTAATTACAAAACATCAGAACCAATTTTAATTCTTCTTGTCCCTGTAAGTCTAGGGCCCCTTGACTATAGATAGAATTCAAGTTCCTTGGGGGCAGAGATTGTTACCATTTTAGTATCTGTATATTTCATACCTAGCCTGGTGCCTGGCAAGTAGAAGGTGTTCAATAAGTGTTTGTTGAACTGAATTCTTTCCCCCATACTTTACTTGCTGTTATTTGGACCTAAGGAGGCCCAGGCAGGATTCATTTACACCTCAGAGGAAACTTCAACCTGGCAATTCCCCCTGCTTCTGGAAGGAAAGATTTCTTGGGTCACTGCCACCTTTCTTTCCCTCCCTTTCACCTCCAAATTCAGTCCTTCATTACTTTGCATGCTTATCTTTTGGGAGTTAGATTAAAAAAAATAGGAAAAAAAAATACATACCACTCCCCTCCCCCAGCTTAATTTTATACCTGAACTGTGAATTCATATAAAAACCTCTCTCTCTTACTTGATCTTGGTTCTGTCATTAGAACATTCTGAATACATGTTTCTCTTGGGGGTTTTAAAGCAGTAAATAAACCAGTCAGTTGAGTAAGTTTAAGAGGGTGTTATTGATAAGTAGCAATGGTTGAAAAGTTCTGACAGTTGTTGATCAGCCCCTGAGACATCTAGTAGATTCCACGGTCAGATAACTTTCATGACAGGCAGGAGAGGACAAGTTAAGGCTTCTCATGTTTAGAAGAAGAGAATAGGCATTGATCAGGGGCAAAGTGAAACAATACAAGTCGGTAGCTACATATTTACTGACTCAGATCTTTGTCAAATACATATTCCCTTTCAGTGTGTTGAATTGGGAAAAAGAAAGGAAAGAACACGGAAAAAATGTCTCCTAAATAGAAGAGCCTAACATCAGTCATAATTTTAGTTGTTATTTAATAGAAAAAAAGAGATCATTACTAAAGAAATCATATAACCTGACCAGAAAGGCATGGTATTTGTTCAAAGGGTACTGTGGCTGTAGTGTAGAATGTGGGTGGGTAAGTTACAATAGGTAGTGATCCAGAAAGAGAGCCAGAGATATGCCCCCCTGAGCCATCTAAAGGCATGACTAAGAACAAGTCAGCACAAACAATCAAGAAAAATGTGGTCAAGGAAACCACCAAGTGGGGAGCATTGAATCGGAAGAGAACATTTTGTGAAATGGTAACATCTACGTAAGATTCCATCAAGGGATTTGATTCTTCATTACACCTCACCTGAGGCAGTCCAGGCTGCTGGGAGAGTGTGCTAGCTGAGCCAGGGGAGGGAGGGGGTGCGGAAGTAAGTAAGGACACTTACGTCGTAGTGTGCACTCCTGCCACTCCCGGGGCCACCCTGGAGATGGGAAAAGTCAACAATCAATCTTACTAGCACATTCACTGAATTCTCATTCTGGAAACTAACTTAGTGTCAAAGGACATGAGTTCAAGTCTTAGCTTGGACACTGACAAACTTTGTGACTCTGGTTAAATCATCTCACCTCCCCGTTCCTCAGTTTATACCTTTGTAAAATGTAAGATAAGATTTATACTACTAACTTCAAAGGTCTGTCATGAGTAAATCATTATGTAAACCTCCAGTCACTCATATAAATGTGAATTATTGTTACTGTTATTCATAGAACTGAAAATTGTCCTGGGAACCCTTTCCAAAAACACAGATGACATGATCTTTAACTTTTTGGAGTTTTGAAAAAAAATGTTGATTTCTAGCCTTTATTTATTCATCTACTCATTTATTCAGTATTTATTGATTATTCTCTGTAGGAAGAGGACTAATTTGGGTATCATAAGGGATACAAGGGTAAATATGACACACCCACTTCTACTACAGAGTCTATAAGCTTAGTAAGGGTATAAGACAAATATGGAAATAAATATAGAAGAAAATGTAAAAGGAATAACAAAAAAAGTATTATGAGGAATGGAAAGGACCACATCAGGTTTGGGGGAAGGGGAGGCAGGCAGGAAGGAAGGAAATGTATAAGGATGCTTTTTGAGTTGGATTGTGAAGAATTAATTGCAACTCTTGAAGCTCCCCTTTCCTTAACAGTAAAATGGGGATGATGATACCTCTCTCACAGGGTTGTTATAAATCTCAAATAAGATAATCTAAGTAAGGTGCTTCATAAATGTCAAGTATTAATGTCATTCAGGGAAAAGTCTGCCCTCAGTGGGGGTGGTGATTAGTACTGAAAGCACCATTTTTGCATAGGAATGTGTGATCAAATTGCTATAACCCTAAGACTGCATCCCTGGGTTATGTTAAAGCAGGTCCCCTGGTATGCTTTTCTTGAATGGTGTTTTTATGTATTTGCAAAATAAAATAAAACATATTTTATAAGAAATTGGGCCATGGAGGAGAGGTAAGATTTTGAAAGGTGAAGGTGTTCTAGGGAGAAAGAGCAAAATGAATAAAAACATAGAAATACAGGGTATATTGGTAAAACAATAAGTAGTCCATTTTGGATACAGGTTCTTTATAGAAGTATTGAGAACGATGGATTTTCTTGAACTTTGAAGCAGGAATATGAGACTATTCTGTTTTGGCAGGGTCCAAATGTTTGTTCCCTAACTCCAAAAAAGGAAATAATTCAGAATAATGAAGGACTGGATTTTGGAGGTGGGAATGGGAGAAGAGAGAGGGGAATGACCCAAGAACCCTTTTCTGCCAGAAATAGGAAACTGCCAGGCTGGAGATGTAAATGAATTCTCCTGGAGACTACCTAGGTCCAAACAACAGTCACTGGACCAACCCAGGGTCTACCCTTCTTGTTTACTAAAGGGTGGAAGGAGGACAAGGAATGAATTTGAATTTTATTTCCTTCTGCAAGGGGAATGTGGAAGAGGTGAATCCCAGAACCAATTCCAAAAGGGATCACAAGCTTTGGAATGGACTAATTTTG
The DNA here is from genome assembly GCA_028646575.1 of Pseudocheirus occidentalis. Taxonomy (NCBI): domain Eukaryota; kingdom Metazoa; phylum Chordata; class Mammalia; order Diprotodontia; family Pseudocheiridae; genus Pseudocheirus; species Pseudocheirus occidentalis. The sequence continues at coordinate 155,017,458 of CM053596.1, forward strand.
GATCAGACCAAGGAGGAATTCAGTCAAAGAAAAGAGGACCTAAGGAAGATCTTTGGTATTCTATATCTTTGTGACTCTTATCTACTTCAGGGGCAGCCAGGTTAGCACAGTGGATAGAGTGCCAGGCCTGGAGTCAGGGAGACTCATCTTCATGAGTTCAAATTTGGCCTCAGATTCATTAGCTGTGTGACCCTAGGCAAGTCATTTAACCTTATTTGCCTCAATTTCTTCATCTGTAAAATAAACTGGTGAAGGAAATGGCAAACCACTCCAGTATCCAGTATGCCAAGAAAACCCTTGCTCCAAGACAGATTTTGATTAAAAAACATTGTTGTTTTTTATATACTTGTTTTTCTAAGTAATGTGGATCCTTCTCGGAAAGATTTTACAAATATGATGATCATTTAAAAAGAAGTACTGCTGTTTGCATGAAGAAAGAGCATGATATAGCAGTCTGTTGATACAGTAGGTAGAATGGGAGACCTAGCATGAGGAAGACATGAGGTCAAATTCAGCCTCAGTCATATACTAGCTGTGTGACCCTAAGCACGTCACTTAACATCTTTCAGTCTCAATTTCAATACTTGTAAAATGGGGGTTAATAACAGCACCGACCACATAGGGTTGTTGTGAAAATCAAATGAGGCAACATTAACAACTCTTTTTAAACTTTAAAGTGAGTACTTATATAGGCTATGATATAGCATTAATATCTTAGAGAGATTGCTGGACCAGGAATCAGAAAACACAGGTTTTACTGGCTTTGTCAATAATTGCCTCTGTGATCTTGGACATATCCTTTCATTTCTCTAGGGCAGTAGGAGGGTTGGATCGTATGATCTCCCAAGTCTCTGGCAGCTTTAACAGTCCATTACTTGGGGTACAAGGCTTCAGTTTCAGAAAGAGTGACCCAAACATTCTGTTACACTTTTAGCCAAATCAAACCAGTGACCAGTGAACAAACCACTAAACCCCAACCAACTGACAGGTCTATATTAAGCAACAACTATGTCCCTGACCCTATGCTAGGTTTTGGGGACACAAAAACGAAACAAGTCCCATTTTAGAAATGTTTCCTTGCAATCAGGGTCAACATAGACAAAACAAAAACAACAACAACAACAACAAAAACCCAGAATGGGTCTTGTAATTAGCTTTTCTTACATCAACATGCAGAGATCTCTGGTATAAAGGCCTGGTTCAGGTTCCCCATCACAGAAAGAGATCAATTCTACTTCCCTGAATAGTGTCAAAACCATTGTTCCGTTATACTAGGCAGGGTTAGAAAGGTCTGTACAAATGTATATGGTTGTTACATAAGTCAAGAAGAGTAGCTTTCTACATAGTATGGAGATCAGACCAACAGAATTAAACTTTCTATGGTATTATTTAGTGGGGTTCCCCTCAGTTTCTCCTATGCTGTTTTTCATCATGAGTTTCAGAAATATATATATATGTATATGTATTTATATGTATGCATGTATGTTTACATGTATATATACATTGGTTCTGGGGAAGGGGGATGATTAAAAGGAATTTATTAATTATTATTGTGGAAAAGTACTGTTGAGAAACATCAATTTCACGTGTGAAAATGTGCCTTTCTATCCTATCATGCATGTTCTCTTTAAGAGGCTGAAAGTTGTCCTTGTGTTTTAAAGAGCTGGAAGACTAAATATATTCCTCTGGAGGGTCTTCTGTCTCCTTATCACTAAACTTTAATGATCCTTTGTTACTTCCTTAGCTGGTTCCCATGCTGCCTTCAATAGTCTAGAAGAGTTGGCAACTATCAACACTTTTCCTTAATTAGCTGGAGACACTGCAGGTGCAGAGAAGGTCCTCTTCTATTTCCTACAATTTCCTCTCTGTCTTGGTTATTGTCAGCCTCTGCCAGGGAGTAGTGGGTGGGGATGGGGAATATCCAGTATTGGGAAGACATCAAAACTGCATTAGGGTAGAAGAAAACTAAAATCTCCTTATTTTATTCTAATAGAACCCAGGCTTAGGAATTGGTCAATATTTGTGTTAATTTTTTTGTAATTTACAATCAATGTAATAAATATTTGTTGGCTGCCTACTATAGGAAGGCTGCCAAGCCAGATGCTGTCTGGTCCTTTAGGGGTGTCCGACCTATTTGGGGGAAATAAGGCTTAGACACAAGACTATACTACAAATGAACCAATAAGTAAAAAGCACTATCAAAAAGAAGTACTGAGTTCATTAGTAAACTAAGTTTACTCATCCCATCCTAAATTGGAATTCCATCCTTACCAAAGCTGGCATTTCTAATTCTTTCCACGTTATCCACAAAATTAGATTTTTAGCTTCACAACTTAAAGAATGTTGCTTATACTTTATTTTGCTTAGTTTTATATGTTATGTTCATTATTTTGCTAATATAGCAAGTGCCAACTTTGCTCCAGGACTTTCTGGCTCTTTGACTTTATCTAAGTCAATTCCAGACCATTTTTTCTGTCCTCTCAACTGCCCCTTACCACCTCTTCTCCATGTTCCTTCAGCAGAGGATCTCACCTCAAACTTGACTGAAAAATCAAGAACTTCCCTTCCTCCACAGTTCCATACTTTAAATATCACCTTAAAATCATCCTTTCTCCTAGGTTCTGTTCTTTTGCTCCCTTCTTGGAGGACAGTCTGACCCTTTTCCTTACCAATACAAAACCCTCTATCCTTGCCTTTGATCCCATACCCTTCTGTCTCCTCCACAAGCCTGCACCTTCAATTATCTCTCTCCATAATTTTCACACCCTCCTTATCCATTAATTAGCTCATGCTGTCTACAGACATGCACAGATCTACCCTAGCCTAAACACAAACAAAAAACCATAAGGAACAAAAGAACTCTGCTTCACCTAATCTTACCATCTCATCAGACTATCATACTCTAACTCTCTTCTTTATGTCTCTCCATGCAGCGGACGGAGGACTGGGCCTAGAGTCAGGAAGACCTGAGTTCAAATGTGATCTCAGAAAAATTATTTACTAACTGTGCGGCCCTGGGCAAATCACTTAACCTCTGTTTGCTTTAATCTACTTGAGGATGAAACAGTATGCATGCAAAAAAAAACCCCATAACCAGTAATCCACGGACAGTACTGATATGTTATGGTTCCACAGGATCACAAAAAGTTGTACATGACTGAGCAGCTCCTCAGTTCTGACCCTGGGCACCTTCCTTGTCTCTGCCTTCCTCTTGGTGATCTTAATGCCTCTGACAGATCCAGTGATCATCTCTATGCAGATGCTTCCCCACACCGACACATCCAGCCTTCATCTCTCTCCTAGAGGCAGCGAGGTCGTGCACAGCTGCACTGGGCTTATTAGCTGTGTGATCCTAGGTTGCCTCTGTCAGCCTCCTCTGTAAAATGGGGGTAATAATCGCACCTACCTCACAGGGTCGTTGTGAGGTATCAAATGGGATGATATTTGCAAAGTATTTAGCACAGTGCCTGCCATACAGTAGGTACTTCATAGATGTTAGTTTCCTTCCTTCCTGAACTCCAGTCCTGCATTTCCATATTCTTGTTTGATAGTCTTCCTAGATATTTCAGAGAGATCTAAAACTGAGCATTTTAAATACAACTTATGTTTCCCCCTAACTAATCCCTCCTTATGACTTTATGTCTTGAAGGCACCATTATTCTACCCATGTTTGCAAACCTTATCCAATCCATTTTCCACTCAACTGCTAAACTGATGTTCCTAAAGCCCGGGTCTGACTGTGTTCCTTCTCTTATTCAAGGACGTCCAGTGGCTCCCCATTGCCTTGAGGATAAACTATAAATTCTTTTGCTTGGCATTTAAAATCCCTTACATCTGGCTCTAGCTTATCTTCCTAAAATGATTACGTTATCTCCTCCTCACACACTCTAGCCCCAAGCCAAACTGGTCTACTTGCTGTTACCCTTATATGAGATCACATCTCCTTCCTCCATACCCCTGCATAAACTGTATCCCCTGCCTGGAATGCCCTTCCTCCTTGCCTCCATCTGTAGGAACCCTTTAAGTCTCAGAGTAAATCCCACCTAACTCAAGAGGCTTTTCTTGATTCTTCTGGTTGTTTGTTCTCACCCCACTCTCAAAATGCTTTGTTTTAATTTTGTATCTGGGGTGTCCCAAAAGTCTCAGTGCAGCAAACAGCTTTAAACTGCACAAAGACTTTTGGGACACCATGCATTTACTTAACCTATTGATACGTCTCTCTCTAGGAGAATGTAAACTTCTTGAGGGCAGTTCCTTGTCTAATTTTTGTATTTGTATCCATAGTAACTACCACAGTGCCTGGAACAAAGGAGGCATTTAATAATTCTTGATTGATCAATTGACTTCACCTTCCTGAGCCAGTTTCCTCGGCTGTAAAATAGGGGTAATAATAATTCCATTATCTGTCTCCCAGTAAGTACTTTATAAATCTGAAAGGAGCCATAAAAATGTGAATTCTTATTATTATTACTTTTCCCTCTTCCTTTTTCAGTTTTCCTCTCCCTCCCGTCTTCCCTGCTTTTATCTCTCTTTTTTCTCAGTTAGCTTCCTCAAAATAGGGCACATTTGGTATGCATCTCAGAACTCTGCCATGTTCCACTTTAGCTATACTTGGAAAGCACTGAGGTGGTTACTAATTTATTGCTGCCTTCTGCTAAGTGCTTAATGCAAGCTTAATAAAAATCAATACCTGCCGGGGCCCCTCTGTTATAAAAGTGTGTAGCCTGAGTGAACGGTTAAAATGTGACAAGGTTAGACAACTGTGGGATGGCAGAGGGGCGCACGCGCACAGGTGGGGATGATTAGCATTGTAGAGTGGGAAGAGTGTGGGCTGGTGGGCTGGTGGCCCGGAAAGTTTTGGTGGAAGTCTTGGCTCTGTTAATTAACCAGCAGTCTCTGGTTCAAATCAGTCTATATCCAGGAGCCTCCATTTCTTTATGTATAAAATGGGGGCAATGATACAATGCCTGCCTTACAGAGTTCTGGAAGAGTGCTTTATAAGCTTTAAAGCTATGTACAAATGTGAAATATGTATGTGCTAAAATACATATTTGACATATTAAAATATATTATCTATTAATCAATGTATACATCTGTGTGTATGCATATTTGTATATGTGTATGTATGTGTGTATATGTGTGTGTATATAAAAATAGAAAATCTACCATTTATTTTGACTGTTGTAACTATGGGGAAGGTTGGGAAGAGTCTCCTCCTTCATGCCCATAGAAGAGCCCCTGATTCCAAGAGATCTAAAGCAAAGTAGAATTTTTTTAGGAAAAATAAAGTATATATAGACTGTTCTCCACATTATTTATTGTGAGAGCTGATCAAAAGTAACTTCTTATGTCAGATTGTAGGCTCCTTGAGGGCAGAAGTTGTTTTTATTTCATTTTTTTATTCCTGGAAACTGAACAGTTCTCAATCATGGCAGGCACATCATAAATGATTTTTTAACTGAATGACTTCTTGAAAGGCCTTAATAAATATTACATTATGTCCACAGAGAATAAAAGGATAATGTTTTAGACCTTCTCTACTTGGGGTTAATCTCCTATACTAAGAATCTATTAACTACTTATTTGTTGCTGTTGTTTAGTTGTTTTAGTCATGTGTCTGATTCTTTGCTGCCCTATTTTGGGTTTTCTTGGCAAAGATACTGGACTGGCTTGCCATTTCCTTCTCTAGTTCATGTTATAGAGGAGGAAACTGAGGCAAATAAGGTTAAGTGACTTGCCCAGCATCACACAGTTAGTAAATATCTGGGGCTGGATTTGAACTCATGAAAATAAGCCTTCCTGACTCCAGGCTGCACTTAACTTCCTGTACTAAGAATTTATTAACTACTTATAATAAAGAACTAACTTCTGTTCAACTCATGTAATATTGGAATTACAGAATTCCCAGCCTCCCTCAGTCCACTGATTCACTCATTCACCAGTTCATTAATTCATCCAACAACTAATATATTAACCACTTTCTATGGGCAGAACTAGGTGCTGGGAAAAGACACTAAGTTTTGATAAGACTGGTTCTCTGCCCTCTTGGAGTTTACAGTTTAGTTTACTAAATATAGCATATAGGCACAAATAATAATAATATACAATATTACATGATAAATTAAAAAACCTAGGTCACATCAGAACATTTTGTCTAAAACTTCCTGAAGCTTCTTTTAATCCAAATATTAGCTCAAATTTATTTAGTGCTTTTTAAGTACTCTTCTCATGACTACCCTGTGAGGTAGATAATATAGGTATTATTACACCCATTTTAAAGATAAAGACATTGAGGTTCAGGGATATAAGTAAATCACTCTAGGACTGTCAGAGCCTAGGCCTATGTTTTTCCCACTATACCACACTGTCTCTTTCTGGACCATTCAGTCCCCTACTTCTAGATTTTCATTACTGGACTCTTTTTGCAAAGCCTAAGTCTATAAAGAAGAGTCTAAAAAGCAAAATTCCCTCACAGAGTACTTCATTTAAAAAATTCACTTATTTTTTTAGCATTAATTTCTTTAAAAATCTGAGTTCTGAATTCTCATCCTGCCTCCTACTCTACCCCCACCCATTGTGAAGGAAAAAAATGGGATAGCAAGTATACATGAGAAATCACACAAAACATATTTCTATGTCAGCTAAATTGCAAAAACAAAACAAAACAAAAAAGCCAGAACTGCCCCCTTTCCAAAACAAACAAAAAAAAAAGTGAAAGAATTATGCTTCAACTTGCATTCAAACTCCATCATTTTTTTTTCTGGAAGTGAATAGCACAGAGTACTTATTTAACTAGTTTCATAACTACAATCTCTATGGTTTCATCTATTTCATAATATGAGTTCCAATTCAAAATATTTTGACCCTCCAAAATATAGAGATTTAGCAAGACCCATTATTATAATTTCATATGCTAGAAATGAGACATACATCTACAGTTTTTTGAGTAAAATTAGAAAATCCTTTAGTAGATGAAATAATCAAGATAATTTCTCCTTTCAGTGGGAATATGCACTGTTCTCCAAATCTCAAGAGCATAAATATAACTAACCACATAGTAGAGAGAAAAAATTTTTATCTCTTCTTCTTTTCTATTTTTTTTACTCCTTTTCTAATTGAAGCCTTTATTTGCTAGTAGAGGGCTGAAATCACCTCATATTCTAATACCTGTTGACATTTATGCTGATTTAGTATCATGGGGTGGTGTGAAGGATATTGAGCTGTGATTCCAAAGTCTAGGTTTTGATTTGTGTTACCTTAGGCAAATCACATAATTTCTTTGGGACTCAGTTTCCTCATCAATCAAATGTGGGTATTAGTTTTTAAGAGTACTTAATCAGTTGTTGTGAGATCAAAAAGGCTAATGCACTATAAGGAACCTTGTAATCTCTAAAGTACTTATGTGCTATTATTCTTATTCCCTGTGAAGCCAAATCACCCTTAAGTAAATTTGTCCAATTTATTTCCTATTTGATTATTTTCAGGGCAAGTCACTTAACCTCCTGTAACGTCTGGGCTGGAAGACCTCTAAGGTCCTTTTTAACTTTAAATCTAGAATCATTTCCCTATTGCCCTGGTGTATCCCTTCAATCTAAAAGAACATTTATTTTTGTAAGGGAATGGGAGGCAAAAGAAGAACCTTCCATTAGGGGAGATCTAGAGCAGAGCAGCCTTCCTTGAGGAGAATGGACAAGACTTGGTCTCTTGGTAAAAGTTCTAAGGGAAGATTCTTCACTGTGGCAATTCTCTTCATTCCTTTACCTTCACAAGGCTACAAAAAAAAAAGATATTGCTATTAATGGTGCCTAGAAACATCTCACATCTTCCATCATATTAAGAAACCACCTGCGCCATCCTCCAAGGGCTCAGATCATTCCAAGATTTTGCTGCATTGCTGCAGAATGCCACCTTTCTTGCCAGCCGGGGTTCTATTACTATGAATCAGCAGCAATGTTGGCAGCTGAGGTCGCTAAATGTGAAAGGTAGGGATGGTGGTCATGTGGCTGATGTGGAGATGTTTCTGGTTCTTAGTGGAATGATTTGGAGTGGGTAACTAATAACATACAACATCTGATCCAGGAATGTTGCCAATGATTAATTCTTAAATTTTCCCTGTATCTTGCGACGAGACAGAAATACACTGTGGTGATAGAACTGGTTGCACTGCATTGAATTTTAAAGAAAAATAGAAAGGGAAGTGTTTAGTTTCATTATTCCAGGTTCAAATTTTCCCTTCACTTTTGTCTCAGCCTTTTGCTGCAGGGTCTCTGGCTGGCCTGCAGTACCATATGCTTGCATTTGACATTGGTTTTACAAATACCTTTGGAAATACAGAGATAGAAGGGATTATGTGGTATATTCTGAGAAGCAGAGTGTTACAGTGGGAAGAGCAATGGACTGGAGTTCTGCTACTTAGAACCTAGGTGACCTTGAGTAAGTACTTATCTTTTTTGGGCCTCAACTTCCCCATCTGTGAAATGAGGGGGTCAGATGACATGGCCTGAAAAGTTTGGTGCAGCTCTGAATTTACAATTCTGTGACCTTATCATATATGTCTGTAAGGAACAGAACTGGGATCTGAACCCAGGCTGTTTAATTCCAAAGACTCTGCATTTGTTTGATTTCCTAACACTATTTTCAAGGTGGAAAAGCTTTTACTGTCAAAGTTAAGTAAAGAATGGCAACTTAGCCACCATTAATTCTCTCAAAGCAGGCTCTAAAAAGCACCATTCAGTTGTTTTTCAGTCATTTTTCAGTCATGTCCAACTCTAAGTGACCCCTAAGTGGGGATTTCTTGGCAGAGATACTGAAATGGTTTGCCATTTCCTTCTCCAGCTCATTTTACAGAGGAGGAACCTGAGGCAAACAGAGTTAAATGACTTGCGCAGGGTCACAGGGCCACTGTCTGAGGCTGGATTTGAACTCAAGAATATGTCATTTGGATTCCAGGTCCAGCACTCTAAGCAATGAACCAACTAGCTGCACCCAAAAAACACCACAGACATCATCAAGATTGATTTTAAAATATTGTTATTAAGGCAGTCTGGAAGATACATTAGAGAAATATGTTAGTTGACAAAAGGAGTTTCAGCATATAAAATGTTCAATAGTTTTCTTTCATACTGTTAATGTGATAGCAATGATACATTCATAGGGACTGAAGAGACATTAAATAGCCTAAAGTAATGTAGGAGAGCAATGAGCTAAAGCTTTATTTCGCATTAAAATTATGCACATACAACTCAATGTATTTAAAATCTCCTCTACTTTATTTGAGGTCATTGGGGCAGTTGGGCAGCCCATAAACTTCTCCCTCTTTTCTCTGCTACATGCACATCCTGTACCCTCATACTTCAACACTGAGGCAACGCAGTCAGGCTGTCATATCTCTTCTATGCATTCCTCTTCTTTAAGAAATTATTTTCTCATTTAAGGTCACCCTTGATGTTCATCTGAACTTAATTTTACTTCTGTGAAACAGGTTAGAATGGGGGTAGGGAGCAAGAACCCATGTGGCTTTCTGGGTTCCATAAGCCTATTAAGATAGCTGGAGTCTAGGCACTGTTACTCCTCCAACATACAAATGAGGGAGGCTGTAATTGGAATCCCAGTAGACCTACAAGGTAAGGTAGAACTGGAGAGCAATTTGAAATGGTGTTTCTGTAGGGCCTATACTTTAGGAAATCAGAATTGCTATGGCCAGAGAATCGAAGTATGGAAAGGAGTTTGCCCAGCTGCGACGTAACTTGAAAGTGTGCCATACCTGAATGTGAACTAATCTCTCTTTTTTCATGAAATAGTTAATAATATTCCTCTTTTCCTTCCCTTCTCTCATTTCCCTGAAGGGATTAGCTACCACTTAGTACATGGAACCCTGAAAACAATAAGGCAGTATGGTATTGTGGATAGCAGAATTTTTACTGAACTGAGGTCTGGTGACCAGGATTCAGATCCAAACTTTTCTCCTAGCTTTAGGATTAGCTATGTAATCTCTGTGAACCTCAGTTTTTCTGGGAGATAATAATGCTTTTGTACCACCACACAGAAAAGATATGAAGAAAGCATTCTGTAACTCTTAAAGCACTATAGATATAAGAGCCATTATTTATTTGGCTGTGACAAACCTATGTTCTTATTCAAATGTAATGAGTTGTGTACCCAGCTTCAGCTGGCTGTTTGATAATTGGTTATCTGATCTTTTTCAATAATTGAAATAAAAATGTTTTCACGATGCTAACAAAACATCAGTTCATTGGGATGAAAATCTGTTAAAAATAACCATAAGACTGAATTATTTTTTTTACTATGCAGCTCTTGTTTTATTGTGTTATATAGACAGTGTCCTAATGATCATATGATTAATATTCTTTTCTTTCTACTCTACTGCAGAATCATTTAATTAATTGATATTAATTGAAGATGCTAATTTTATGTCACTGTGCTAGGCCCTGAGGAAAATAACAAGAGATACACGTAAGACATGATCCCTTGTTCTTAAAAAATTAATGTTATGGAAATTTCCAGGGGCGGAGCCAGGATGGCGGTGTAGAAGCAGCAGAGGCCCACAGCTCACACACAGCCACCCTAAACACCCATAGGGTATGACTCTGGACAAGTTCTGGGTCTCTCAGGCTTACAAGGGTAAGGAAGGCACATCTCTCGTGGAAGGCAGCTCGGCAGCAGGGGATCATGGCTGGGCCGGCCCAGCCTGAAACCGCAAACCTCAGCCAGGCCCAGAGTGGTAGGAAGGAGCTGAGCCTCACCACAGCCAGTCTACAGGAGAAAAGATCTACAGCCTCCAGCAACTCCACATCTACCAAGGTGTGAAAAATAGGGATTAGAGAAAGGAAGCTCAGGAGCAGGGGCTCATCCTGGCAGGCTGGGAGCTGAGGCCAGCCCAGCCTGGAACCACCATGCGGCCAGGCTACAGGGCATCAAGAGGAGCTGAGCCTCCCAAG